>OZ030005.1:181277158-181719658 GCA_964023405.1 Apodemus agrarius
TGACCGCCTATCCTACGAGAGCTTTGCAGCTGAGCTAGGAGGGAAAATCCAGGTACTCAGGCCTGTGCCTTTCCTGAGAGCTTCCGTAAGATTTGCAGGACAAGGTGGCTCATTTAAGACAGGCGTGACAAGAGAAGCCAGGAGGCTCAGGCCAGAAACCCCACTGGAATCGCTGCTCTAGCCAGAAGGAACCGGGTGTAGGCAAGGAATAAAACGTCCCCATGGTCCCTCCTCTGGCCACCAGGACAGTCCCTTAGCTCAGCAGTGATTCCATGACCTTGTCAGAGTACTTGTGAGGTGCAAACAAAGATAAGAGTAACTGGAAACACCAGCGAGGGTCATTTTACACTCTCTGCACTCTCCATTCTTCTGTGGCTAATTAAAGCAATATGTCAAAACGTCCCTTGGAAGAGATCTTTAAGAATATGTCTGTTAAGTAAACAAGGTTTTACTAATTAGGGCCCCGCCTTCCCATCCATCCCTCCCCGAACTTCCCCGTAGAACTTCCCAGCACGGGCTGCCCCCTCCTGCCCTGCCCCCAGCAGAAAGGGTGGCAGAGACGTCACAGTCTCTCCTGCCCCAGAGAAGAGGGACAAATCCAGTTCAGCTATCACTTTCCCCTCCGGATGTTGATCAGATTTCCTGGGCTAGAACCAACCCACGGGGCCAGGGGACTGGAAGGTTTCCAAGAAGGGAGTGTTTTGTTTCACACCAAGTCCATCCAATTTCTTTCAAGGAAAAATTTTAGCCCCCCCCCTCATTTTTTTCCTTTCTAGGTGCCTAGCTTTTTTGAAAGACAAATCTTTGGGCTTTCCTCTACTGATAAGGATTCCGATCCTTATCTTCTGTTAAGACCACCCCCTTGCACAAGCACACACCAAGCAGCATAGGACGTGGGGAATGATTGGTCCAGTGTTACTGTGAGTCAGCTCCAGAGAATCAGAACTTTTCAAACCCCCGAATTTGTAATAATAGCAGTATTAATAATAGTCTCCTTGTAATTTTCTAAGTTTTCACAGCTCATAATTATTCATCACAACAACTTTGGGGGAGCTTGGGTAAACCAGCCTCAGAGGAGCAGATGTGAATTCCAGACTGGCTCCGCTTGCCAGTTGGGATCTGCCTGGTCATCTCTCCACCTCGGATCTCAGTGTCCTCGGCTATGAAACAGAGCTGATTGGACTATATCCAAAATCTCTACCACCTGTAATGTGCTGCTGTGCTCCGAGCTTGGTACCGTAGAGCTTTGGGGCCAGATGATCAGTAGTGCGGGAGCTTCCCTGTGCACTAAAGGGCGTTTAGCAACTCCTGGCCTCTCTCCCACCAGATGATGCTAGTAATATCCTTTATTCCAATCGTGGCAATATATTATCTTTAGACACTGCCAAAAGTCTGGGTGGTGTGAGTTCAGTAACCTCTCCAGTCTCGGTCTAGGGGCTGCAGTGGCGTCAAGAACATGAGGATCGTGGTGGGACAAAGGTCTTTCCATCCACCCTTTACTCTTTTTCTCTAGCCCTTCACACCTTTTTGTACATGTTTCAAACCCAATCTCACAGTCCTCTGCTACTGCTTATTCCTTAAGCGCCCTAAGTGGTCCAGAGTGTGTTTGGTGTGATAATGAACCAATTGATTTCATACTTTCTCCTAAGGAGAGTTCACAGGTTTATGTCCCCTAAGCAACCAGCCAGACTCGTCCGAAATCCAGAGCAGAGTCCAGGCTGGCCTGGGAGCCTATCTCCAGCCTGCAGGAGGCTCGGCGAGCATGGATTTGTCAGCACTCTTAAATCACTGGGCTCTGAGGAAGGCTTCTCCCAGCAGAAAGATCCTTCCTCAGGAATCAATAGCTCAGGGCCTTCCATCACAGTCAGAATTATCCCGGGACCTGTAAAATTTCTTTTCCCCAAGCATGGCAGAACCCCAAAGTGAAAATCCAGCGTTGGGCCAGAAAGAGACCTGCCAGTCAGACTTTGCTCATCAGTCCTGATGTCGCCGTGACCAGAAGCTGATGTGCAGACCTCGACACTCGGCCTTAGCTGCAGAGGAAAAGATCCCATAGTGTTCCCAGTGGTCCAGCACTCAAAGCCCCTTCCAAATGACTACGAGCTCTTTGCATCACACCTAAAGAGATACACCCCAAAGACCATCTTCACTCACCTACCCTCACAGGAAGATCCTATACTCTTCCTATACTGAGTTTAATTATACCCCTCTGATCTTACGTAGAATCAGATCAAGACCGAGAAGAAGCTAAATAGGCTGATGAGGATCTCAAACACAGTTCTTGGAATTGTACTTAAGGAGGGGGTCTGTGGCTCTCTGGTCGCCTACATCCTCACCTCCCTTCTGTCTTATGGATGAAGATCCATCTCGTCTGTGAGACCGGAGAGACAAACAATCTTAACCATTTTCCTTGGCAGCAAGCCCCCATTGGGGGAGGCTCAGGGACAGGGAAGGGTTTTGCTTCTCAGAATTCTGGATTGGCACCAGGGTTCCTAATGAAGACAGGCCATCAGATCTGCCAAGGCTCCAAGAAGAACCAACCTCAGGGAAGTTCATACAGTATGTAAAGAAACTGGGTGGTAGTGGAAAACACAGAGTTAGCCATGGCCCCACCAGACCAGCAGAACACAAGGACATCAGAAATGAGAGCATCTTCTAGGTGCCCCAGATGCCAGAGGAGGAGGGATTATTTGAGACCAGTCTTGACTACAATGACCTTGAGCTCAGAGCAGCAAGGATGAAGGGCACTGGGAAACATTCTTCAGGAATTCTTGAGTTTACCTGGGATCTGAGTTTGAGAGGTCCCACCAGCAGAGGTGTGGCTGCAGGACAGACAGACTCTTCCAGCATGCCTTAAAGAATGTCTAAGCCTTGGCTTAGGTTCTAAGACTATCGGGAGAGGGCCTGCGCATTTCTGATTTCATTGCATGGAGTTGCATATCTTTTGCCTAAAGATCACTTGGAGCAATAAGACAAGACAATGGAGGGAGAAGAGAGGATAACTTGGAATTTTACAGCCTGTGTACGTTCATTGTGAGAGCTTTGTCCGCCCTTGCCTCCCTTGCATAGAAAATTTCCCTAAATTTACTAAAGCTATTAGAATACCCAAGTCTGGCCAGTCAGTAATTACCAGTGCCTACTGTGTAGAAACATATGTCCATTTTCACAGCACAGAAGAAGCAGGTCACTGGAGTGGAGAAAGCTCCAACCAGGAAACTGGGAATCCTGGGGCTTGGCCCCATCACTTCCACCAAACAGCCATGTGACGTTGGACCAGACACTTGTTTTACTTCAGCTGAATTTTTTGTAAATACATTACACATGGGAATGATGGGAATGGGGTGAGGTGGACTAGATGCCCCCAACGCTCCTCTTTTTTTTTTTTTTCTAGTCTTGAATATTCTTAGCGTCCCAGCATGCAAAGAATACACAGATACCAAGCAGAAAACAATGGTCTCAGAAAGCAAGCAGGGCTATGTATAAGCTCTGTCTCCCAGGAATATTCTGCCACACCTCCCCTCCCCTCCCCTCCCAAGACTGCATCTGAGAACTCAGGACCACCAGAAGTCCGCAGAACACGTGGTGGAACGGCCCCAATCACAATGTCCTCAATCACAGCGGGTGATTGTTGGGCGTTGTGGCCTGAGCCCTCTTAAAGCATTAAGTTACTATGGCCAGTGAAGGGTAAGAAACAAGTCACTAGTCCTGAGCTAGGTGGTTTTGGTGCCCCCTACTGGTCACCAAGGAGCTTGTTCCACCTCCAAGCTTCCACTGACAAGGAAGCTTGAGGACCAACTCAGGCGGTTACAACCTGTTTAACAGGTATTTCCTGGTTGGTGGTCTAGTCCCTCTGTAAGAATCTGTGTTTCAGTCTCGGTATTACACAGGCCATTGGTCTACTCATTCACAGGGATCCTCCGTGCAACCACAGGATACCTTAACCACACACCCTGCTGCCAAAGATCAACATCAGGGTTCAGAATGCCAGGCGCAGCCCAGATGGAGAAAGGAAGAAAGAGCAGCCAGCGAGTATATCACCGCACGCATCCCTGATGGAAAGAGGAATGTTGTCTGCAGGCAAACAGGGGACGGAGCAGGGGGGTGGGGGGGGCTTAGGAATGGATTGGTAACCCCCACATAAGATCATTAGCCTAAAGCAAGTATCCAAGGACTTCAAACACACCCCCATGGATAGGGTTGGGGTACAGTGACTGGCCCAACCCCAAGCCATCAGCTAAAGAGCTGGAAGTCACCGGCAGCCTTCAACCTTCTCCAGAGTCTATCGGCACCAACTGGAGACCAAAGCGGTCTAATCTTGGCCCTCTGCTCCAGTACCAAGAACTGTTTAGTCCCTTCATCGACTACTAAATTGACTTTAGAACCTGCCTCCAGAAGAGGCTTTTCCACCAAGACAGAGAGAGAGGGGAAACTGCTTCCTTGAAGAGCGTACTGGGACAACTGTCCATCTTCCCATTTTTTCCACCCTCCATGTCTCTGTCTCTATGACGATGACCAAGAGTAAGGAAATAACTGTTCAAGTCTCCGGATCTGCTTTAATTCAGTGGGAGTAGTTCCTGTCCCAAGTTATCTTAGTTTCAAATCTCCCCAGATAGCTTTTTTCCCCAGGAGTTCTTCCCAGGTTCAACGCTGCACCACACAGCTGTCCTCTACTCTGGGAATCTTCTCGCTTTCTTTCCCAACTGGCTTCATTTTCGAAGTCTTGCACCCATCCCAGAAGGTACCTCAAGTGCAACTCATGACTGCTTCCAGGAGAGCAGAAGCTCCTCTGGGTTGCACAGATGCCACGGTAGGTGAGCCCACCCAAGAGCAATAGTAACCATTAGTCATTCAAGGAGGAGCCCCCCACCCCCACCCCGAGGGAGGCTCCCATCCCGGCTGGGATGACTTTGGATTCTTTAGTTGGTTTCTGCAGAAGCGGGACTAACCAGGGCTCCCAACTACTGTACTGCAAAAGAAGCACACTGCATTGCTGGGCATGCCCCCAAGCCTGCCTGCTGCCCTACCAAAACCTGTATGTGATTCCATAAGATCAAGGGGGGGACCCCTTGATTCCCCTAAAATGCCAGAAAAGAGATTGTCTGAGACGGCCTCAGCTAGAAAGCCAGACCACACCTCGGTCCAGCAAAAGGCGGCTGGCAGCTACGCTGTGCACCGGGCTGGCTCCGGGAGCACGCTGCCACTCAGCGCTGTGCAGGGGAGACGGCTCGGCTTCCCCGGAGAAGAGCTATGCCCCGGGGAATCTTCCCCAACCTGGAAGCGTTGGCAATCGGCCGAGGCTGGTAGCTTAGTCGTCCCCAAACTGAGCCCGCCAGCTGGGTGACTGCCCGGGTACCCCCCAGCACAGCCTTCACCTGCTCCGCCCCCTACTAGCCCCAGTACCCTCTTCTCAAGCCGCTGACCTCCATCCTCTGTGCCCCTAACACGTTCTCTGCCAACTGTGGACTGTCACCCCCCACACACATCTCGGCTCCCATCTCCTCCACCACCTCCAGCCCGGCGGCCCGCCTTGCCCCCAGCCCGCGGGGAGGATCTGCGCGCCAATCGAGTCCAGCGCCTCTTGGCAAGTTGGGAGCTGCATCGCCGCCTTCGCAGTCCCGCTCTTCCCAGGTCCCCAGCTGCATCCCCGCCACCCCTGGGGGCGTGCGGGGAGGGGTGCGCTGGGCTGGAGAAACTTTCTCCGCCGGAAGGGGTGGGGGCTCTAGGAGCCGATACTCACGCCCGGGTCAGCGCTCGGAGCCATCCTCTGGCTCTCTCGGCCCCACCGCCTGGGGGCGTCGGAGCGCGGGCGCTCTCTGCCGCCTCTGCCGCCGGCGCCGCCGCCTTGCAGCGCCCAGCCCTGGTCCCGGGCTGGCCTCGAGCCTCCCGCCCCGACGCCGCGCGCTCGCTTTATACAACTCCACTCGAGCGCGCCCGGGCTTATGTAAAGGCTGGCGGAGGCCCGCAGCCAATGGCGCGGCAGCTGGAGCCGGGGCCCAAGCTTGGGGGGCGCACGCGCGGCCAATCGCGGCCCGGGGAGCCCGAGGAGCCGGGTGGGGGAAGGGGCGCCTCCCCGCGCTGATTTAGGAGCCGGGATTGCGGTGGCAGCAGCCGGCAGCCAGGCTGGCCCGGCGCGGCGGGCATTGGGGTGGGCGGCGGCGCGGGCGGCGGCGAGGGCGGGTGCCCCCCGTGCTCCGCCGCGCCCCGCCGCCGCGCCGCGTAACCTTCAGGAGGCAACGGGGCCTGGCGAGTGGGGAGAGGGCTCCTTGGAGGGACGCTGGGGACCGGGCGGGCGGGAAGCGGATGTCCCTAGTGGGGGAGCGCGGGGAAGGCAGTGCAAAGGGGGAGGGGAGGCCGGCGAGCCCCAGGACCCCGCAGCCACGCTGAGCTCAGGGCGGAGGGTGGCGGCGGCGCTGCTGTCTTTCTGCCTCCCAGATAGCGATCTGGCGTCTCCCGGGCCCGGCCGGAGCGGCCGCGCGAGCCACGCCGATGGCGAGATTTCTCGCTGGGGAGCGAGCTCCGACTCGATCTTTATCCAGCCTAGGGACGTGTCCGAGCGCCTCCCGGGGACTGCTCAGTATGGGGAACAGAGCTTCTCCACGGTCCCAGAGGGCGGGGAGCAGGCGAGCGCTGCTTGGTGGTCAGGCGCGGCGGCCCAGGCTACTGCGGCCAGAGTCTGCTTCCCCACATCCGAGCCCCCCCGCAGGCAGAGACCTCACCCTACCTAGCCCCTTCTCCACCAGCACCCACCAGGGCTGAGCCTGGCCCACCTGCTCAGGGCGTCTGCGTCTATCACCCACCCTCACTGCTTTGCCAACGCGGGAGTACTACTGCTTGCTCTTTCTCCCGTCGTCACCAGCTGGCTCAGCTGGGTGCAATGGCTTTGGTCTCTCCAGCCCAAGGGTAGTGGTGGGAGAACAAGTAACGGCGGAGAAGATGACTTGGTTAGCAGCACCCCATGTACCTGTGTTTGGGGCAGGTGACTTGCTAAGGTCCTCAACAATGACGGGTCCTTTCTTTTGCATCTACAATTGAACCAGGCATATTATAGGTGCTCAGCAAGTCGTTAGTGATGTTTGACCGTTCATGGTAAGACTGGTAGATTTCTGAAAGCCAGACCCAGGGCCTCCGAGGAGAAGGATACGGGACTTTTTGCTCAGCTCCAAAGGCTTTTGTGACCACTACTCACTAACTTGCCTGGCTTCTCTGTACGCTTGATGCTTAAAATGACTTGGATGCGGGCTCTGCTATAGAGCGCCCTGTCAACCAGTTCCTGGCCGGACCTGGTTATCTCCAATACTGATTAGAACCGTCAGCTCTGTTTTAAGGTATTTGTGCTCTTCTCTGAAAAGCAGCAGCGGAGCAGACGCAGAGTCCATCTCTTGGGCTGCCTGGGAGCTCTTCCGCAGTGGGGAACCTTTGAGAATCTGTGGAAAGTCACTGGAGTCTTTTTCTGGAAAAACTGGCAAACCTTTACACATAAGTGACTTTCGAGTATAATTTCAGGATCGTTAGGAATCCTGAGTCTTTGGGTGCTAGACCCAATATCAACCTGTTTCTTCGGGGGTTCCAGGCCAGTGTGTGATCCACCTGTCTCTAGGGGTGGGAGACTGTTCTGTACCCCGTGAGAATGTGAGTGGATGTGCTTCTCTTAGAGATGCTCTCTCTCTTAGACACACCTGTGTGTGTGTGAGTTAAGCGGGGCGGGGGGGGTCGCTTGAACACAATCCAAGGTTCTGCATTAATACACTTCATCCAGCAGCAAGTACACTTGGTCCCAAGCATGTCTGGTCCCCAGTCCCCTCCGAAGGAACAGCAGTAGGCTCGCTCAGCACCCTGATGGATCACACTGCTACCCTGTGCTGAGGTTATCTGCACCGTGTGGCTGTGGAGAGACTGTCTCCACACGTGTCCTCACGTCTTAGTCCCTGCCACTTTCTTTATGTGGAAATAAATAGCAGGTTGTCGGATTCTGTCTGATCCGCGAGTGTTCCTTAGGCAGAAGCTCCAACTCAGGGAGACAGCGAGTGACTGGTAATTAACCAGTCTCACTTGAGCCCAAGCATTCGAACACACCTTTCTTGGATTTGTTCTCACCTCTCTGTCTTAGCCTGGGAAGCCGTGAGCAGCTGCCCCAGCTGCGGAGCCTCACCTCACCTAAACCTGACAGATTTAGTAACCAGGGTGGTAATTATCAACATTAGCCACCCACATGTGAATAGGTTGTCCGGCGCGAAACAACCCTGTAATGATGTCACTTTCTCTAGGCAGGTAAGGGGAGGAGGGGGGGGAGGACAGAGAAATGCGAAGTGACAGGTGTTCTACTCAGGGAGTCAGTCCTTCGAGGGACTGGCTGGGCAGATCTGGTCCTAGAATTTCTAATTCTCCTAATGTTACCCGTGTCTAGAAACCCTTGAAGCCCAGGGTGTTTTAGAATTCAGAGAGGTGCCAAAGATGTTGTTGCACCATCCTGTGAGGTCTGGAGTTGCATCTGAAAAGCAGACACATTCATATTTCCGCAGTGAAATGTCGGCATCTCTAGAGCGAGCGTTGAGGGGAAAGTGGGTTCGTGTCGGTTTAGGTCAGGATCTGTCTCCAGAGGAGTTGCGGCAGCAAACTTGCAAAACCCCAAACAAATCCCAAATATTTTAACTCTTGGGGATTTGGACATTTGAAATTGAAGACAAAGACTGTGTTTTAGGCTGGTTGTCCCTGGAGAAATGAATTCCTTGCGAGAGTTGCAGAAGCAGCGGCAGGGAGTGGAAAACCACAAATGGTGACCGGCACTCTAAGGATATGAAAAAGTGACCCCTTCCTCACACCAAGCCATTTCTCCGTGTGGTCCTCCTTTCTCAGGGAGCACGCATGCATCACGTATCAACGGTGTGCTACGAGTGGCAGATGGTCAGGAGGGGCTTTTGTCTAGGGTGAAAATAGGCAGGAACTCCTTCTTGAAGAGATGCTTCAACCCCTGGGGGACAGTCTGTTCCGGAGGTATGACCGTGGCAGACACAGAGAGGAGTCTTCCACAGGGCCAGGGTTAGCTCGGAACAACTGGAGATGGGAGAACCCTTGGAGGCAAAGTCTCCCAGGAAGGGTGCAGACCAGAAAGGCAGGCAAGAAACAGGCTGGCTGTCCAGGTCAGAACTGTTGGGGACTAGGCAGGAGCCTGGGGAGGGCGAAGCGCCTGGTCATAGAGGTCATCCCGGCTTAAGTGCTTGGTGCTCACCTGACAACGTGCAGAATATGCTTTTGGGATTCCTCCATGTTGCGGACTCTGCAGCCTGAGGGGCTGGATGAGAGTCTGAGGCAGGGAGCAAGATGGAGAAATGGGAAGCCTGGGGCACCCCCGACTACGCAGCTCTCTGACCCTGTTGGAGTTGTTTAGCCACAGAGGTGCCCGCCCCGCCCCCCATGTTATGAGGCTCTTTGGAGCTCACGGTCAACAGTAAATAAGTTTACACTTAGTTTTAAGTTTAGCCCACTGGCCTCTGGTTTAAGCCCTAGCACCTGACCAGTACCCCACTTTTCTCTGCCAGAGTTCTACCTGGTACCTGCGGGTTTAGTGACTGAAGCTCTAAGCCATTCTCTCATTTTGATCCTCAGATTAAGGAGTCTGAGATCTGGATGTTTGGTTTCTTTCTCGTGGCTGAGTCCTCATCACCTACTGCCCTACATTCTTGACATCAGCTTCCTCTTCGGCATCTGCAAACGTCCCCATGCCTCTTCCTTTGACATCCTCCAGCCTGGCCTCACCCTCTCTCCTACCAGATGCCAGGACCCCCTCTCTTTTGTGGCACTTTGGTGGTCAGCTCTCGCTCCAGGCCCCAGCCTCTCCCAGTCTGGCATCTCCAACTTCCAACCCTGCCAGATTTCTGACAGACATGAGCTCATGGTTCTGGCTTAAAGAAGAAAGGCCTCCTTTGTGGAAGCCGGTCCTCATTATGAGCCAGTGCCAGGGAACGCTCCTGGGTTGGGGACACCTTTGCCAGTTTCATCCTGTAGGAGGAGAGAAAAGGCGGAAAGTGAACAGGAGAGGAAGGTGGGGGAGGAGAGAGAGGAGAAGAATCAGAGGAGAGGAAGGGAAGAGACGCCAGCCAAGGGAGGAGAATGTTTGAAGTCTTTTTCCTGTATCTAAACTGAGCGGACCTTGTGAGCAGCAAAGGGTCAAGCGCTGAAGATGAAAAGGAGACCCAGTGTGTGTGCACGAGTGAGGAGGGGGGCATGGGAAAGAGAGAGGAGGAGGGCACAGCTGGATTCTGCATGAAGGGCTAAATGCAAGAGAACAAAGACCGATGTCACTCACAGAGGAACCCCGGTTTGAAATTCACAAGGGTTACTTTCTGGTTACTCTGTCCTGGGCTCGCTAACCAGAGGTGTTGAGCACCATTTAGTTCTTGTCTGCTTTGCTCTGAAACCCATCCTGTATGTGGCATAAGATAGGGTGACACACACACACACACACACACACACACACTCACACACACACTCACACTCACATACACAGTACGTATGTACGTACGTACGTAGATATATGTGTGTATGTATGTGTATGTATATCCATATATACACACACACATATATATAGTATATGTATAGATATACACTATATATACATATATACATGTGTATATATATGTATAATATAGGTGTGTATATCTACATATGTCTATATACATATATGTGTGCATATTATACATATAGATAAATGTGTATGTATGTATATGTATATTCATGCATATATGCATATAGTATATATACACATATGTGTATATACTCTATACATATAGGTGTATGTATATATACATATATGTCTGTATATACATGTGTGTGTGTGTGTGTGTGTGTGTATGTGTGTGTGTGTGTTATAAGCTACAGCCTGCCAGATGCCAGGTCAAATGCAGAACAAAAGCTTTGACAAGGGGCGTGTCAGGTAGTGTGTGCACAGCACTCAGCAGAGTTCCTGGCACATAGTGGGTGTGCCCTTGGTGACAACAGCCATCTTTTCCCTTTCCTTTGCTCTGTTCTGCACGCCCACGAGCCACCTCCTCTTGCCTTCTCCTCCTGGGATGGGCCACTCGGTTTCATCCCTTCCTCCTTCTCAGCCTTTCCGCATGCAGATCGTATTTTTCCAGGTCAGAGCTCTAGGTCTTTCAGCCTTCATATAGTCCTTCTCCAGTCTACTACAGCCCTTTAATTTGCACACGGCACTTACACCGAATGAGACAACACTCACTAATGTGCTCCCATCATGTGGACACATGAACACATGCCCAGAGAGGTGAAGTGCCTTACCCAGAAAAACACAGTTAATGAAAGACAGCTGGAGTGAAAATGTGGTCTCTTGGGTCCAAATCAGTACATCCTGCGCTGTCCAGAGCTGAGTAAGTAATTGATTATTTCATGGTGCTATTCTTGAGGGTACAGACCTGGTTTTCTATTTCCCATAAACATCTCCAGGGCCTGGCCCACAACAAGCCCTCAATCAGCATCAGTCAATTCACTTCTGGGTACCCAAGAGAGCCCTGGCCACCCTGGCTTGGCCTTTCCCACACATCACTACTTCTGCCTTGATGCTACCCGCTCAGGCCTCAGAGCAGCCGCCCAGAAAGAGCCGGTCTGTGCACACGGTAGATGAGAGCTGCCCAGGAGCCCAGCCGCTGGTCCACGCTGTTCTGGCAAGGCAGGAGAAAATCAGGAGGAATTAAGATTTGTTTATGTATAACTCGGACAGGTAGAAAATAAAAGCAACTCCGCTTTCATTGCAACAGAAAGGAGCCGAGACTTCATGAAAAGAAGGCTTTCTTCTCCCTGAGAGTTGAGATGTTAGAACAAGATTTCCTGCAGAGGTTGTAGAAACGGCTCCCCTGGAGGTCTTTAAGAGCTGGAGAGTGACTGGCTTTCTGGCGGGATGTGGGCACGAAGGCAGTCATGAGTGTGGGGCCATGTGGGGCGGGGACACAGGCAGCTGGAGGAAGGCCCAGCATGCACCAGGCCTGACCCAGCATGCACCAGGCCTGACCCAGCATCTCCAGGGTAAGGAAGGAATGAAAAGGGAGGAATCAGTGCCAGGGAAGGAGAGGAGAGCAGAGCCAGTGAGGCCGGTCAGAGGCTCAGACAGTGAGCGCCCGCCAACAGGCTGCCGACTTTCTAGTGCAGAACCCAGGCTGTCGACTGGTGTTAGGGGCTGGTGCACTGGGTGAGGCAGCCTGGGGACAGAACACACATTCTGGGGGGGGTCTCAGGTTGACTGGACCTTCAGGGTCAAAGGTCACACTTTTTCTATGAGCAGAGAACATGCAGAGGTTAGCCTTTCAAAAGGTTAAACTCAGACCACTGAACCTACAGAGTGAGCCCAGCAATGGTCCACATGAGATCCTAGCACCATGGAGGTGGAGCAGGAAGATAAGGAACCCCAGGCTAGCCTGGGCTACACAGCGAGATCCTGTCTCAAAAGCAAACAAGCAAGAAATCCCAAAAAAACCTTTGGATTGGTCTTACGTGGTCTCCTGGAGCAGGATCTAAGAGCACACTCCGGGAGCACAAACTACCTCAGAGAAACGGCCTACAGATTCCTAGAGCCCCCATTTTCACCGAATTTACTTCAGTTGTGTGTACGTAGGGGCAGGAAGTGTGACAGGTAAAAATTAAAAACATAAAATTAATAAACTTAGGCATACCATGCAGGTATACGCAAAACCGTGCGAACGCACAGCAGACAAAGCACAGACCTTCACCAGCGCTTTAAGGCTCTTTGTGGATTGACTCCTAGAACAAGGTGAGGCACCCTAGTCTTTGCAGTTCAGAGCACTTTTTGCAGGAAGTGGCCTCAGAGCTGCTCGCACGGGTACAGGGCCACATCCCAGACATTGTGCTCCTCGGTCTCCACGTATCTGCACACCTGTGCGGCCAGGCACTATGGTTTACGACAGCGCGAGGGTGGTTTACGGCAGACGCGAGGGTGTCTATATTTCCCCCTGTGGCTGAGATGAGGAAATGGGCCTCTGAAGGACTGCCAAAAATCCTCGCACAGCTCGTCCAGGCTCAGGTGCCGTCCCTTCCCCCATGTGAGCCTTCTCCCCCACCGTGGACACCCTCCCTCCGGCCCCTCCCACCCCCAGGTTTGTTCCTCCCAGTCAGCAGTTCCCCAGCACTCCGGCCACATTCCCTCCCCCCCCCATCCCTCCCCACCCCAGCTTCAGCCTTCCCAGCAGGAGGGACAGGTCACAGGCAAATGGGAAATCCAAGAACATCATCGTTGCCGGTGCCTTTCCGCCTCCTCTTCTGGTGCCCGCGGGGTAAGGTCGGCGCGGAGGAGTCACCCACATCCCCAGGTCAGGAGCAGAGCATCCAATTCCACAGCTGGCCAGTGGAGTTCCGGCTCAGTGCATCGCCCAGGGTCACCTGGAATGTAACCAATCCGGTGAACGGCCCAGGATGGATTGCTCGCCAGTGAGCATCTATCCAGGGCTTGTTAGGTGCAAGCTCTGTTAGGCCATGGGGGAACAAAGATAAATAAGACCTCTTTGCCTTCAAGGAGCTTACAGCACAGCAGAGAATTGATGCCCAGATCGTGCCGAGAAAGAGATGAAGACCAAGGATAGGCTGCAGAGCCAGCCGGGACTTCTACACTCCCCTTCTGCGTCCTGCAACCTCCCGCCAGCAGGGGCGCTGTGAAGCTGGAAGCCAAGCTTCCAGTGACCTGATTTCTCCCTCTCAAGCGGTCTTGTCCTCACTCTCGTCCAAACGTTTTTTTTTTCCTCTGCAGCTCCCAGCAGTCACCTCAACCAAAAGCCAGTCCAGCCTGGGTCACCAGCTGTCCCTTCCTTTACGGAGGCTGGGAGCACTCTAGATGATACTGGACACGTGCCTGCTTTAATGTTTGAATTTGCTCCACGAAGCCATGATTCCGCTGTTGTACCCATTTCATAGTTAAACAAACAGAGTCAAAGAAAGCTCCAGGTCAATAGGAGAGCCGGGCATGCCAGGCCATCCTAATGAAGCTGTTGCACGTGCGGCATCTACTGTGTACCTCGGTTGATCTGGAAGCTGAGATCTGGGAAGAATGAGAGAGGTTAAGCTTTGTTGGTCTACGGGGCAGCTGATGTTAGTGTCCAGGTCTGACTCCTGGCTGGTGCTGGTCCTAGAGTATTGCTTTTGAAAATGCACTGCGGATCTTGTCTATTTCTGTCACCCTGTGCCTACCTGTTTTGGGGGAGCATTGGGTCTGTACTTTCCTGCATGGTGAAAACCATGACAGAATAGCCCTGACTTAACAGGCAAAAAAAAAAAAAAAAAAAAAAAAAAAAAAAAAAAAAAAAGGGCTAAAAAGACCGCCACCTGGTGGCTTTCTGGGTGGTGGACCTGGACTGGTGCTGTGAGCTTCTGTGTAAGAAACTGACCTTACAGAGCATCTTCTATGCCCAGTGCTCTACTAAGCACTTTGTCTGACTCGTCCCATTTAGTTTTCCACACTCACTGTGTGAACTCAGTTCCACTGCAGTCGTTCCCATTTCAAAGGCAGGAGCACTGGGGCTCAGAGGCTAAATGACCCCCCTCAAGGTCACGCAGCCTTCAGTCCCAATGCAGGGATCCATTTCAAGTTCTGATGCCCAGTCCTGCGTCTCCTCGGGCACTCTCCCTCCATCTGAACCCAGCTCTCGGGTCCGCCCATCCCCCCACTTCGCGAACACACTCCATCCAGGCCACGCCTTAAAGAGGCCATTCCAGCCATGCCTCCAAGCTGCCCACTGTCCAGTCCGCCAACTCGTAGATTTCTTAGGGATTAGTGCCCTCTGAAGCTGTGGATTTTGTCCTTGTGGTCTTCCGTGGGCAGGTCAGTTGAGGGTAGGGACGTCCGTTTCCTGCAGGTGTGACTGAAAGGGACAGAAGGGAAGGGGGGCCGTGGCTGGCCTTTCACCCATTGGCTTCTGAGGTCTTCTCACTCCCCGTGTGGTTTCCTGTTACTCTTGATTTCTCATCTTGATGCCTCTTCCTTCCTTCCTTCCTTCCTCTCTCTCTCTCTCTCTCTCTCTCTCTCTCTCTCTCTTTCTGTCTGTCAATCTATCATTCATCCATGTATCCATCCATCCATCCATCCATGTATCTGTGTATCATTTATCTATCTGTCTGTCTGCCTATCTGTCTGTCTATCTATCTATCTATCTATCTATCTATCTATCTATCTATCTACCTGTCTATCTATCCAGGGCCAGTCATGAACTGCTGTCAGAGCCGAGGCTTGCTTCGGTGTAGTGGGAGTTACACAGCAAACTGTCAGTGCAGTAGGTAAGGAAAGGTTCACATTTGGTCCTCCAGGTTTGATGTGGTTTTAGTGCCTAAGCTTTTCGGTGGAGTTTGCTGTTAATTCTTGTAATTAGCTTGTATCCTACCGATATTGCCCCTGGCCATTTAGAAGGGGGTTTAATTGGTCATTCAGGCCTGGACCCTGCTCTGTTCTCGGACTTTCTGACTTTATTACTTCCTTCACCACATTCAGAACCTGGAAAGGTAGATTAGCATCTTGGGATTATAAACAGCCGGTTCTCACTCACCCACACTTGGACAGGCTCCAGGAGGCAGACTCTGGCTTGCCAATTTGAATTTAGAGCCCTGCTCTTATATAGAGAGAAGGCAGACCCAGGCTTGGTGCCTGTGACCTGCTGCTGGTAGGACGGGCAGCCTGCACACTTGGCAAAGGTGAGTCTGCGGCCATGACAGGAGTTGGTAATAGGCATCATTGGCAAGCTGACGCTGTCTCAGAGAGCAGCTGCGAGGTGTCAGGGTGAGCCTCCGACCCTCTCATTAGACCTTCCATTGTTGCACTGTGTTTCCTTCCTGATTCCGGAAAAATCAGCAGAACTGGATGATCACAAACTGCCTACAGTGCTGATATTCTAGGCCTCTCTCTCTGGAAGTGTGTGTGAGAAATTACCAGAGAAAAAGAGGTTATTGTCCGCTGAGCAGGATCCCACTGGCCTCAGGTGCTGAGCTGCCACATGGCCCTAGAGAAAGGAGGCTAAACACACACACACACACACACACACACACACACACACACACACAGCCAGAGAGCCTGGAGCAGGGCTGGCCTGTGAGCTCTCACTTAGCACAGAGAGCTACCACCTCACTCCTTTCCTACCCTCTGGTCCAGAAAGCCTTGTCTCTCAGAATGTCTGTCCCTTCCTGTGGAGCCGGTTTAATCCTCCCAGTGACTCTGAAGGGATGGCTCAGCTGGGGATCAGATTGGTTGGTTTAGTTCAGACTGCTCCTGGCTGGGGGTGGTGGGGTGGTGAAAGCTCACCTTGACATAAGTAATGGGCAGTGGACCTGTGTCACAGACTGGCCCTTCAGGACAATGTAAATCTGTAATTACATCATCCAGTGTCCACCTAGGGCTGTGTATTTGCAGAGACCAACAACAGCAGCAGCAACAAAAACAGCAGCAGCTACTGGCAGGGCTCGGAGCGCAATGGCACACGTATGCACGTGTTGCCTAGAAGGAATCCTTATTTCTGGATTATTTCCTGGCTGTGGAGGCCGGGTACCCAGCTTTGAAATACGAGACATATACCTTAAGGCTGAGTTACCAGAATGGACAGGCATCTTTATGTTGGGAAGGCCGTAACTCACCACACAAGACAAGAGGCTGTATTTTCTCAACGAAAACTTGGAAAACATGACCTGGCACATCGTCTGGTACCTGAGCAGAACCCTGCAGGATCAGGGAGCAGCCGTCAGAACTCTTCTCAGCATGGCCACCTGCTTCCTGGTAACCCTGGGTTCTGCATTTCCTGTTTATCACTATACCAACCAATTAACCAGCTCCCTCCAGCAAAGGTTCCTCACTCTGACCCATCTCCCCCCCCCCAGAGTATCCCATGCTTCAAGTTTGTAACGTCATATCTACAATCAAACTGACCGTTTTCAGACTAAAGCATCCCTTCCTTATTTATGTTGGTAGAAATTTTAGTAGCTGGTTGGTATAACTCACACTAAGATGTGAATGACTGACAGCCACCTGCCCTGACAGATGTCTTTCTTTTTAAAGATGCTACTTGGTGTCTTACTCACAGGATCCCAGGTGCCTGGCAATCCTGGCTCTGTGGGGCCAGGCCCAAGATGCTGGATAGGGAGACGGCACCCTCCTCGAGGCGCTAGGTTCCACGGGGAGAGGTTTTATCTGATCTTCCTGGTCTCTGAACAGAGAGCCCAGTGGGCATGGAGAGCCCTTCCAGTACCTCTCCTGTTGGCAACACCTCACCTTTCAGAACCCCCTCTTCAGTGAGAAGCCATTTTAATAAGGCTGTAATTTTGTTACCGAAGTTTGTAATTAAATATCCTTAAAAGAAATGAGGTTGTGGGTCCCTATCTCCCAATTTATCATAGACTTAATGCCCCAAGTTACACACTGTTTAATTAAGAAGGTATCCCTGTTGTAACTGCACGCAGCTTCCTAGCCTTAGAGATAGACAGTGGTCAGAATCTATCACAAAGGGTGCTTTCTGTTCTTGTCCTGTTTACCAAGAAATCCAAAGTGAGGGCAGCTTTCCTTGTTGGAAACAGTAGGCTCTCCCTCACCCAACCCTGCAGGACTTCTTTCTCCCTCAGTAACCCCACCCTTCATTTCAGTCCTCCTTAGACTCTGATTCACCGCATCAGCTTAATTTAAGAAACCAACATGCTCCCCCTGCTGGTTGAGGGCAGCCAATACACCTGTGTGCTGGAAAATCACAGCCCCCATCTTTTGGGTTCCTGGGAAGCCATGGTAAGAGCACCTACTGTGTGCTAGGAAACCATGGTAAGTGTGCCTACTGTGTGCTAGGCACAGTGCCAAGGGATATAAAAGGACCAGGACCCTGTTCCAAAAGAACTCAAATCTGATAGGAGAGACAGGATGTGCATACACATACACAGTGGGCTGATGTCTGTTGACTACATCCCAGAAGATGGAAGAATACTTCTTCCACAGAGATGAGAGTCCATAGGGAGGCTAGCATCTGACTTGCATCTTGGAGAAGCAGCTAGGTTTTGGACGGTTACCAGGGAGAGGATGGCTAGGATAGGGAGACGTTGGGGACCAGGGACTGGAAGAAGCCTGCGCACAGGCGAGAGAAGAGCTTTGTCCATGATGGAAGCAGTTGCCGAATCAGAACCCAGAACCCACATTTTCTCAGTCTAGCTCCTACTGAGAATCCCAGGCTGAGGGAGGGAAATGGAGGAAGGAGCTTGTGTTGCCACAAGAAATTCAATCCCACTTACTGAGGAAGTGAAATGGTCTGGTTAATTTAATTTCCTAATTAGATGGAAGTTCTGTTAGAAAGCTTGCTTTGTTAGAAATGTGGACTTAAAAAAAAAAAGATTCCTAGAATGTGTTGTGCCACTTTCCTGCCTTAGCAAGCAAAGTCAAGGCGCCCCGTTCAGCCGCTGATAATCCTGGGCCTTGCTGTGTCTCCCAGCGAAGCTGTGGAGAACAGAGCACACAGCCTATAATCCAGAGCCGCGGCAGCTCTCAAACTTGCCACCAGTAGTAGATTTGCCTGCTGCAGGTTTCTTTATCATCGCCTACAATATTTAAGTTTCTTTATTAGCATGGATAACAGCATTCTGGTCAAGCCAGGATCCTGACTCCCTGTGTCCCAGGTAATCAAGGGTAATCGAGACTCTCCAGAGACCCCAGAAAGTGCTGCCTGCACCCAGAACTGTCCTGGGCAAAAGGACTTCTCCAGAAACCTGCAGATATCTGGAGCTTGTTTGCAAAGGAGCAGGCAGGCCGGGCATTCTGCTGACACTGTCTGGTTCATGAGCCTGTCCCCACTGGGGTGCCCCTTCCTGAAAACCATGAGAGACTGGCAGAGCTGGTCTGGATTGGGTGTCACCTTGGATGTGGAGGCTAACCTCCTGGGTGGTCAGTGATTCCTGCCTTGGAGAGCCATGTCCTGTGTAGACGCCTCCTGTGTTTTTAACAGGGATGCTCTATGACCACTGCATACACCAGATGTGATGGGGCCCGTTCTTAGCTTTGTGTGGCGACCTCACCTCACATATTTGGGACTCTGCCTTGCACATCTCCCGGTCTGAAGGAAGCCTACTACTGCTTTGTGGGCACCATAATAGAGAGATGCCAGGGACAAAGACCAGGGGCCACCAGCCGTGTAAGCGAGCCTCAAAGCCAAGCCTTCAGTCTTTTCAGGTGACGGTGGCCCTGTGATAGCTTTACTACCACTACAAGGGAATCCGAACTGCAGCCACATGGCTCAGCTGTCCTCAGAGTCCTGACCCCCAGAACCTGGAGGACATAGAAATGGGAAGCAGATAAACGGAAGGAAATGAGATGTGCCGCCGTACATAGCAGGTGCCCTTGGGGAGTCCTCACTGGGGTGAGGGATCCTTAGGTACTGTCACCCTAACTCAGTGGCTGCCATGCTCTTTCATCCCAGGATCTTAAATCTATATGTGACACGACGCTTAGCCAGCCCACTTCCCTCACTAACAATCAGGAAAGGCGAGGCCAAAAGGAAAGACCTCATATAGAGACATGTTGAGATGAGACTCAGCTCTCTTGATTTGGGGTACAGCTTTGCTTCCCCATTTCTATTCCCAGCCCTTACAAAGCTCCCCAGTTTACTACTATTTCATTTATTAGATGACTGTAGAGTTCCTACTATGTGCTAGGAGCTATGCTAGGTCCAGAGCAATAAAGGCTCTGAATGTACCTGGGAAGTATGCGGAAAATCTTTCATTGAAATAACACATACAAGAGATTGGGCTTGACCGAATAAAGGAATCAGGAGATGCATCTCAGTGCCTGCCCTGCCACAGAAGTCCCTGATTCCTTGGTCATTCTTCAAAAATGAACCTTCCAGGCCAGCATTTAGTAAGAAGACTGAGATTAAGGCACAAGAGTAAGGGTTAGTGAGATGGCTCATCGGGTGAAGGCACAAGCTACCAAGCCTGGTGACCTGAGCTCAGTCCTTGGAACCCAGGTGGTGAAGGAGAGGACGCACTCCCACAGGTTGTCATCTGGCTTCTCCACACGCACTGTGGCACATTCAGGCAAACATGCACACCAAGTGAATAGATATAAGGAAACAGAATCAGGGCTATGGAGGTGACATCCTGGATAAAATACTTGCTGGACAGGCACAGAGAGTGTAGTTCAGAAGACCCATGTCACCTCCATAATCCTAGCAGGGTTATAAACCTAGCAGGAGAGGGATTTGGAGCTGAAACAGTTAAGTTCTGGGTTCAGTGAGAAAACTTGCTCCAAAATAAGGTGACAAGCAATAGAGGAAGATGCTCAGTATTGATCTCTGGCCTCAGTAGGCAGAGGTATGTACACATATGCATACACACACACACATGCACACACATAAATATATGCAAACATGCACACATGCACACATATGCACACACATGCATACACATGCACACACAAATATATGCACACACATGCACACATATGCACACAATACACAATGCACACAAGCACACACATGCACACACATGCACACATACACACATGTACACATACACATGCACACACATACATGCACAAACATACATACTTGCACACACATATGCACATGCACATACATACACACACATGCACATGGGAAGACAAGGAAGAAGGATCATAGTATTGCCTTGGAAAGCGAATGTTGGGGTATTGTACAGGAAAATTGATCTCTTTGAAAATTAACCATGCTCTATGCTCTCCTTTGTCATATATGAAACACTTTACATCCAATCACCAGGGTTCCCTGATGTTAGAAGCTCATCCGTGAGCGATCCATGACTCCACAGGCCAAGTCCTCTCAACGCCATCTACCCTGCTGTTTTAGACTAGAAAATGGGCACCAGGAAGGGCAGTGGCTTGCCCCGCATCTTGAAGCAAGTCGCAGTAAGTGAGACCTGGTCCTGGCTCCCCACAGCAGAGAGCTGGCTTACGGGAAGTACACACACTCGAGGAAACGCGGTACTTCAGGAAATCCCATGCTGGTATTCATTTTCTTTTAATATCTCTCAGGGACAGACAGAGTGGCTCAGACAACAGCTCTGTCTCCAGAGCCAGGCTAGCAGGCACCGAAAGATACCTCCTAGGACAGGGCCATTAGAGTAAGGGCCTGGCAGAGCCAGCAGCGTGGAGGAGTCGGGCTACGTGGCAGAGGCCCCTAAACGGCTTCACGGTGACTTCGGTTGGTCCTGAGGGCTCAGGTGGCTCTTCTGCCACACGGTGACAGTTTAGATGTGAACTGGCCTTGGGCTACCGTGTTATCAACTAGTTCATCACAGTGTGGAGGAGCTGGGTATAAGTGCCAGTCACTGGTTTCAGTCGTGTCTTGCTACATACTAGTGCGCACCTCGGGCCCAGCAGCCAGCCTCTTTTCCCGACCTGTGAAATGGGGACCCTGAAGGCCCTTCACAGCACAGGCTTCTTGTGAGGATCCAACAAGTGAGGTTTGCAGAGCACCCAACCCAGAAGACAGCAGTATAGTAAGTTCTGTATAAATATATGCCAACGAAGGACAAAAAATTATATTCCTCCAGATTTGGGTTTTGTCTACACTTAAAAAAATAATAATTAGATTTTGGTTAGACACGGCAACCCACATTTCTAATCCCAGTGCCTGGGGGACAAAGGCAGGAGAGTGACTCGAAGTTCAAGGCTAGCCTGGCCTACACATTATCAGGCCAGCCAGAGGTACAGAGTAAGACCCTGTCTCAAAAGAAAGTTAAAATTTAAAAATCAGCTCTAGCTGGGCAGTGGTGGTGCACACCTCTAATCCCAGCACTTGGGAGGCAGAGGCAGGTGAATTTCTGAGTTCGAGGCCAGCCTGGTCTACAGAGTGAGTCCCAGGACAACCAGGGCTACACAGAGAAACCCTGACTCAAAAAAACAAAACAAAACAAGACAAAAACAAAAAACAAAAAACAAATCATCTCTATTGAAAATCAAGCTTTCCACAGTCATACGTACCATCTATTGTGAGTATATGCTTAGCCATGGCCATGCAGTGGGTAGTTCTGTGCATGAAGTACAAGCATTCGCTAGGATGGGTGACTTGTGGCAGATACATATGTCTTTTAGGGATTCCTCAATCAGGATGCAGGCGATTCCATCACCCCATAACACTTATAAGCCCTCATCGCAGGCAGCATCCTTTATTTCCAGCCCCCGCTCAGGTGGCCATGCTCTTTGGGAGGGCACAGCTCTATCAGCGAGCAGCTGTCAGGCTGCCAATGTATAGGCAAAGATCTATTATATAATCTGACTGCTGTACCTCATAGATCCTGCCTGCCATCACTCTGTCAGACACACTAGGAAAGATTATACTTTACAGATTAAAAACAAATGCAGGGAAATTATTAAGCAAATGGATGACTCATAAATAATTGGTAAAGAGGCTATGAAAATATTTGTACAATTCTTAAAGGGTTCTTTTTGGCATTATGCAAAAAAACATAAACATAAATATCACAGACAGAGAGGTACCACTGAGCACACCAGGCACAAGTCTTTCTTGGAATCTTCTGGAGAATCTTCAACCCTGCCATAGTCCAGGTCTGGCTACCCACCAGACCCAGAGCTTTGCGGGTGAGGCCTTGGGTACACAGCAAGGCGGTCAGAGCTCTCCAAGACCTGGGGCCTTGGCAGAAGAGGGCCCCTCCAGCTGGCTGAGTTCACAATGGCCTTTGGCGTAGAAAGGAGCAAGCTTGAGTTTGGCGTGCAAAGAGCTGGCTTAGGTTAGCAGGCAGCTGTGTTTGCGAAAATGCTTTGTGTCCATAAAGCACTGTGTGCGTCGCAGGGCTTAGGGCATCCCACGTCCCCAGAGAAGAAGCCTGCTTAAAAGTAAATTAAGTAGCTACACCATAAAATGTCAGCTAGTTATTAGCCTGCATCTACTGCTATTGCGACTACTGACTAAGGTGGCCAGCCATGTGGTTGGCCTGGGACACCCCCAATCTTAGCCCTGATGGACCTGCTCCCTGTTCTTCTGGGCAAGCTGGAAGGGCTAGTCACCTAGAACCTGTCACTAGTCTTGAAGATGACAGACTAGCTTCCGTATCACAGTATTAACCAGAACAGAATGCCATTAAAAAAAAAATCACACATTGGATATCTAGACAGCAGATACGAAGTTTCTCAGAGCTCTGACTGTAAAGGTCTTGCACGGCTCTTACTGACAGGTCTCTGGTGAGGCCTTTCTTCTGGGCCTCGCCAATACGGCTCCCTTGCTCTTCCCTCACACGGCCTTCCTTCTGTGTTCACAGGGAGAGGAATGTGACTCCTGGGGTCTCCTCTTATAAGGTGGGATGGACAGTAAGATCTACCTCTATGAGTTCATGTCAACCCAGTTCCTTCTGAAAATACCCAGTCTCCAAAATCATCACGCTGTGTAGATTTTGAGAGGTTACAGACATTCACTCATACCCACTACCACCCATTCGCGTCCATCACCACCGTCACCTTAGCTGTGGCTTTGGCCTTGGCTGTCCTTGCTCTGTGTGGTTCCCACCCAGGCAGGTGTCCCCTGCCTTCACCTCCTTCCGTTGCCTTCCCCACTGCCTTTGATTCTCAGCATTTGCTCCTCCTGAGGAATGTTCTAGGTCTTTGAACACCCCGTTCCTGAAGCCACACTTCTCTACGAGCCAGGTCTACAACCCCAGAAGAGAACTCTCTGGTCCTGACAGCTCAGCCTTGCCTTTTCCTGACGATGTCCATCTCATCAGCAGGAAGCCCACCAGGCTCACAGCACGGGGGTTTGTGAAGGTTAACGAGGCTCGGGCTGCTAGCCCTCCTGGAGGTCACTGTCACCAAGAGCCATGCCCCAGAGCCCCACGCTGGCCTCTTCCTGTCGCCGGGACATCATTAGAAATGTTAATTATTAATTATCGCTAAAAGCCCTTTTTGCTGCATTGCTGTTCTCGGGTATTCTTGCTCTCTCTCTTTCCCCCTTTTCTCTCTGTAACTGGATCCCGGTTTCTGGGTTTCCTGGTTTCCTTCTAGGCTTCCTCCTCTGCTGACCTCGCCTCTATGGCCTGGGAGCTAGAGGCACTTGGACAGAGTTGCCAGAATACCTGCTTCCTTGTTTCAAAGTGTGGACAGACCCAAGGAGACACAGAGCGGGGAGGAGCTGGGCAGGGACTGGGTGCTGCGCTCAGGAACTCCCATTCCTTGCAACATTCTTGGAGCTCAGATGCTAAGACATCTTTGGGGAGCTACATATACACAAACACATACACATACACAAATACACATAGACACACACATACACATAGACACATGCATACACATACACACATACACATAGACACACACATGCACATACACACACAGAGGGAGAGAGGTTGGGAGGGAGAGAAACAGAGAGACAGACAGACAGACACACAAACAGATACACAGATACACACTGTCCCTTTGGGGTGTGTGAGTCTGTATGTGCCTGTGTCTGTGTGTCTGTGTTGCTGTCCCTATGTCTGTCACAGTACCAAATCTCCTTCCACACAATCATGGTATCATACCTCCATTGTCGATGAAAAGAACACAGAAACAGTCGATCACCCGAGACTCGATCACCTTGGATTTCCTCAGGCCGCATGTTAGAAAGAACGTGGCTGTGGAGCTGGGACCTGGTTTGGATTGTTTTGCCGTGTGCTTGCTGTGTCAGTTCAGATAAGTTAAAAGGGTTTTCCGAGCCTCATTATTAAAATATGGCAATAATTTTCCCTCTTGGGGATATTGGGAAAATTAATGAAATGATAGTCTAGCCTGACTCATAGTAGGTGTTTAATATGTTTGATTTTATCCATTAAAAAAATGGAAATTTCAGTCTCTCTATGTGACGGGGCTGAAGAGTTGAAGGTCTGAGCATGCTAAGTGCCAGACACTACCCTACATGCTTTATACACACCAGTCTACCCTACATGCTTTATACACACCAGTCTACTCTACATGCTTTATACACATCAGTCTACTCTACATGCTTTATACACACCAGTCTACCCTACATGCTTTATATACACCAGTCTACTCTACATGCTTTATACACACCAGTCATGTAATCCTTGCGACAACTTTCAGCAGAGACCCTATTATCATTATTTATTATGACCATTTAGTGATGAGTATTATAACAATTACTTCTGAAGCAGACAAGTCGAACTAAATGTTAATAACTGGTCTGAGACCACAGTAAAGGATGCTGGGGGGGGCGTGTTTCTAGGATGGTTTGGCTTCTCGAACTTTCTTTTGGTGACGTAGCTACCTCTCAGATGCAGGTGATTGTACCAAACTCTCCTTTGGTGGAGGTTAGAGAATTCCACACCTGACTGTAACAGCAAGCACAACAATAGAGAGGCTGTAAAATGACCCACGAACACTTTATACTGATGACATATTTAAAGTGGGGAACATTCTGGATATATGTCAAAATTATAAAATTAATCCCACCCACTTATTTAGTGTGTGTGTGTGTGTGTGTGTGTGTGTGTGTGTGTGTGCTGCTCTTGATCAAACCCTGGACTTTACACACTTGCTAAGCCAACACTGTTCTATTGAACTATACCCTTGTCCTTCTTTGTCCTGTTTTCGATGTTGATTACTTGAATTTTTTTTTATTTAGTGGTAGAGCATGTGCTTGGAATATACAAAATTCTGGCTTAGTCTTCAAAGGAAGTGGCGTGGGGCTCACACTGTATGTTCTCCAGAGTGCATGGCCTAGACCCTTTCTTACGATCCCCACCATATTGCTCCCAGCAGTGAGGGCGTGTAGGGTTGTGTTTGATGGTAAAATCACTGCTCTATTTGAAATGCTGCCTCCCAGGGTTCCATCATGACAACCTCTGGGGCCCCTTTTTACCATATCCCTTATTTACAAACCTCTGTAAATAAGGTTTCTGGCCTTCTCTAGGACCGTCCAAGAATGGCCTTGGGAGACCCAGACCTTGAGTGTTCAGCTCTCCCCACCACCCAGCCTAGAGGAGTTAGTGAAAGCAAAGAGAGTTCGTCCCTACAGAGTTTACTGCCCAGTTCCACCTCGGGTAATGGGAGAGTTCTATCAGCTTGAGCAGCATCCAGGCCCAGCAGAGGGGGAGACAGGCAGAGGGAGAGCCCTGGGCTCACTCTCTGGCCTCCCAAGACCACCTCTGCCTGGGCATCTGAGATCCTTGCTGTGGGTACGTCTTCCAATGAGCAACACCCCTGCATGCCCGCTGTAAAACAGTTCCATTTTTATAAAGCTTTTTTTTTTTTTTTCTATTTTATTGAACCTCTTTACAGGGAGCTCAAATACCCAAAATAACTCCGAGTTCTATTTTCTAGAACTATGTTTCTCAGAGTTCCAGAAAACATAACAAGGAGTTCAGTGTTTCTAAGACCTGCTGAATCAGACCCTCAGGGGGATGGTCAGGAACTCCCCAGCCTTGGTGCCACCAGTCCCCAACTGTGTTCAGGTGTGATTTAGATATGGCATATGCTGTCAGTAACTTCTCCTAAAAATAAGGTGGCCAATTTTTCAGATAATTTGCTTCTTAAATGAACGCATACAGACGCACAGTTCCGTCTCCAGCGTGTGGCTTGTTCCCACTTGCTTCCGGGGTGCTTTCTGAACTATTAGGGAAGGAAGGGCGTGGCACTGCTAGCATAGGATGACACTGTGCATACCTACGCCTCATCTTGTCCCTGCCCAGAGACATCAGCCGTTCAGTAATGCAGGAGAGCAAGGACTGAGTCACCCATTAACTAACACTGTGGCTTGCCGTGTGGTCGGCAGCGAGCTCAGGACCTTAGGGCTATTCTCCCGCTTCTGCGCCTCGCAGGAATCTGTGGGCTGTGGACTCATTACTGGCTTATTTTATTAATGAAGACGCCGAGCAGAGGGGTTAGGTAACCTGCTCAAGGTCACCCTGTTGGCAAAGAACACGTCAGAACAGGGCTGCGAGCAAGTAGGCAGCTCCATTCTTAGTGGACAGTGAGAGGTGGTTTGCAGGGACCTGGGTGATCCTTGTCCAGGGACCTTGAAGACATGGCCTCCCTACTAGAAAAGGACTTCAGAGACACACAACACTGAGAGCCAGACAGGGCAAAAACTACCCTCTGACCTCATCCCCTGGATAGAGTGTCAATGAGCTATGGTGGACCCTTTGAGGAATCCTGCCTCCATCAGGGCTAGCCCAGAACTAAACCAGCCTGCAAGCCTGTTTTGCTGGCTTCTATGCCAACACATCCATTCCGTTCTTAGCTTTGGATATTTCAACTGGAGGGAAAGCCACACTCTCCAGTAAGAAGCATATGAGAAAGACAAAAGACCAGGAGCTCGGGGCAGAGGTGTGTTTCCACCCTGGGCTCCAGCTCTGCTCAGATGCCAGCAGGGCAACCAGGACAAGGAGCTGTGACACTTCTCCAGCCAGCAGACTTCTACAGGAGGCCAAATCATCACGGCCAGTATGACTTGGATTGCCGTGACAATGACAAGCCATTGTTAGTTCTTTGCAAGAGCAGGGGAGGGAGAGAGAGTCCAAAACTGGCCTCACTGGTGGGAATAGGCTGAGCATGGGAATGTTATCTGTCACGTGGGTCCGGCAGAGGAACGCAGGCGGATATGCACGTGGAAGTGTCCATACGGAGGCCTCCCCTGGTTCCCGTGTGGTGGCTCATCATGTATTTGCAGGAAGATTCACGGTTCTTTTGCCCAGTCCTCTGGATCACCGGTCTCCTCTACTCCCTCCAGACTGCTTCAGGGCCACGACTTAGATCTGCACTGTGTGCACACCATCCTCAGGACATGCTTCTCGCCCTCTTATTTTTTTCTGTGTTTGTGTGCATGAATGAGTGGTGTGTGTGTGTGTGTGTGTGTGTGTGTGTGTGCGCGCGCGTGCGCTCAAGTGCAATGTGTGTGGGCACATGTCTGTATGTGAGTGGTGCCTTTGGAAGTCATAAGGCAACTTTTATTTTCTTGAGACAGGGTCCCTCCCTGGCCTGGAACACGCCAAGTAGGCCAGGATAGCTACTCCAGCAAGTGTTAGAGCCACCCCCTCCCCATCTCCAACTCCCCAGCACTGGATTACCACATGCACTGTGCGCCTCCTTTCCTGTGGATGCCAGGGGTCAAGTCCTCCTACAGCAAAGCAAGTGCCTGGCCGACTGAGCTGCTTGCCCAGACCCAGCATTCTCCCAATCATCTTCTCCCTCTGTCATACCGAAGGTGAGCATGGCCCTCCAGACAGGCCTGAGCAGTTCTGGGCACACAGGCCATGTGATGGTCTAGACCAGAGACACTTTACTTCTCCTAATGCAGCCTCGATACCGTTCACTTTACGTATCGTGTGTCAACCACATCACACAGTTGGACCAGGCCGAGCTCGTGGCCGACTTACAAATAATAAACAAATAGGTCATTTTCGCGTGGATTGCTGCCAAACCAGGTCTACCCCATCCGGTACTCATGCAATTAATTTTTAACCTAAATGCAGGACTTCGCATTTCTCTCTGTTCCTTTCCAGCCCGTTGCTTTCATCCTCTTCTTCCTTCCTGCTGAGGTCATTTCTTATTTCCATCCTGACGTCTGTAGCGGTAACTCTGTTTCCCGGCTTTGTGTCTGTTGTAAACGTCACTAGAACACCTTGTAGGCTGTCTATGGAGTCACAGGTAACAATGCCAATGAGGTCATCGCCAGGGACGGAGCTCTATGGCGAGCCACTGGAGACCTCCCTTGGGTTGACACAGAAAAACTCATCAACATTCTTTGACTGTAGTTGCTCCTCTGGCTGTGACTCCGTTTCCTGTCCCCTGACCTGGTTCACACACCTCCAGCATGTCCTCAAGGGCACTTTGTCAAACACCATAGGCAGTCAAGACACCCTGGGCCTGGGCCATGGCTTTGATCTTCCACTTGAGTGAATTGCTGCTGATGACAGTGTGAGGAGCAAGATATTTACTTGTGCGGGGTGGGGGGAGGGGTGGAAAAAGAAAATAATTGTGTGACCGTCTCAGGGAGAAGCCCATTTGAAATCAAAAGTTTATCTCTTCTTCTAGAAAGTAACCATCTCTCTCCCTCAGGCATTCATACTGTTTCCTTAAAATAGTCCCTTGTATATCATGGTTGTTACATGTGGTTTTTTTTCCACTATAAACTTCTGAAATGCTTTTTTTTCACTTTTAAGCTACATTGTTATCTTTTATCACTGTGTGGCCATGGTAATGGCTCAGCAGGTAAAGGTGCCTATTGCCAAATCTGATTAACTGAGTTTGAGCTCTGGGCCTTCCATAGTGGAAGGAGAGAAGCAACTCCTGTGGGTGTGCCTTGGGCAAGCATGTGTGCTCATGCATGCGCGCGCGCGCGCACACACACACACACACACACACACACACACACATTAACATTAAAGGAAAAAGGAAATGTCTTCTGTGAGCTACATAAAGCGATTTTCTACTACGTACAGCCCCTTGGATTCTGTCCTTAGCTTCCAAAACAAAAATGCCTCAAATTGTCGGGGATTATCTAGATCATTAGATTCAGATGTATACACAGATATGAAGTCTAGATCTTGGATTGAGGGAGAAGCTTTAAAATGGTTTTCTTTGTGCACCCACTGCTCAAAGTGGTGCACTCAGTCGGGGCTTGACAGATGTGTGCACAGCGCACACATACCCAGCAGAAGCCGGTGGAGACGCAGGCCAAACTTCCCTCATTTTCACACTGCCGCAGACACCAAAGTGATGACTGTGCCAGGAGACCTAGAACCCAGACTGTGGTGGAACACACATAATCTGTGATGACTCAGTCAGTTTCCCAAGAGACCAGCCGTTAAACCAGAGCACAGGATACCTTCAGGGAGCAGATAAAGTCCTCAGTGACTGAGTATTGTCAACAAGGGCACAACTATGTCAAGGACCCCAGTGGCTCAGCCCCATAGAAATTGGCAAGGCTTCCCAAGGTCAGGCTAAAAAAACTGGCAAAGCTTTTGTTATGGTTTATATATGCTCAGTCAAGGTAGGGGCACTATTAGGTGTGGCCTTGTTGGAGAGGGTGTGTCAGTGTGCTTGTGGGCTTTAAGACCCTCATCATAGATGCCTGGAAGCCAGTATTCTCCTAGCAGCCTTCAAATAAAGATGTAGAACTCTCAGCTCCTCCTGCACCATGCCTGTTTGGACTCTGCCATGCTCCCACCTTAATGATAATGGACTGAACCTCTGAACCTATAAGCCAGTCCCAATTAAGTGTTGTCCTTAAAAAGAGTTGTCTTGTTCATGGTGTCTGTTCATAGCAGTAAAACCCTAACTGAGACAGCCTTCCTTGGATCCGTCTATGAATGTTTACAGAGTATATAGAAAGCACCTGCTCTGTGATCAGTAGTTCTCAACCTGTGGGTCGTGACCCCCTTTGTAGGTCAAATGACCCCTTCACAGGGGTCACCTTAGATCCTCAGAAAAAAACACGTTTACATTACGATTCATAACGGTAGCAAAATTCTAGTTATGATGTAGCAAGGAAAATTACTTTATGGTTGGGGGTCACCACAGTATGAGGAACTGTATTAAAGGGCCGCAGCATTAGGAAGATGGAGAACCACTGTCTAACATGATGCTCGCGGCTTGAGACTGCTTCCCTGCAGAAGTCTTCTGCTAAGACGAGCTAACCCCTCCTCCTGTGCTACAGCACGTGTGCTGGGGGCCTGGATTCTGGCTCAGCGCCTTCATCTCCATCAGCACCCTCACGGCCCACCTGGCCCCAGCTTTGCTGTACGTATGTCTGTCCTTTCTTCATTCCCTGGAATCCCCAGTCAAGGTTTCTAGGAACAAGCCTTGGCTTGATACACCACATACTGGTGTGTGTTGGCAAGTTCTCTCTCACTTCCCCTCCAGGGAGATAAGACAGCATATGGGCCAGAGGATGTAAACCGGAGAGGCTTCAGTAGGTATGGGGAGAGGCAAGAGATCCCCTAGAGAGAAACCAAGAGCAAGCGTAAAGGATGAGCTCCAAGAGAGGCCTTTCTTCACCCCAAGAAGTTAAGTCCATGGGCTCTGGTGATTGAGTGGTGGGTGTGGGCCTCAAAAATGGCCGCTAAAACCAAGAGAGTAGGCAGCAAGAGGACGTTAGAAAGAGTAAGGTGCCCAAGTGGGCATGCGTCACTATCTATGTGCGTCAGGTGGCCTCAGAGCTTTTACTGTTTACTAGGGCAAGTGGCACAGCCCCCGAGGCATGTGGCTCTTCAGGTAAGCCTGCAGGTGTGGACAAGCTGCTAAGGGACTCAACTCAGGGCATTTTAAACGTTCCCGTTCTTGACTCAGCTTCACCCAAGGAATTTCGATATGAGCTTGAGTATATTAAGTAGGTATGAAACATTTGCTGATAGTCAATCATAAATAAATTTATTTTAAAATAATTCTTTGGAGTGCATGCCGTTTAGCATTTATTAAGGCTTAAAGCCAATCTGTATATTCATGAGATCAATGTGGTTGTTTTTAACATAAAGAACTGACTCTCGGCTGAACATGTGACCCTGCGGGAAGGAAGCACCTTCAGTTCTTCTGATACGGCAGATATTTTGATTTTTTGTGATCATCAATACTGAGTGCATAAATATGTAACGAGAAATGGCGCTCGTATGTTTAGGGCCGTTTCAGAGAGTATTGGAAATTCTGATCTAATCCCAACTCAAATTCATTTACGAAAACTATCAAATTCATTGGTGAAACAAAAACTCGGCGATTCAAGCTGCAGTTTTCATTACATCTATTTCATTAAGCGGGGGGCCACACTCTTATGGGGGTCAAAGGACAGCGTTGGATCTCTCCTTCTACTGCGTGGGTCTCAAGAATGGAACTCAGGTCCCCATGCTTGGGAGCTGGAGCCTTTACTCCCTGAGCCACCTCACGGACTCAAACGGCAGTTTTCAAAATGAACATTCTAATGCCAAGTAATCTGAAGACACTTTGATGCTTACACGCTGGGGAGGGATGGTAGAAAACTATTTGTTTTCTGTTATCAAACCATCTGTTTCTGTAAGAGCAGAAAACTGTATTTCTATTAAAAAAAAAACCCACTGTGATGTAAACTTAACCATATTCTTGAATATGAGACAAGGTGTTTCGGTATCCTTTGGCAATGGTGCACAGTGTGTCATGCATGGTGTGACATGCATGGTGTGACGGGATGTGCAGCATGGACTATGGATGTTACGTGTTCAGTACGAAGTGAAATTACAGGATACAGCACAGGTGCGCTGTGTTTGATTTTGAATTGATGTTTGATTGTTATGTTTCCAGAAGTGTTTTACTATGGCCAAGTGGTTTATGACCCCACATTCTGTTGTATGACCCCTTGTGAGGTGGAGACCCACAGTTTAAGAACTTGTGAGCTCACTCCATGTTCTCCCTGCTTCACACTGGGAATGCCCACACAGTCACACTTTCTAAGTGTTCCTCATAGCGCCCTTTACCAAACAGAGTCTGCTGTATGTCTTAATAAAAGTGCTTACTTTGTATTTCAATGAAGGAGACATTCTATATCCGAGAGCAATTCTGGGCTCCAGTGACATTTCTGCCCCTGTCACTGAGTAATCTTGGGGAAGTTCCTTAGTTTTTCTAAGTGTTTGAGACTTTGTCTGCAAAGTGAGAATAATCATAATATGTACTCTTTGCTTCTGTCGGGAAGTTGCAGTGAACATGTGTAAAAATGTTGTCCAGGTCAATGCAATAAACTATCAATGTTAACTATATGACTTCAGGAAAAAGTCACATAACTTCTCAGAGTCTTATCTTCTAGGATAACTCTAAGATTTGTGTGGCTATGGAATGGAATATGTTTTATAAAGTGCCAGAAAAGGTTAAAAAAATCTAACTGGTTGTTTAAAGAGCTTAGGAATAGGGAGTCTTGCTATTTTATATTCAAACCAACCCAAGGAGGTGCTCAAGTTAGGGATCCAGGAATAACTTTGGGAAGTATATCTGTGGGGCCTTCATAACTGTCAGCAAAGCACGTTCCACACACAACATAGGGTCTGTAACTTTAATTGCATTTCCAAAGGAACCCACGACCCCCCTAATATTAAGGCACTACGATTATCCTAGGCAAATTAGTTAAACTAATAGTTCCCCAATGTTGCTGTTCTTTCTTGTTGTGGGGATCCTTTGAGGTATAGAAAGAAAACAGAGTCAGCACCGTGCATATCAGGGGCTCTTATCAGTTTAGGTCCATTTCCTCTGGATCTTTCTCCAGCATCAGGGAATCTATCCAAGGTCAGAGCTTCCAGACTCTGCTTGCTTCTGGGAACACAGACTGTGAGCCATCTACATAGGCTTGCCCGTTTGCAAAGGGTTTCCATCCAAGATAATTCCAACTAGGCACGAAAGCTCACTGAGCCCTAGGGCCCACACTCTGTCCACTGTGATACCTAAAGAAGCCCAGAAGGGTGCTTCCCAGAGATTCTATGCACAGTGGGACATCATGGTGAGCCTTCAGGAACAGAAAGGAGGACCCAGGGATTGTTTGATTACCACGGGGACCTTGTGGGAGAGGCAGAGGAATCTTGGTGGTCCTTTAGTCAATACTTTCACCAGTTCCTGAAGATGGGAAAGCTGGGTGTGGTCCAGCACCTGCAATTCTCACGTGAGATGCTGTACCACCCCATGCCCCAGTGGTTCACTCAGAGCCTAGCTTTGTTCCAGACCACGGATAAATACTCCTCCTCTTTCTTCACTTTTCCTTTGCCATGGGACATTCGTGTCGTAGATCCAAATTTGGATGCTGAGGACAGTGGATGGTCTCCTTTGGTATAAGGAATGAGTGTCCAGCACAGAGAGATTTAAAACCCAAAGTCACTGCAAAAGGACTAATGTTTGTGCAGTCACGCCGTATGGTTTTGTCAGCATCAGATGAATTTATAGTCCCCCTCCCCCTAACCTGCTATAAGATGGTCCCTTGCTTAAGAGATAAGGGAATTGAGGCATGTAGAAGGGATACTCGGGACCTGCCTAAGGTCACACAGTAAGTAAATGGTGGTGACAGGACCCAGCCCCTGTGAACCCAGCTTGGTAAACACATATCCTTAACTACTTGTGACACATTGCCTCTTCAAGAGGACAGCACTGTTTCCTGTCCCTGCTGCCTCCTCTCTGCAAACAGACACACCAGGGCCTTGCTGGGACAAGGGCCTCTGAGCCAAGGCTCTATTTCTACACTCCGGTTTTGAATGATGTGTCTGACCCATTTCTTTATCCATAAAGTGGAGACTCATGCCCACGCTCCTTACAGAGTCAGACATGAAGTCTCTGTATTGGGCATTGCCCAATGAAGTATATAGCCATTGTTACTGAGTTACTGGGTACACCCAGCCCTGTGGTCTTGGGGAGCACACCCCTTGACTCTGCTATAACTGATGATTTAGGACCTTTCCGACCATTTCTCTAAAACCCAGACACCCTTCCCCCGGCTTTCCTTCAGGGGAGTTGACAGGAGACATTTTGTCCTCCAGCCTAGACCTCGACCTAAATCTCAGGAGGAGATGTGCCAAGACGCCGACCTGTTTGCCAACCCCTTTGCCCAGGTGCCCTGGCCAGCTCCCAGCACTGTGATCAATCACGGCCAGCTTCTTCCAGCCACTTGATGCATTATCTCGGCACTGTGTTTGTCTGTCCTTGTTCTCATCCGGTGCATGGCCCCAGCGCTCACTCACAGAAACGGTGCTGGGCCGCATGGCCGACAAGGCTGAACTCTGGGGAATGACAAAACATAAAATAAAATAGAATAAAACAGTAAAGAGAGAAAATGGTGGCCATCTGCGTCCTATTTCTAAGATTTTCCCCCCTGTGCCCGCACCTCTGTCACAGTATGAAGAGTAAAGAGTCTGACAGAGAAGCCGCACTATAGGAGTCGGGCCATCTCCCACTGGGGAAGGCCCACGGTGGGACCGCTGAGCTTCCTGTTTGGTTTATGGGTGGGGGGTGTCTAACTTCTAGAGAGCCAGGATACCCAGCAGAAAGGACTGATGGAGGCCTTGATGGAAAGGCAGGTTCCTAAAAGCAAGACTGTCCCAGGTGGGCGTTCTGTGAGCTCCTTGCTTTACAGATGGGGAAACTGAGGCCAAGATTGCATGGGTAGTGATGGAACCAAAACTAGAAGAGCCAGAGAGAGAGTCCCGGTGACACTCCGCCCCCCTTCCTCCCACTGACCGTATCCACCTTCCAGGACGCTGTCTCCGCCATTGGAAGGGTCTCAAAGCTTAAAAGAATAACAAGGGTGTGGTTTTGAGGGCAGATTTTTGGCAGTGCTGAGGAACCAAGCAGGGCAGCAGACGGGGCACAGAGAGTGATCCGAGAGTCTGGAGGGGAAGTGGATTGTCCCCCACAGAGGTGCTTTGTTCTCCCCCATTCTCTGTCTCCTTCTGGCCGTCTTGATGACTTTCCTCCCGTGACCACTCTTACTCAGCCATAAATAGAAATACATTCATCATTACTTTCTGTTTTTAATGAATAATACACTATAGCCCCTGATCTGAATTTTAAGATCTCTCTCTCTCTCTCTCTCTCTCTCTCTCTCTCTCTCTCTCTCTCTCTCTCTCTCTCTCCCCCCAGCACTTACTTGTCCACACAGCACTGGTTAGACATCTGTGAAGTGCCTAGCACTGGGCTGGGAGCTGAGGCACAGCTATGAACCAGTGGGGCAGCGTCCGCCCCTGTCCTCATCCCTCTCTTAATACAGACTCTATTTCTGATCACTGTCTTCCTGATGCACGTGTGTGTGTGTGTGTGTGTGTGTGTGTGTGTGTGTGTGTTGAGAGAGAGAGAGAGAGAGAGAGAGAGAGAGAGAGAGAGAGAGAGATCCTTCTTGCAGAACAATCCTCACCCTGGTGAAAACCCAGTCTATCGTGGTCTGCCTGAGGAACACAGGCAGGAAGCAGAGTAGATGGTCAAGTCAATGGGCCCTGCATCCTAGATCCGCCCTGCTGCTTCCCAGGACTCTGATGGCTGCCGTGGTTTGGATAAATAGTGGTGGCAGCTGACACTCTCCGGGGGCCTCTCTAGGGGCAGTGTGGGGACGGGTGCTGGATGGGGAGCATTGTGTTGGCCACACATCAGAAAAAAATTGAGTAGGTGGGAGCTTGGCAGGGCTGCCTATGTGACAGCAGGCCTAGGTGGCCTAGTGACATGTGACCATCACAGACCCTTATTCCAGAGCCACCTGCTCCTGGGCCTTCTTCCTACTACAGACTTTACTTCTTGTGTGTCTTTCATTCTTAGGAATGTTGCTTCTGGCTTGCCTGCAGCTGCTGAGGTTTGCAAAGTCTTAGGGAATGTCTGTAAGGGAGGGAGGGTCCTGCTTACCCCAGAAATGCTCCTCTCCGGAGCAGACAGACCCAGGGAGAAGGCTGGCTGGGGCTTGCACAGTGCATGCCTATAATCTGCTCAGGGAGGCAAACCCAGAGCCTTATCCCTCTGAGCCAGAGATTAAAGGCCTGGACTTATGATTGCAGCTCGGCTGGGGATCTCTGCCACGTGCCCACAGGGAGCCCCAAGAGCACAGCTGCCGCTGGAGGAAGCCAGCGTGGGGGACCGCCGGTGGCAGGCTGTTGAAAACAAATGGGGCAAAGAAACGATTCCGATGCTATCGATTGGAGCTGATGTTTGCAGAACAGCCGGAAATGACTTACTTGGCTTCAAAACCAATAGGGAAACCGAAGTCAATGAGCCTAGGGCAGATCTTGCTGAACCTTGTGAAGGGGTTTTGATGCCCCTAGCCCATCCCCCACCCAACACATCACCCTACCCGCCCCACCACCACCACTGAAACCCTGCCGGGGGATGACACCAGCTCGCCCAGCTGGCCCAGCTCCTTCCTCCCTCCCCTTACCTCAGATGGCCTCCAGCCTTAATGCCTTCCTCAGCCTCCCGAGAGCTGGCTGGCTGCCTCACCGCCACATCTGGCCTCTGGTCCCCCCTGGCTACTGTCATCAAGGCTCCACAGTGTGAGGAGATGTGCATGAGCGCTCTCACCCCTCAGGTTGGAGACACAAATGGAGGTTCTGCAGTTGTTTAGTTAAGAGGAACTCCACTAGTAAGTTATAAAAACCAGCCAGAGAAGAGACTTTTCAGAGGCCTGAGGATGGTGGCTTTATGGTAGGAGCAGGGATGCCTGGAGTCCTCAGAGCTGCCTTTAGTCTCCATCTTTCCCTTACCTTCTGCCTCCCTGTTTGCCACCAGAGGTGTCAACAAGATGGGATTAAAGGGGTACCTATTGCAGTAGGAGAGACTCCTGTGGGAAGAAGGCTCAGACTGTGGGAAGCAGCACCACAGGTTTGCCCTCCAAGTGTACGCGGGGAACTGGGGAGATGAGAGCTGGCTCCTCTGCCCTTTCCGAGCAGCCCTGCGGAGCGGCAGAGGGACGCTGGCACCACAGGGGGCGGCCTGAAGAAACTGGAGCTGTCCAAGCATGGGCCTGCGTTCCACCAGGCTCAGCCTTGCTGGGCCAATCGCAGGCCTTGGGAAGCACAGCCTTGACGACCGGAGTCTAGCATGAGCAATTCGCAACTCAACTCGGCTCTGTGCCTCAGGAGCCTGCCTGGTGCTTTCTGCGGGCCCAGGCCAGACGGAAGCCAGCCGGAAGCCAGCCGGAAGCCAGCCGGAAGCCAACCGGAAGCCAGCCGGAAGCCAGGCCGAGGGTGGACGTCAGTGGACGGTGGCTCTAGCTCCTTCCTTCGTATCTTTTGTTTTCATTATCCCTTCTACACGAGGCTTTCACGATCAGATCTCAGGCTGCTTATTTCTTCCCCCACATTCCTTCCTGGCCGTTTCTCCCTTACTCTTCCCATTAGTCTACTCTCTCTCTCTTTTTTTTTTTTTCATATTTATTGGGTTTACTGTCTCCTCTCCCTAGGATAAGGTTGTTTTACAAAAAAAAATAACTATTACATTTTACTTGTTGTGTATACGTACATACATACGTACACACACACACACACACACACACACCTGAATGCATGCATGAACAGTGTACATGTAGGTATGTGCACACAAGTGCAGATGCCCACAAAGGCCAGAGGCGTCAGATCCCCTTGGAGCTACTGAGTTACAGGCAGTTGTGAGCCACCAGGGACAGGTTCTGGGACTCGAACTCAGGTCCTTTGCAAGAACAGCAAGTGGTCATAACCACTGATCTGTCTTTTCAGCTCCAGGCAGGCAGAGCTGATCTGTCTGTTTCAGCATCAAATCCCCAGAGTCGAGGGGATGCCTGGAATTTGATAACAACTTTCAAAGCAATGGAAGAACGGCTAGTCTGAGCAACCTTGGGCTCAGTGTCCCTATAGCCAGCCGAACCTCAGAAAGTGGGCAATTCCTTTGACAATGTTACACCCCTTCCAGGGAGCTGCAGAGGTAGCTGCTGTGTTGCAAGGGGTGAAGGCATTAGACAGACTCATGTCTCGGCTCCACAACCTACCAACTACCAAGGCATTTAACCCTCTGACACATAGCTTCCTCACCAGCGCTACAAGGGCAAGAATCTGCCATTATCACAATGACTACGAGGTCTTGGGCAGGGATGGGAGGCTGATGAACTCAACCAAGTCTTGATGTCCTGCCTGTTTAAGAGGCCGTGCTCACTAACGACTATTCGGTAGAGGGAGAACTTCGAGTTACCCCGGTTGCCCAGGAACTGGTGTTGAGAAGGTACTCAGTGAGCACTGCTAAGTCATCCTAGCCGATTGGGAAGTTGTTATTGTTGTCCCTAGTTTACAAACACAGGAACTTGGTCCATTCATGGGCACGAAGCCAATGGTAGGTCCAGGACCTTTGGATGGAAAGGAAAGGGTTTCTAGTCTAGGGATCTCCCCGAGGATGGTGAGTCTTTTGTGTTGTGTCATCTGACCTAGAGGGAGAGCCTAGGCTGCGGGCTCAGACTCCTGATGGCCCTCTAGCTTGTGGTTATAGGACGTACGGGTTACTTCAGTTCAGTGTAGGGGGACAGCGTGGCCTCACAGCACCGTGCCCACTGCCTTTACTGCGAGCACATTCTTTTCCAGGTTCAGTGAATCATCCTTGGTTGGCAGGTAGGCCACTCTTAATTTTGTTTTTAGCTGCTCCCGAATTCTTGACAATGTTGAGTCAGTCCTTGGCAGGACATTGCCAACGTTGTGGCAGTCGGGACAATTGATGCCGGCTAAGTGGCATAGTTAGCCAACCTATCTGCTTTCTTTATACATGGCCGGGTTTGCCCCTGTTCTTGGGAGTCATTGAAAGATCAATGGTAGTCCTTTGGTCCCTGCAGGACGCACTTGCAATTTCAAGGGCGGGTGGAGGTAAATGGAAGATGGAGGGGTATATTTGTAAACTGTAAGTGACGAAGCCTTTTAACAATGCGGGCTAGGTTATTTGTGCTTTAAAAAAAAAAAGACTCGGGCATGCACACAAATACACAAACGCTCTGTGATGGAAAGCTTTGGTGTTTATTGTACAAACAGCTGTGTTTGCCTGTAAATGGTGCAATTAGAGCGGTGTTGGGGATAATAAGTAGATTGTGGCCTTAACCAGGGTCATCCCTTTGAGCATCCCAGAAAAGAGCTGCCTGGGATGGCTTGAGAGAGGGACCCCCAATGGCAATTCTTTCTCTAATTCCCCCAAACTCATTCTGTTTTCAGAGTTGTGGCTTTCGATCATTGGTCACTGGCAAATGGTTTTTTGGGTCTTTTATAAAAGATGAAGAGTACAAACACATGATGGTAAGTGTTTGCATATTAGTACACCCAGTACAATGGCGTTCGTGGCATGGTATCAACGCTCCAGCCAGCCAATGTCCTGGAAGAGCAGAGAGAACACAGGTTAAAAGTGTGGTTTGGCTGTGGAGTATGTACTTATCTCTGCTGAGTACACCCCACTGGAACAAGATCTTAATTTTTCCTGGGGGAAACTACCCTCTGTCTGAACTTTCTTATTTCGTGATATTTCAGTAGGCAGTGATTGGATGAAAGTGGGTATGTGACCTAGCATTAGCCAATCAGAGCAGTCACTGAAATCTTTTGACCTCATGAGTAGGCAAGTGACTTGCATCAAGCCAATGGTAGAGCATCATGTGCTGTTCCTGAAGGGATAGAGTTACATTCTTGAAGGTTGCTAAGCTTGCTAGAATATAAATCTGGGGCATCTAGTTTGCAGTGAGAGAAGGAGGAACAGGCTGCCTGAGAGTCAAGAAAGACAGAGAAATAGAATAGAGGAAAGAGAGGGACATGTCCCTCAGGACATCATTAGAAGCCCTGGATCATGTCATGCCTGCAGCCAATTTATCCGTCAACTTTTAAGTTACATGATACGGTGAACTAATAAATTTTCTCTCCATCCTTCTCTCCCTCCCTTCCTCCCCCACCCCAAGGTTGTCATCGGAAACCGAATCCTGACTGATATGTTTTGCTTGCTTACTCTTCTTTCAGTCCACAAGGCCATAGGCTTCCGAAAGCAGAAATGTTTGCCTTATCCATCTCTGTAACCTCGGTGTCTAGCACAGTACAGCTTCAGGACTGAACAGAGGCAATCAAAGAAGAAAGTACCAAGAAAGTTCCTGCCAAGAACATAGCATCGTTTGTTCACCTAGGGCAGAAGCAAACTGAAAAGATGGACCTTTTTTGAACCATCATATCAGGGGCCTGGGAACATGTTAAAAAAAAAAAACAGACCGTGGGAAGCAGGGGTAGCTGGCTTTCCATGTGATCAGCAGTGGACAGTGGTGTTTGTATCCAGAGACAAGACACACACAGGAACAAATGAGAAACCCAGCGGCTGAAGGATGCACATCCAGACGACAACTGCAGAGATGACTGCATGGACTTTGGAAACCAAAGTCAGTGTTTGTGGTTTAGCATTTTATAGAGAATATGGGACCATTCAAAGGAGACAAGACGGGGCTCCAGGAATATGTTGACATGATTGCTCAAGATACATAAGGTCCTGGATGTAATCCTCAGCACCACAAAGGAAAAATAAGGCAGACAAAGTTAAAACTATCAAAGGGTGGGCAACCTACGATAAACAGGGATAAGAATATTAGATGCTTTTCCAGGAGGCTAATAATAGTCAATATTATGATCGATTAACTTGACGGAATTGAGAGTCCACTGAGGTAAGCTTTTGGGCACACCTGTGAGAGTTTATCTAGATTGTGTCAGCCTATGGCTGTCTCTGAGGGATTGTCTTAACTAGGTTAGTTGAGATGGGAAGACACACCTTAAAAATGGGCAGCCCCACTCCCTAGGTTTTGGCTTTGGGACTGCACCAAAAAAGAATACCAGTCATCACTGCCCTCTGCCTTCTGACAATGGATGAGCAAGGTGGCTGCATTCTCCAATGCAGGCTCGGTCCCGTCTTCTAACCAGAAGAAACTGTCGCATTTACATTTCACTTTAGGACCCTGAATCTTCACATACTTCTGAGTAAGAGTCACTTCGACCGCGGGAATCCTTCAATTTGTTCACAGCTTTACCTCTATAGACAGTGCTTGCTCCTGAACAGGGAAGGGTGTCTCTGTGGCTTGAGTGAGGCAAACATTGAATAAGCCTGAGTAGGAAACAGTGCTAGGAGTGACCCTCTTTAGAATCCTTAACCCCACCCCACAGGAAAGCATGGCCAGTATTCTCTCTTCTCCACCCTCTGCCTCCTCTAAATCCTTCTACCCACAACAGTCAAGAGCTACCCAGAAGACGTGTCAGCATGGCTCTCCTTCTCCTGCACTCTCTCATAGAGGTCATAGTCGAGGAATTGAGAGGTTCAGAGTCTAATTTCAGGTCTTCATGGCCTTCATCTGAGAAGCCTTCCCTCCCTGAGAGTCTGCAGCTGGTAGATGGTACAATTCTGGGAACTCACGACGTAGAGAAGCCTCGCGCTCTTCCCGCCCACCCCTGCGAATGGGACGCAGTGCGGCTCAGGATGCAGGCCGAGTGTTTGGCCTCCATGAACGTTTGGGTTGTGCCTTTGTGGGCTAACTGCACTCTCTTTGGGCTGACCCTGCTCTCTGCACATGCCCTCTTAGCCGTACCTCCCAGAAGGTACCTGGGGTTTAGTTGGGAAATCTAAAATTGGCAATACCTAAAAAAAAAAAAAGAGAGAGAGAGACAAAAATGTTGGGCCACCAGAGACCAGAAAGGGGTTCCAATAAATGAAACTTCAACATTTAAATGACTCAAGCTAAATTCCTTCAGAAAGTTCCTGAAAATAAAGATGATTCACTTAAACACCCAAAGATAGCATTTACGAAAAAGGCACTCTGCAGAGAAATCAATCACAACGTTGCCTTCTGTGATCCCAAACCCTTCCACTCTATTAAGAAATGACCCTTTAACCTTTCCCTGGGTCTCCATTATCAGGACCCTCCCCAACCGGACCTTGTTCTGCCTCAGATGTGGAAGCCAGGAGGGATGGTGGCGCAGTCAGTCGCCTTACGCTGAACGCTGAACCCAGAAAGAGTCCTGGTTATTTGGTCCCATCTGAGGGGGAAAAGCAGAGTCATTAGAAAGCACAGCGTCCAAAAAGTCCTGAACTTTGGAATTTTCTCTCAAAAGTCCTATGCCTAGAACAACCTTTTGGAATCTTCTGCCACTGCATGCACACACATTTCTGCTTTTCTCAAGGAGAGAAGCAAAACTTACATCTGTCTCTGGATTAATTTTTTTGGAATCTTAGAAGTTGGGACAACCAAGTGACAGCGTGAGCGGCTGCTTTTTCCCTGTCTTAGAGCGTCGTCTTTCCACTAAAGCCACACTTGTATCTATTTGAAAAATAGCAAGACAGATGCACTAAAAAGACATATTATTCATTCTGTGGATTTTTCTTTGTTGTCATGCAGAATTGTGAATCCTTTGTAAATCTGGGGTCCTACTAGGTCTGTCATTCAGACTCTGTGAATTGCTTGCACACATGTGCGCATGTGCACACAAACACTGATAGCACATGTTGTTTCCTAGATGCCCATCTCTACGCTAAGTATTTTGCATGTACAACTCCACCTGGGTCTCATGACTCTCTTATGGAAAGAGGCATCTTATATGGTCTCCAGTTTAGATGTGAGGAAACATAGGTTTAGGGATATAAAGTAATGCTCTCATGGCCACAAGAATAGTTAGTGGCAGAGTTAGGACTTAGACACAGATATTTCTGGTATCAAAACTCATTAACTATGGCCTCAGCACAGGTAGTGCTCCACCCCTGTCACCTTGTATCTTCAGGTTTGCTGCCAAGGACAAGCTCAACAGCTGCCTTGTAAGTCACTGACTCCTGATGGTGAGGAGTTCTGCCTCCGTACCCTGTAGTCCTAGGGTTTCAGTATCTTTTGCCTCATGTTGGATTTTAACTTTCTTGCATATACAACATTGAGGGTCATAGACAGCCTTGATCGCCAAGGGTTGCTCTAAGTTCTGAGTTTCAGATCCGGAATGAATAGATAGATGCCGGAGAAGTAACTGAACTAGAACTCCTGACGGTCGGTCTAATTAGGGAGCTCGATGATGATGATGTTGTTTACAAACTGTGAGTCATTTGTCCCATTACTCAGGGCACTCGGCAAGGTTCCTTCATTACCATCCCCACCATCACCACCATCATCAATCAGCAGATGTTTACAGAGCCCTTTGTGCTGGCCAGGCACTTTTCTAGACTCTGCGGATAGATATAAAGAAGTACGATATAAGTCACAGTGCAGAACTCCCTATCCAATGGGAAACCAGCAAGGGCCTCACTGTGGAGGTGACTGAGCCTGGCCCTTCAGGAGAGAGTCTTCTCTCTGTAAGAGATAAGGGATCTTGTTAGCATCATATTATCCTACACAGGGGGAGCAGTATGAACACGGGGAGAGTGGTATGGATATATACATTTAAAGAAAGGAAAGCAGTCAACAGATATTTAAAAGTTCTTATCCACCCATAACATAGTTTAGGTGGTTGAGGCATGGATCCAGCTTCTTTTTCCTCCTTATGGAATGTTAAAGGTCCCGGTATGATTTAGCAAGTCATCACTTCTTTCTTCCAGAATTAAAAACATCCCTTCCCACAACCAAATTCCTTCACAGGCTTACCTGTTTCTGAATTCTGTGCTATTTTGTCGTCTTCTTTGTCTACACCAGGGCCCGTATTACATTATTTAGATTCACATAGCTTGGTAATGTGTCTTGACATACGGTAGAACAAGAACCTTCTTTTTGTTCTATTTCAAGATAGTTATGGCCATCCTCGCCCACTGCCCTCTCCACACACATTTTAGAAGTTGCTAATCAAATTCCCTGAAAAATCATGGGAGGCAGGAAGGGGATGCTGGGAGGCGTAAAGGGAGTGCAATGGGCCCTGAGTCTGGTAAAGCGGTTTGAAGGTCAAATATTGGGGGCTTCAGTTGTCCAGCTACGACAGGCAGAGCTGATAGCACTTCCGGGTACTTATAAAGACATGAAGATAACTTCCATCACGCAGACCCCTTCTCCCTTAAACAGTCTGTCTACAGTGCTTTGCACATAGATTGCTACAGAATGGTTCAAACGTGTAGGACGCTGCAGGGTGGGCTGATGAGGACTGCAGCCTGTCCCCAAGGAGCACAGAAGGGCTTGTCCACCGTGAGTATTCAGAGCTCAGACATGACCTGGTTCTGAAGCCCTGAGGCAGATCCTTTCTCTCTGCCTTGGTCTTTCCTTTGCCTCTGTCCCTCTTCACATGCAGCCGTCTCTGGCTGCCATCTGTCACAGTTACAGATGATTGGACAAGGATAAGGAGAGAGAGAGTCTGATGCCCATTGTGTCTTCCTCTGAGAACTAATGTCAGCCCTAGATCAGAAATCACGGGAAGCAACCCCGGCCTTTGGGCAAGGAGAGGGAGCACAAGAGCCCCCCGCCCCCAGGACAAGCCTCTGAGGACCCCCTGCTCTCTCATCCATCCCATTCCATTAGCTACAAGACAAAGACATGCAGCAGAGACACACCTCCACTCTACTTACCTCTCCTGTGTCTCTCTTCAGTTTTCATTTATGTCTCCACTCCAAAAGGAATCTTTGAATACTTGTTATAAGCCAGGTACTTAGTAGGCAAATGGGGACAAAATGGACTTGGGTTCTGTCCTCAAAGAGCTAATAGTCTGGTGAAGGAGACAGCTCGCTCCAAGAAAGCCAACTACCAAACACACAGAGACATGTCCTCTTCACCAAGCATAGCTCTCCCCCAGGAAAGACAAAGACAAGACGGGAGGATTGACCAGTGTGAAAGGACTCTAGGACTAAAGCATGTTTGAAAATCTCTCCTGGGCTCCCATTGGTTTGGTAGAATGTTCAACCTTTGCAAGGCTTCCCTCACTAAATGGCATCAGCCATTGTAGACAGATGAGCTTTTTTATTATACGCAAAAGACAGGGATAGAATATTCTGGAATATCTCCAATTCCCAGAGGCCAGAGGTAAAACACCCTTCTCAAAAGTGTTCCTGGGACCTGCAATGATGATGCGATGCGTATGACTAAAATTCTGTGCCAGTCGGCTCTTCTGCCAGGCCAAGCTGAGAGACCCAAAGAGCGGGGGATGTCTACACAAAGGACTAAGATGGCGGTTGTCTTAGTCAGGGTTTCTATTCCTGCACAAACATCATGACCAAGAAGCAAGTTGGGGAGGAAAGGGTTTATTGAGCTTACACTTCCACACAGCTGTTCATTACCAAAGGAAGTCAGGACTGGAACTCAAGCAGGTCAGGAAGCAGGAGCTGATGCAGAGGCCATGGAGGGATGTTCCTTACTGGCTTGCTTCCCCTGGCTTGCTCAGCCTGCTCTCTTATAGAACCCAAGAATACCAGCCCAGAGATGGCACCACCCACAAGGGGCCCTCCCTCACTTGATCACTAATTGAGAAAATGCCCCACAGCTGGATCTCATAGAGGCACTTCCCCAACTGAAGCTCCTTTTCCTATGATAACTCCAGCCTGTGTCAAGTTGACACACAAAACTAGCCAGTACAGCGGTGTAGCCTTGGGTGTTCTCCTGCCTTGAGAAATGAATGGAACACCAACCAGATTCTGTACTTCTGTATAAGTAAGGTATGGTGAGAAAGAAGGGTTGGAGTATTTAAGAATGGCATTTTAAATCTCTAACAGTTTCCTGCCTTCAATATTGTGTGGTTCTATTTGCATTTCTGTGGTAATAAAATGGGTGTTGCAGGATCTGTGACGGAAAGGTTTTGTTTCTTATTTATTTATTTATTTATCTGAGTCTGTAAGCTCTTAGATGCTCTTCTGGTATAAGGTCACACACGCAACACTCTGTTGGTGAATAACTGGAGGACCGAGGAATAGTAACAGATGAGCACACTGTGCTTTACTTCCGGGTTGGAGAGAGCAGATAATACACTCAAAACAGTTGAAGATGTCAGCTTTGCCGTCCATATTCACGTCTAAGCTCAGACTCCGGTTGCAGGCAGCGCTGTGGACAGCTCCGTAGTGCTGAAGATAGAGGTATAATGGGGTTTATGCTCTTTCCAATTCACCGTTCACCAATTCATTCATCCCACAAACATTTGCTGCAAGCGTTTTACACACAGGCAGCATCCAGAGACAGGAGGGAAGAAGTCATTGAGCATTTTAAAGCTGAAAATCACCTGGGAGGAAATGGCCGGAATCCATTACAACACGGGTTTCAGCAAAGAAACAAACACAGGAAACAGAGACAAGTTCAGCTTAGAAAATCAGGTTAAGAAAAATGAGGGCCAGTAGGGAGAGAGAGAAAGAGAAAGAGAAAGAGAGAGAGAGAGAGAGAGAGAGGGAGAGAGAGAGAGAGGCTAGGATAGTACAATCAAAGCACATTATAGATGCAACAGAGTCAGTTATTTTGTAGGGCTAATATATGATAATAAAAAATATTTAAAAGTAGTAAACTAATGAAAGAAATGATTGGGGAAGCTTTCTTAACTGCTCTCAGTAATTGACTGTCTACTATAAACCAGGCTCCATATATACATTATTTCTAACAGTTCATAAGACAGCCACCAAGAGAGGACATGGGTCTGAGATCAGATGATCTTCAAAGCCCAGGCCCCTGCTCCACCTTTATGATCCAATAGGAATGTCCTTTTCACCTTGGGGGGTGGAGAGAATGGCTGTGTGCCTCCTGATGAGACTCTGAAGGAGAAGTTCAGCCCCTTCGTTTCCCCCTTTTCTAGGTACCCCCTTCCCCCAGAACAACACCTGGTAGAGGGAGGAGAGACTCTAGGACTATCTGAAATGCCTGTTGAATGCTCATCAGACATCCTTTCAGAGAGTAGCAGTCTCCCTATCTCGATATGCCTAAGCAAAAAATGTCATTAGCTCATGGGCCCTGGAAGTCTGCTGTAGATGAGGCTTCAGATCGGCTGAACCTTGTGGAGAAAGAGATTGTGTTCTATCATCAAGACTCTGTCCTCTTTTTCCAGACCTCCTTCTCTGAACATGGAAACAAGAGAGCTTCCGGGATTCCCAAAATCACTCCCTCCTTTGCTCCACTAACACAAAAGTATCTTCTCTCTGCCATCTCTGAACCAATCACAGGGGAGACCCTGAGTGGCCCCACGTGGGCTAAATGCTGCACATGCTCCCACGGGTCAACTTGAACTGCATGGCTTCCCCTGTGGGGAGGGTCAGGTACACAAGGTATATGGACGACACAAGCAGGCTCTCCCAAAGCAAGGAAGGAACTCCCTAAACTCCTCAGAAGAGAGACAACGAGGAATCAAGCAAGACAAAAACAAAAACAAAAAAACAAACAAACAACAACAACAACAACAACAAACAGTGAGAACAGCCCCAGACAGTCACGTTAAGGCATCCTGTGTAGCTTTCATCTTCTGAGGAGAAGCAGGGTGGGTATGAGAAGCTAGGAATAGGAAAGCAAGCGGCCTTGCTCTGTAGACTTTTGGTCTGCCCAGCTCACTGCAGAACTGGTCATTCTAATGTAGATGATCAAGCATATTTACTTCTCTGCCTTTGACCAAACAAAGGCTGTCTGACCACATCCCCTTCAGATCTTCAGGACAGCTTTGCAGAGAACAAGGGCAGGCATTACTTCCCTGCTTCACAGGTGAAGAAACTGAGGCAGGGGGATACTAAAGTGACCTTCCCAAGGTCATTCCATTGGTTAAGTTGCCAGGCCATAACTTAACCAGCTCTCCAGCATAAGAATTAATTAAAGAGCTAAGAAAAAAAAAATTTCCAACAGGAAACAAGATCGGTTAAGTGATAAAAGACAAATCTCATTGGCCAGGCAGAAAGCTGCAGAGGGAACAGCTCTGCCAGTTGGAAAGGCAAAATCAGGAAGCTTGGCCCGATCACCCAAGAAGAGAACAAAGAAACCGCTAGAATTTATAGCAGAAGAAGAGAAAAATCAAAGAAAGAAATGAGATGCGACCTGCAAAACACATAAAAGGAAATAGAAAAAACATTCTTTAAAATACACTGGGAACAAGAGAAAGATAAGGGGGACTGTTCCTTCCTAATAGATGATGAGGGGAAGCTGATAATAGATGACACCAGAAACGCATGGGTTTTTAATGCTCTATCCCTTGAGTAGCTGGAACTAACTGCATACAGACTAGAAAGCAAGGACAAGGGCCGGGGAGTGGAGGGCAAAGGACAGCACCTGCGAGGAACAAAAAGCCTGGGGTTACACCGGGCCTGGGGGGGGGACCTAGATGTCGCACCCTCCAGCTCTCACTGCACCGATGAAAGGCTGGGGATAGTGCTGCCAAGGTCACTCGGTTAGAGCTGGCAGAGCAGACCTAGACCCCGGGCTTCTGGCTTCAGTGCAGCATGTTTCTCTCCCTCGTGGGACATGGAGAGAAGAGAGACAGTGATGGATAAGCCAAGGCATATGCAATCTAGTGCCAGAGTCAGGCAGGTGCACAAAGGACCGACCCGAGCAGCGGTGAAGGACAAAGCTCAGGAAGAGTTGGAGACGCAAGACAGGGAAGAGGACGATGTGGGGCTGAAGCCTCTGGTTAGTCTGCTTCATCAGGGTTTTAGTCTCTGAGTCCCTTAGGTTCCAGAGCTTCTGAGTCACCGACTCTTGTCTGGGGCTTGGATTCTCCCTACGTTGCTTGTGCCCCACATCCGCTTCCTGTTGCCACAGAGAGGAAATGCCAACTAGCAAAACACCCCGGTACCCCAAAGCTTAACACTGTAAGCATTTGTTTATCTTGTCATGTGATTAAAGATGGACTCGGCTGGATCTAAAGCCTGCAGTAGCTGAGTTATTTTTACCCTTTCTGGGGAGGCTAGCCTGCTGTTGGCCGATCTAGGATAGCCTCAACCTGATGGCTTCGATGATCGGGACAAACGAGACAACGGAGTTAATGAGTGCACAGTAGGCTATCCCAGGTGCATCTCACGGCATGGCAGAGGCACACGACTAACAAACGCAGGTGTGAACAAGACATTGGAGCATATAGGCACGTGCTGTTAACAAATACGTTTGCTTCACCTCATTGGGCAAAACAAATTGCATAGCCAAGGCTGAGGGCAATTTGTTGGAGTCAGTTCTCTCCTTCCACCATGTGAGTTCCTGGGATTGAACTCAGGCCCTTAGGGTTTGTGGCAAGCTCCTGTACCTGCTGAGCCACCTTGCCAGCCCTGGATTGCTGCTTCTGAGCCACCATGTCAATCACCATATGATGGCAGCCCCAGTAACCTAGTAACGGTGTCTTGGCCTTAGATATTCCACCAAAGACATCAGGAGGCTTTGAGACAGTCCTTCTTCGGTAGCACAGCTCACCCAGACAGAAAAACACTCAGTGGAGACGCCATCTGCGTGAAACACCTGCTGGTCTACATCCCAACAGCTGAGCATGGCCCGCCTCTCTGTCTCAGGAGCGCTTCCTGTGAAGCATACTTCCTGTGGGACAGATCCTAGCCCTTGTCTCTGCTTCCTTGACTAGGCAAAGGCTCCCCAGTTCTAGCTCCTCTCCCTCCCACTGTCTGGTCCTGTACCCCTCCTGCATCCGCTCACCACGGCCTAATTGATTCTATTGCCAGGAAGATGTCTGGATGTTCATGGATTTAGGATGTCTAGGTCACCCTCAACAAGATATACTAGTCAGGGTTTTTGTTCCTGGAAAAACTTGATGACCACGTAGCCTTCGAGGAAGAAGTTTGATACCCGTGCTCGTTGGTACCCACGCTAAGTTCTGAGGCAGTCTGCCAAGGATGCACCAACTGGATGTTGAGCACACAGTTCAGATGAAAGGGGCTAAATGGGGGCTGGAGACGGTTCGGCAGCCTACGCACTGGCGGGTATAAAGAGCCTGGACCGGTCCGGGGCCCCTGCTTAGAACTCGGTCCACTGAGCCTGTGCTTGTTAAGTGCCAGGCCCTATGCCACCATAAGAGGTACTGCAGACACAGCTATACACGGCAGGGGACCCTGAAGTCCTGGGGTGTTCAATTTGCCAGCGTAACACTGAGCAATTAGTTCCCTTCTGGGCCTCAGGTTCTCCACCTCTAACGTCAGAAGTTTGGATTATGATATCTCACGTTTCCCGTTCCAGAATCCTTGAGGGATAGCCCTGAACCAAGGAGGCATGAAGACCTAGAAGGCAGCCATGGCAACGTGGAGCCTGAAGCGGCAAGTGTGGTTCTGACACCGTCTCAGGAGCCGACTGACTGATGGGTCTGGAGAAAGGACAGGGAGGGGTACCAAGTGCTGAGGGGTTGGTTGGTTTGTTTAAGACAGGGTTTCTCTGTGTAACCTTGGTTACCGGCTGTCCTGAAACTCACTCAGAGATCCGCCTGCCTCTGCCTCCTGAGTGCTGGGATTAAAGTCATGCACCGCCGCCGCCACCACCCCCCAGCAAGTGCCAAGATTTATTTTTTTTAACTTTCAAGTGTCATTAGGACATTAACAAAGAAAACTAGACATAGGAAAAGGATGAACACTGCCCCGCGGGAGATAACCTCCTGGTAATTACACACGAAAGCAAGGCAAACTGTGCATTTTTCTCTAAGTAGGAAGAAATGAACACTATGGATTAAGATATATGCATCTGAGCATCCGAGTGGGAGAGAGGAGCACTCACTGGATACGTTCTCGTGGGGGAGGAAAAAGATCTGAAGGTCCTAGTGGATAATACACGAACCCCAAACCACAGGCACAGAGGCAAACAGCCATTATGAGACACCGTGACAGATGGGAATTGGACATAAGGTGGGTACGGCCCCTTCTGCATCGGAGACCCACAGAGCTGGAGAAAAAAATAACCAGGTCATTGCTCTTTCCCCGGGGGATTAGGAGCCTGAAACACCGTCTCTCTTAACCACACAACTCTTCATCTTCTAAGGGAGCCGAGTGCCTGGCAACCTGATGTAAGCAAGACGTTCGGTACCAGCGAAGCAGGGATGAGTAAGAGGGTCCCTGTTCTAAAATTAGTGTTGGGTGGGGTGGGCAGACAAGACACATGTCTGACTCATGCAGGAAGCCTGGGACTCTTTGAAGTGTTTTAAGTAAGCAAAGTGAGTTAATTTCAAAGTTGACTTCTGGGAAGGCCTCATGGAGGAGGTGGTATTCGAGCCTCTCTCCCTTTGTCCTATCTCGAAGGCAAGAGACAAAGAAATAGAGGAAATTAAAGAAGCATTATCCATAGGCTTTGGCAGGAGGAGAAGGGCACAGGGTGACAAAGAGGAGCAGAGAATGCTCTGGTCCAAGGATGTGACTAAATTTAGACGTGGCTTAGTGGGGCAGTTTTCCACCCTGGGTGTCTCGGTGTCCGGAGAGAACTGGAGCCGATACTCTGATTTAATAAGTAGAACCACTACCCAGGGAATGGAAAGTTCCTTGTAGTGGTGGTGGGTCGGGCAGGGGGTGGGGCCGGGGAAGAGCCAGTTCCAAGCAGGCAGGTGGATGGTTTCTCGGGCTGTCTCAGAGGGTGAAGCAGGCCAAGCCGCAAAGGAGCGGAAGGTTCCGAAGCCTGGGGGACAGCGCAGCACTGAGCTGCTTGGGCGGTGAAGCAAGGAGAGCAGCCCCGAGATGGCAGCTGAAAAGATCCACGGGGGTCAGTGGAGGAGGGAGGCAGGAAGCATCTGGGGGCCTTAGCTTCTACCTCCATGGCCACCTGAGGCCCCGGGGCTGCAGGGGAGGGGCCTCAGGGGCTTTGGCAGCATCTGCACAGCTGAGCTTTGGACCAGCTGCGGTTTGGTTCTCTAAGCATGGGGAGGACTGATTAGGGGAGAACCCACGCAGGCAAACAAGCTAACCTGGCAGGTACCACAGGCAGGGGGCAGGTGTGGGTCAGACCCAACCCTCCCCCACCTCCCGCCCCCGCCCCCCAGTTGCCCCTACTGGTCTCCTCTGTAGCACCTGCCTCGCTCTTCCTCTCCTCTAAGCTTCTTCCTGCTCATCCTCTTTCCTTCTAAGCAACAAAAACCGTATTAAGCATTTATTACATGCATGCTAGGTTTCTGCACTGAGGTTTAAGAGATCCTTTGAGAGAGGAAAAACCCAGGCCTCGGTTCTGTTTTTTTTCTCTTCCTGACTCCCAGCTGGAGTCTTTTGAAGACCCCATGAGTAACCATCCTGAGCTGGGCAAGATAAACCTTGGGGCTACTCCATCCTAATGCCCACCGACCTGGTGGATGGCATGCCAAAGGGGATTTGAAGAAGGACTCTCAAGTTCTCACACAAGTCTACTCCTTGCACGAGCACATTTTCTTCTCGGCCGAAATGATCTTGCTAACGTCAATCTCACGCTCTCTCTGTTTGCACTGCTCTAATTCCTGGCCTTCCCACATGGTTTAGAGGGAAAGCAGGAAACTTTGGCTGGGAGGATTATTATTATTAATAACAATAATAGCAGCTACCACTTATGAAAGCAGTCATAAAAATGCCAGGCCCCGTGTTAAGCAGATAACTTTATCTAGTTCTTACAAGGAACCCTGCAAGCTCTCTATCATTTCCCTGGATTCTCAGACGAGCACCCTGACGCCCAGAGAGATTAAGTTAATTTGCCCAAGGTCACACAGCTACCAAGCAGCAGAGCCCATATTCGATGCTGGAACTACTGTATCCTGTGTCTGTCCTAGTAAGTACTCTAGATTGAGACCTTTTCGTCTTCAAATATTCATGGGCACATGTCCCTTTGTACGAGAGTTCAGATGGTCCCCTTCCTTTCTAACCTATGCCCCTCCCTATAATTCAGACATCTTCAGTCCCAGTCCCCTCCCCTAAGATTCAGACACCTTCGGTTCCAGCACCACGCAGACCTTTAACACCCTCTAAAGAGCAGCTACCTTGCCTACATGGGAGGAGCGCTTGGGGGTGGGGGTGGGCATTCCACCATCTAGGGGTGAGGGGCAGCCAAGGTAACTTGGCAGCATAAAGGACAGAGCTCAGACACACAGAACACCCAAGGACAAGGACAAGGGAAGGAGCTGGTTCCATTTTTCAATCCTGGTGAATTTATTGGCAGGACAAGGTAACCAAGCGTTGCCAAAGCTAGTTCATCACCCTGCACTTTCCTCTCCCTCCCCGGCACGGGCTGACGCTCCATTCCCATTAAAGCAGTTCGGTGTCCCAGGGCAGCTACTAGCCCCTGGTATGTGTCTGTATCTGCTACTTTCTCTCCCTCCCAAGTCCCCAGTTCCCTTCCTGGACCAGAAGACGTGCTGCAATCTGTCAGCTCCCATGGCGCCTCTCCCCAAGTATCCTCATCCCTGGCGTGTGCACCCCACTCTGCAGTAGCGTCAAGCCTTTGCCCCAGTGCATGGCTTCTGTAAAGCCTGGTCAGATACTGCAATGCCGCTCCTTATCTCTTTGTCTGGGTTCAGCATCATCTGTCCCTTTAAGCTTGGTTGAGACAAAGAGATAAAAAAGCCCAGAAGAGTGGTGCACAGACTTGGGTTCTATAGTGAGACCATGCTTCAAAAGCAAACAAATGAAATAGACATAGGGATGGTTGGGGCCCTGTGAGTGTCTGTGAGTGACATCAGATAGTCATTAAAAAGCCAAGACCCAGGCCTAGATCTGTCCGTGCACACTGCGCTGTTCCCTTGCCCATAAGAGCGTAAAGGCTATGTCTGAGCTGGAACACGATATTCCAACAGGGTATTGATGCTGAGCGAGGAGCAAGGAAAGACACGAAGATGGGTCGGCCCATTGTGAGCGGTTCTGACAGAAAAGAAGACAGGAGCTTCCTTTCAAAAGACCTTCTCTGCTAATGACCTTGAGCTGGACCGTAGGCATGGCACACGCAAGTGTTGTAGATAGCACACGCGTCTACTCACCCCAGGTCGGGATCCATGACAGACCAAAATCCAGATACCAGCAAAGTCCAATTTGGTGAATGAGTGAGTTTTACTGGGTTACTCACAGAAGCATGGGTGAGGCATTACTTACGGGAGCAGAAATGACTCACAGACAGCTGCATCACCAAGGCCCGTCCCAGCATGGGTGACAGCTCACGAGAGCTGGGAACCAGCGGCACACTGGAGACAGCCAGCTCAACAGGTTGGAGAGTGTCCTTTCCAAGGGACTCTGGTCTAAACCTCTTCCAGGAAGCTTGGTTTGTACTGCACCTTCCAGGCAATTGGTCTTGTCTCAGAGTCTACTTCAAAGCTCACTTTCCTCTGTCTGAGAGGGTATGCTCAGCTTTTATTGCCTAGGTGGTGGGGAAGGGCCTAGTGAATCTAGTCTGTTTCAGGGACTTCCTGGAGCTATTTGAGTTGTTTACCTTTCTGTTTGAGGAACTTCCTTCAGCATAGAATGTTTCAATCTTAGGGAGAACTGTTACACAGCAGGAGGGAGTGGTTATCACCTAATTCTGTTTAAGAAAATGGGGATTCAGAGAGAAAGAGCTGCTATTCAAGTATTTGGAGATTCGAATGACAGAATTAAAGTTGAATCTAATGGTTTGGCCCAATGAGAATATCCCTGGAGCTGAGGCAAGTCTGCGGCTTATTGTTCAATTTAAGAAAAACATCAAAAGACTGTCAGTCTGAGCATGTTCGAATATGCCAGGTATCCATAATCCCAGCACTGAGACAGCTGAGGCATAAGTATTTCAATCTCAAGGCCAGCCTGAGCTAGAGTGAATTCAAAATCAGTCAGGGATACTTACTCAGACCTTGTCTCAAAAAAAAAAAAAAAAAAAAAAAAAAAAAAAAAAAAAAGCAAGTGTTTGGATCAAGCAGTTGCCCAGCACATACAAGCCCTGGATTCACCCAGAGTATTAGAAGGAGAAGAAAAGACTCATGTCTTTCCAGAAGTTCTTGAAGCTGATTCTTGCCTGGGTCAACACAGGACACTTATGGAGCGTACCTCAGGACAGAGGCAAGAAGGGTGTCCGGGTCTCAGGAGGCAGCCTGGGGGTGCTGAGAAGAGTTAGGGTCACACTTGAGGATACTCTCTGAGGACTAGTTCCATGGAAGTAGGGAAGAGTCTAGAGTTCTGGGGAGACTTTATGGCATGAAGAAAGCCTGAGATCTGATCTTCATGGTTATCCAGGGGGACAAAGAGGAGGGGCTCTGTCTTTTCATATGATTTTCCTTGGAGGACAGTAACAGAAACTCACCAGTGCAGAGCTTGTCCTCTGTCTGGGGACCTCACTTTCCATCCCTATTCCCTGCTGAAGTGGTTTTTTTTTTTTCCAGTATTTTCAGTTTAGAGACTTGCGTGTATGCTTTATATCTGTCTCCTCCACTAGACCACACACTCTGCTTGAATTGCTTTCCTGGCATACCTGGGCCTGGTGTGGACAGGCGTGGCCATACGGCAAAGAGCAGCCTCTGTGTGGTCAATACTTCCTGCCTAGCACTGAGCTGCATAGGAGGCCCCTGCGCCCTTGTCACAGCTTCAGATCTGTGAGGTTGTGGGGCCAGGACTCAGGTGTCAGTGGCCTGGCAGCGCTGCCGCAGTCCTTGGGAAGTGTGAAGAATTCCCAGAGGGCTTTGGGGCCATTCCAAGGCATCCTAAGAGCATTTACGGGATCATTTAAGAGACTAATTCTTCTTAAGTGGATTCTTGTTGTGGTTGTCCTCCAAAAGCCTGAAGTGCTCACTCATATTCCCTCCCACCCCTCCCATCTCCTCTCTCCCCCCTCCTTTCTCTGTCCCTCCCTCCTCTGCTGCCTCTGCTGCTTCTCTCTCTCTCTCTCTCTCTCTCTCTCTCTCTCTCTCTCTCCATGCAATTATTTCTATGACACAATGCGGTAAAAATTGTGCAATGTGGTCACGATCATTAAGACTTTCCTCCTTCTGCTCGATACAGCAACCCGTGGGGTGAGCAGGGGGACTATTACAATCCTTATCTGACTGGGTGGGGTGGGGTGGGGCGGGGCGGTGGTAAGGGAGCAAGAGTAAGCTGGCCCATGGGTTCTTAGGAAGCAAGCCGATGGCGCCATTTTTCCTCTTGTGGGGAGAAGTGCCCTTCCTCCTTTACTGCACTTCACTGGGCGTGTCTTCTTTGGGACACACCTCTCCCTTTCCCTAGGACCCAAGCTCCCACATTCTCCTTTTAATCCAAGGCAACCATGCTATTTTATGGAGCACAAGAGTGACCAACAAGGAGAGTCGTGCTCTCTCCATGGCCTCTCCTCGACCCATGTGAAGCCAACACCCTGGGCACACCCTGTGTGTCCGGCACTGCTTTGAGGTTGGTGTTCTTATTGCTGCCTTGATTCCTCTGTGTGCAATGAGGTGGTGCTCATGCCAGGATTTTGTAGTGGAGAAACAGAGGTCTAACGGATATCAGTGCCTGGTCGGGGGTCACGCCTTTGGTAGTACAGTGAGGATCAACTTTTATCTATTGACGTAAAGTCCACAGGCTGGTCGCATCATCACCTTGCTTCTGACCGAGCTCTCTGAGAAGAGCAGGGGCTAGGCAGCAGGGGATGCTGGGTAATAATTGCCTTCAGCCCTTCTGAGCAATATGATTCAGCCCTTCCTCCTCAAAAAGCTTGTGAATGAACCAAACCCTAGGGAATTCCTTCTCAGTCTGTCCCCTCCCTGTCCCTCTCCCTAGGAACAACTGGAAAGTTTGTATAAGAAGCTTCAAGTGTGTCTGACCCCAGAAGAGATATGAGCACTCAGTGGGGACATTTGTCAAATGAGGAAAACAGGACAGAGGAAGAAAGAGAAGTTAGAGGAACTAGGGAGAGGAACCGGGAGTCAAGGGGACAGTCTGTGACAGAGAAAGACGGAACGGTTCGGGAAGAGGGATGGGTGCCCTGGGGGGAGGGGGCAAGAACGGGACTGGATTGTGGAGCTGCAATTTGTGAAGTTTACAGATAAATCTTGGTCCTCTCAGAAAAGCTTATCTGTAATGGGCTCGGCTCGCTGAGGCCCCGTCTCCTGTAGACATAAATCATTTTCTAATTTATAACATGAATAATTGATTTTGCCTCTGTAGCCTCAACAATAAATCTCCCGATCACACATGCATAAGAAAATAATAATAATGAAAGCGATCAGGATATGCCGCCATCGATTAACTGTGAGAGGGGCCACTTGACTCGCAATTCATGTTTTAAGTATTCCAGGTGGCACTGTGCCCACCGGCTACTTCTACCCTCGGGCCCTAGGGCCTGTCTGTCACTGATGGGGTGCAAGGAAGAGGTGGGGGGGGCTGCTGAGAAAGGATGGAAATCAGTGTGGACAGGACTGGGATTGCTTCAAATGTTTTCTTGATAGTTCACACGTGTTCCTCTAGCGGCTGTTCACGAAGCATATTGTCCCTGGAAGAGCTTGTCCAGAGCGGCACAGACATGGTCTTTGGCTTCAAGGTGTGTATAATCCTGGTAAAGGAATGACAACGCTGAGAACATAGGACTGGGTGTTCAGGAGAGACTGAAGGGTAAGAGGTTCTTCATTTTCCTATCAAAGCCGCCAGGAAGCCAGGGGTTCCAGAATCTGCTGACTTCTTCCCCCACACCCATAACCCCTGACCAGCTCCTACAGATTCTGTCTCCACGAGGGCCCTGTGATCCAGCTGCTCACCACCCCGTGCTGCAGCCCAGCTTGGCTCTCAGCAGTGTCCCCACGGCATGGCAATGCCCTTCTGCATGGCTGCCCTGCGTCCCCTTTCATCCCAGCGCCCATCCATTCTTTTAGAGAATGAACTTTAAAACTGTAGGTAGGTTTCCCCGCAGCTCCCGCCAGACTAGACAAGACTTCCCTGATAAGCACGGCTCCTGGCTGTCACTCACCTCATTAGCCATTTCCTGAGGGTGTCAACGCTTGGGGTGTTTAGGGCCCAGCACAGTGCCTGGCACATGGTACATGGTGGACAAATGCTTGTGGGATTCCTTCCTCTCACATCTGCTGTCTCCAGCCTCTTCTTTAGATCATCCTATACGAGGTAATTTTAAATATTTATTTATTTATCACTGTATGCATGCAAATGTGGGCACGTGTGCCATGGGGCACACAAATAGGTCTCGGGATCACCTCCAGTAATCAATTCTCTCCTTCCACCGTGAGTTACGGGGATCAAACTCAGGTTTCAGGCTTGTGTGTACAGCAAGCATTTTGATCCACTGAACATTAAACAAACAAACAAGCAAACCACATGGCCAGGCCATTTTGTTGTTGTTAAAAATGTATCGTTATTTGCTGGGGTTTCAGATGAAACCTAAATATCTTAGCCTGGTCCGGATAGGAGAGACATGTGCCTCTTAGTTATCTGGGTTCCCACCCCCAGTGCTGGCAGGGGGTCCATCGGGTCCCCCTGAGCCGCCTTGCCTGGGTGCAAAGGCTGGCTCTATCTGAGCACTGGCTCCCTCCCTCATAGGTAACTAGCCCACGGCTCGCCCAAGCTTCCAGGTGAAAGGAGAGATGCCACTGAGTGAGTCTGAAGAGAAGAGCTGTGGTCAGCTCTGGCTTGGTTTTGAGTGCAGGTGATTCCTGTTGGTTGAGCGCATTTTGGGGGTGGAGGGGGAGACTGACAGCACCTGCATACCCATGGAAGTGGGGCTCCCTCTGGCCACACCGATCCTAGCTGATCGCAAGGCTGCTGCCATCTTACCCACTCAGTTATGCTGTGATCTGGCCCCCGGGACTGTGGTTTCCTAGCTCCCAAGATCCCTGGCCTGAATCCCAGGGTCTCTCTTACAAAGGAACCTAAAAATAGAAGCCGTGTTTATAGAGGAACGAAAAGGCAAGGGACCTAGGTAATGTTTAAATAGACAGCCGTGGTCCCTGGAGGGCTCGCTGGGGAGCCTGAAGACTGTCCCATGAGACACCGAGCACAGGGGGCAGGCTCTCTGGCAGGAGACAGAGTGGCTCAGATTGCTTTCAGAAGGCCTCGCTTCCTTCTCCTGCTCTAAGTCTCTGGCTGCAGCCCTAGTTATGAGCTCAGGCCTAGGTCAGTGTCCTGGGCCCATCCCTAGGAAGTATCTCTGTAGCCATCAACCCACCGCACAAGCATTGAGGAGAGGGAAGGAGTCGTTAAGACAAGTCTGTGGTGCAGAGCTGCGGATGGAGGTATGGAGGGGCAGGCAGAGCGGGGCCGCTGAAACCCGGCTCCGGGTATCTGAGTCACCCCAGACCACCAGGAGCAATACAGAGCTTTCTCACCGACAATCTCTGCACAGTGCTCTTCCCATCCTGACTCACTGAAGATACCACTGTGCTGAGGTACAAGGAAGACCATGTCACACAGTCCTCGGAACATTCCGGTCCTGACAGCATGGTCTTAGACTGGTTAATTTGCTGGTACAATGTCCTCACGTTTAATTTTAAGAAATGGTTGTGACTAGTCAGGCATGGTGTGGCTTATGCTATAATTCTAGCACTGGAAGGACTGAGAGGTAGGAAGATGGATACACATTTGAGGCCAGCCTGGGCTACATAGTGAATTCCAGGACAGTTTGGGGCTATAGAGTGAGAACTTTTCTCAGTAACCATTTTAAATTTGGTGTGTGTGTGTGTGTGTGTGTGTGTGTGTGTGTCTGGGGGGACACATGCCACAGATTGTGTGTATGTATGAGTCTGATTTCACCTTCCACCACATGTGTCCTGGGGATCAAACTCTGCTGTCAGACTCGGTGCCAAGCACCTTTACCTGCTGGGCCATCTCACCAGTCCTGCAAAAACAAATTTTAATTGGAAAAAAAAAGTAGACTTTGAAATTAAAACAAGCAAATCTAGTAAATCACAGGAGCATTAAAGGTACAGCCTGGTGGCTTTCTAAATACTTGTGCACCTGTGTAATCTTCACCCAGACCAATACAAAACCTTGCCAACACATGAATCCTTCCCCAGGAGAAAGTTCCGTGCACCTTAGCATGAAGGGTGGCTATTGTTTCTGACTCTTACCTCTGCATATTTTCAGTAGGTTGACAGATACTGAAATGTATATACATTCACACAGAATGTGCCTTTAGGTGTCTGGATTCTTTCCTCCCCAGAGTCTGCCACGTCAGAATGATCTGCAGTGCTTAGCACCGTAGCTAGTACAGCTCCTGCCACATTGCGGGCACCTCTGAAACCCCCAAGGAAGCATGTGGTAGTTTGACACCAGTTCTGCGCGTCCTGCCAGCCACACATTACCACGCCCATCTCACTCTTCCCCTCCCTGTAAAAAATGATAATAATTGTCATCTCATGGGCTGTCACCGGAGTTAAAGGAAACAATGAGTGTAGAGGATATGGCATTCTGTGTCCATCGAGTGTCTGTTCTGGGTCCCTCATCACGGTGGCGCTGAAGCCGGACAGTCAGCACGGAGTGCAGACAGACGGTTAGTTTACTACATCCTGCTGGTTTTCAGCTTAGGCTTACCAGAGCCCAGAGTCTTCAGTCATGCAGCAGACCCTGAGGGGAAGGGAGAAGGAGGAAGAGGATGCTCCATACTGGAGTTTGGTTCTCCTCCCTGTCCCAGGTCAGCCTGTGCAGAGCTGCTTTTATCTATCTGATTGGCAGGCGGAGAAGAGGGTGCCCTTTGAAAAGAGTTCTGCTTCCAATCGTGGCTTGTAACTTACTACGCTCGCACACCACAGTCTGTTGTTCAAGGGAAAGCAGGGGAGAATGTACCCTTGCTGGTTGGCCAGAACTTCCCCCAGCCTCCCCCGATGAACTGCACTGCGGGGCAGCGTGCAAGCCAAAGTGAGAAGACAGTTTCTCTCTTTTCTCAGTTGGGTATGGCAGCATACACGGTAATCCCTGAACTCAGGAGGCGGGGCAAAAGGATCAAGCGCTTCAGGCCAGCCTGAGCTACACAGCAAGGCATTGTCCCAAAAGACAGTGAGGGAAAAGGCTCAGCAATAGAATGATTTTAACGTGAATAAGGCCAAGGGTTCAATCCCCAGCACCCTGTCAAAGCCTTTTCTCAACCTATAAATTGCTTTTAAGGATATGTATGTATGTATGTATGTATGTATGTATAAATATTATGGAGACTTAAATTAAGGGTTAGAGCCATGGCTAAGTGGTTAAGAGTACTTGTTGCTCGTACAACCAATCCTGAGCAGTTCCTAGCACCTTCATGGGGACTCACAACCATCTGAAACTCCAGTCCCAGGAATCTAATGCCCTCCTTTTCTGGCCTCTGAAGATACCAGCCATGGACTGCTGTAGATAGACACACATACAAGCAGGAAAACATAGATGCACATAAAGTATAAATAATAAATAAATAAAATACTTTTAAAAAGAGTTTGGGTAAGCCAAGTGCGGTAGGACATGCCGATAATTCCACCTCTAGGAAGGCGGGAGCACAGGTAGCGGGAGTTCAAGGCCAGACTGAGCAAGACATCTCATGAAAAATTAAAATAAAATAAAATTAAGGAAGAGAGAGAGAGACAGAGACAGAGAGAGACAGAGAGAGAGACAGAGAGAGAGAAAGAGAGAGAGAGAGAGAGAGAGAGAGAGAGAGAGAGAGAGAGAGAGTGTCAGGGAGGGAAGGAAAAAGGGAGGGAGAAAAATCTATCTCCCTCTATCACTTTATATTCATGTAGGGTCAGTCTAGTTCTAAGAATATAAATATAAGCCTACAAATCCCATATCCTTGGCCATTATCAAACATAGGGACTCATGAGACTAGACAGACCACTGGCACACTGACCTGAGGCGTTTGTTGAAACTTATTATAAAGTGAAACTCTACTTCGTTGGATTTTAAGATTGAGCTGCTGGCAGTCATATTTAGGTCTTCCTAATGGAAATAAGACAAAATAAGAAGCAGAGTTGTCATAGTTAGGATTTTGCTGCTGTGAACAGACACCATGGCCAAAACAACTCCTATAAGGACAGCATTTAATTGGGGCTGGCTTAAAGGTTCAGAGGTTCAGTCCATTATGAAGGCAGGAACATGGCAGCATCCAGGCAGGCATGGTGCAGGAGGAGCTGAGAGTTCTACCTCTTCATCTGAAGGCTGCTAGCAGAATACTGACTTCCAGGCAGCTAGGAGGAGGGTCTTAAAGCCCCAACCCACAGTGACACACCTACCCCAATAGGGCCACACCTACTCCATCATGGCCACCTGTTCTAATAGTGCCACTCCCTGGGCTGAGCATATACAAACCATCCCAAGAGGGAAAGATCTGAGAGACGGTTTTGTTGGTAAGGCACTTGCCATACAAAGCAGGAGGACTTGAGTTCAATCCCCAGGACCCAACATAAAAAGCCAGAGCCTGGGTCTTATGGAATGTGTTTATAACCCCAGCATCTGAAAAGTGGAGACAGGTGTTCCCCAGGGAAGCCTGGCCGACCCTGAGGAGGCTATGTGGAGAGCGACAGACCAACGGGAGGTGATAGCTTAGAACAATGACTCCTAAGGAACAACAATAAAGTTGACCTTGTGTACACACACACACACACACACACACACACACACACAGTCTGAGAGGATAAACCAGGGGGCCCCGATTGCCTGATCATTCCATCTCTGCCCCTAGATCCAGCTGTGTCTGCAATAAGATCTAACAGAAAGCATTTCTGTCCCTGAGCTGATAAATCATTTTTCCACTTAAGTCAGTTTGAGCCAGTCTCTTTCACCTACCACCAATAAACCCCTGCTTAATACCTAATCAATCAAAGCTCATTCCTGGAAGGGCATTTCCCTTTAAAGCCGTGGTCTTGAGAAGTAACACTTACTGAAAAGTACTTTTGGAAACTTAGTGAGATAACCTGTAGCACCAATTTAACAACAAAGTCAGGTCCCTACTTTATTGTCTCCGTGAGGGGGAAGATTATTTTGTTTGATCCCCGGTGGGTCAGTGGACTTGTCTCTGAGTGGCTGTTTCCTAGACTCCGGTCCACCCCATCTCAGACAGTGAGGATTTACTGACGAGGATGCCAGCAGAGGGTGGGTGGCCGACACATCTTTGAATCTGTGCTTTGCTTTTCAAGGTGAACAGGAGAGAATTAATTTGCATAAATGAGTTGTCGTATGAAATATCAACCTCATTATCTTTGGTCATACTTTAAAGGTAACAGCAGTTCCCCTGGCCTCTTTCACTTAGAAAGCCATATGGGCTCCATTTCCTCCCAGTCTTAATGGGAGAACTCATATTCCCATTTCACAAAGAAGAAGAGCGAGGCTCACTGAAATTCCAAACAGCTCTTCTGTCCAGCTGCCCATGGGTTAGGATCCAAGATAACATATGGAATTGCCGAATAAAAAGAGCCCAGAGATAAACGGGGCCAGCAGAGAGCAGGGTCTACAGTGCAGGAGGAGAGCTTGGCACGGAGACGGCTTCTTAAGCAGGATCAGACAGAGCCTAGGTGAGCCCAATAACAGAGAGGCGAGGCCCCGGCACAGTGGCATCTGTTGTGTAACTAGCAGTGGGCTGGGAGCTTACCAGTTTCCAGTCCCGCAGGGTGCTGTCACTGTGTGTGGGGACCCAAGCGGCCAGTTCCGAGGGAAACCATGGCTTCTGGCCTCCAGGGTCTGTTTGGAGAAGAGGTTTCTCACCCCCTAGAGAGGTTTACTGCGTCCAGGCAATTTAATCCTCCCAAGGAGTTGAGCAGGCCATGGAGATAATAAAGAAAGAAGGTAACAGAGTGGATCTGCAAAGCCTTTAATACACAGCATTAAAGGGTAATGGGAAAATCGATGGGACTGTACAACAGGGTCACCCCAACTGCCGGCAGTTGTCATTAATGGGACACTGTAAGATGGCTGGGCAAAGGCCTAGCTCCGGGGCCCCAGATGACCTATTCAGAGATCTAATGCTTTTGTGTGCTCTCCAGCTTCTGTCTTGAGCTAGAACACAAGGAGATGGGCCTTCGCTCCACCCTCCCAACTTGGGCCAAGTGACTTAATCATCACCGTCACGTATTGATGAGTTTCTATGGGCCAAGCTGTAGGCCAAGAGCTTTCTGTATTTTCACTGAATCCTTACAAAAACTCTATGAATCGTGTACTGTTACCATGGTTTCTGTTTAACATGTCTGTAAAGTGAGGCCCAGAGAGGCATGCTGCCCTTGGTCATTGGCCAGAAGAAAGGGTGGATGGCTTGGCTGGGGGCAGGAGATATGGTTGAAGCTGGGAGGATTCTGGGCTTCACAGAACAGGCGGCCTGATGTCTCAGGACAGAGATGGAGTGGCTTTCCCTGGCGTGGACTTCCACGATGGGTCAGTAGATGATTTGAAATTATAAAGCAGGTGTCTACCATTTAGTTCTGCATTCGATGTCCCCACTAAGTCATGAGATCATCTCCATCCACAGAGCACACGCTCCATTGGCTTTGGGACTTCAGAGTCACTTGTTGTAATTAAAGGGGATGGCAGCTTAGGAATTGTTACAATTCAATACAAAGTCACTAAGGCCACGCTCTGTGTTCTGGGCTGTAGGTGCTAAAGAGCCAATGAGTCTGATTATTGTTCTTAAAAACCTACACCATCTGCCCGGGCAGAGAAAAACACATGGACCAAAAACAGCTTTGGAATAATTCTCGGACAACAGTACATCCGTGTGAGAGTGTGTGATCCACAGACATGGAGCACGGAGGAGTAAAAGGAGGGAGGGAGGCCCCGCCTCGGGAGCACGCGGAGGTGAAGGTTTTGAACTCAGCTGGGATTGGGGAGAATGGGCAAGGGGAGCTTGTCTGATGGGGACCCTGCATAGGCAGTGTCCTAGTGGCTGAAGGAGAACCCACACTGCAGAAGCCGGGGCCGGCTCCTCTGACAAAGGTTTTACATGGTGAGGGAGGCGACGGTGTGCAGCGTATGAAACAGATGGTAGAGGTCTCAGAACTGTGAGGCTCAAGTGACCGGAGTCCTGTCTAGATAGAGGGAAGCTTAGAAGGAGTGACGTAAGGGCGGCGGAGGCGGGCCGGTGTGAATGCCAGAAAATGGTAACGAATAAAGCCGGCTCTGATGGCCCAGCCTCCTGGTTTTGGTGTCAGGGCTGTAGGGGAGAGACATCGGAGAGAATCTCTAAGGCCTCTCTGTAGGCAAGCGGCCCTGCTTGTGAGATGGTGGAGAGAAGGCAGGTCAATCAAGAGGAAAGACAGAAGGCTAAACACTGGATAAGTGGTAATTGTGAAAATAGCCATGTTCTCCTGAAAGCTATTCTATCTGGGAAAAAAGAAACCATCACTGTGGCTCCACTCAGGAGTCTCCTCCCCTTTAACCAACTCCAGTGCCCTTGTACTACGAGTGGTGTGAAGGGTGGGGGCAGCGTCCAGCGCACTAGCAGCTTGCATGTCTGTCTTTGCTGACTTTGCCAGCCTCGTCGCATCATGGGCAATAAAGAGAAGGCAGCCTCGGCTTCATTGAGATGACGCGTGACGTGCGTGTGTAGAGTGTCTGCTTGGGTTCCTAACATGTACATGCTCAGTACATACTAGGACATGTGAGCTGTGTGGAGTGTCTGCTTGGGTTCCTAACATGTATGTGCTCAGTACATATTAGCTAGCTACTCTTTCCACAACCCCAGTTTCAGCACAGCATACAGTTCAAGTTCCCAGTGCGCCCACATGAGTTAGGACTCAACTGTGTGGGGGTTGGGAAAAGGGGTATTAGATGGGATTGGTGGGGGGGGGAGGGAGGGAGACAGGGAGGCAGGTGGAGAGAGAGAGAGAGAGAGAGAGAGAGAGAGAGAGAGAGAGAGAGAGAGAGAGAGAGAGAGAGAGAGAGAGAGAGAGAAGAGAAGAGAAGAGAAGAGAAGAGAAGAGAAGAGAAGAGAAGAGAAGAGAAGAGAAGAGAAAAGAGAAGAGACAATGGCTGAACCCGCAGCTCAACTCTGAGGCTTTGAGATGAATGTATAGCCTCCTGCCTGTGTTCCAATGGGGCTGCTGCGGACTGTGAGTCTCTGGACTCTCTGCTGAGCTAGACACAGAGGCTCAGGACAGCATCCAGAAGTCAGCCATTAGCAAGCATTATAGGTGATTCAAATGCAGGCTGTAGTCCGCCGACACAAAGCTTCCGGGTGAGGTCTGCTTCTGTCTTCACTGAGTGATGACAAGGAGCTTACCTTCTCCTGTTTCCCGAGGAGAAGGTCTGTCCCAGGCCTGTGGGCCGGCCTCTCAGAGAAAGGAGGAGTAAAGGGGAGGAAGGGGGAGCAGGCGAGCGATCTGGGGGCAGGAGCAGGAAGGAGACAGAGGAAGGAAGAAAAGATGTTGACTGGAGGCTGTGTGGCCGTGCCACTGGGCTGAGACAGAGCCCAAGCCGGCCTCCTCTGCAGCACAGTTGCACTGGGTTATTAACAGGAAGAAGAATGGGCCTCTGTATCTCAGCGGAGCAGGGCAAAGAGTCATCAGCAGACGTTATTAAAATCCTTCCCTCCCCGGTGAAAGACACTTATCACTCTTCATCAGCACAGCTCGCTCTTTCTGAAAAGGCGAGTCAACTTAACAGGTGACCACTGTCCTCTCCGCGCCTGTAAAAGAGACTGTGGTTGCCTCCTGTCAGCCCAAAAGAAATCCTGCCTGGGGCTCATGGAACGCCCCAGAATGGCGGTGAATGTCTTGAGACCCCCCTCCCCCAACCTCACCCCAGAGTCTTAGCCTGTATGCCAGAGAGAACCTGCTGGCTGTCTGGATAGCAGTGGCAGTGACTGCAGCGGGAGGCAGTGCTGCTGGAGATGGCTAACCACCGCAGAGAGCAGAGAGCTGCTGAGGCTTCTGCTGCAGTGTGCCTGCAGGGGCAGGGCCTGGGCTGAGCTGCAGCCTCCTTCCTGCTGTCCCTGCCTGTCTTCCTTCCTTCTCCATGGTGGCTCCTGTCTCACCAGAGCCATGTGGCCTGAGCAGAGCGACCCTTGCAAACAAATGTGCCCACTGTAAATGGAGCACACTTCACAACCAGCCCGGTGATCCGGCTTAACAGGGAGACCGAGACCGAGACCGGTACTGAGAGCCCTAAGCCACCTTCCAGGCAGCCGCAGTCACCTCCCTGCCAGGCTGCAGGCTGACAGAAGGCTGGGTGGCCCTTCCTCAAATCTTGCTGCCCTGCCTGGGCTGCGCCCCCCCCCACTCCCGGATTTCCACCAGGTGATCCACTTAATGGGCTAGCTCAAGTGTCCCCTCCTGGGGAAGCCCTCCCTGCCCTCTCCAGGCAGAACTAATTACTCCTTCTCATGGTTCCAGTACAAAGGCTCCTGCTCTAACAATGGCTGTGTGCTCTGTGATCCTACTTGGTGTCTCTGTCTCCTCATTACATACAAGAAGGGGGGGGGTCCACAGGACTTGCCATAGTTTGCATTTGTTTGCTAGAAACAGGGTCTCTCTATGTAGCAGTGAGGGGCTTGTGCACAAACATGAGTACTGAGTTCCCACTTAAAAAGCCAGATCCCTGGAAGTCCACTGCTAGGAAGCAGAGACAAGAGGTCTCCTGGGACGCGGTGGCTAGGCTAACTGGTGGATTTCCAGCTAATGAGAGATCTTGTCTCAAAATATAAATAAGGTAGAGGAGTGATTGGGCAAGACCTTTGACCTTTGGCCTCTATATTTGTCCACAGGTATATACATATGCATGCATGTGTGCATATGCATGTGCATATGCTCTGTTCCCTCTTCCTCTCTCTGTCTCTGTCTCTGTCTCTGTCTGTCTCTCTCTCTCTCTCTCTCTCTCTCTCTCACACACACACACACACACACACACACACACACACACATTATCAAACCAAACCAAACAACAGCTAGAACTCTGGGGCCCTAATATATTATTCCACATGCTCCTCAGCACAGCTCTCCAAGGTTTTTAGGCTCATTTTACAGATGAGGACAACAAGGCTTGGGGAAGTCATGTGACCTACCCAAGAACATGTGGCCAGTAAGGGGCAGAACTGGACTATCTGAGTGTAGTAAAGATTTGTTAACTGACTAATCCAGCCTGCGGCCCACTCCCCCGCCTTGGTGCTAAATAAGCTGCAGAGGGTCTCCTCCCACCCCAAGCCGGGCGTGCGTGCGTCATCAACTCATCCCTTCTCAAGGAGAAGAGGCGAAGCCTGAGGACAAAGTCAGTCACTCTCCCAGTGCTCAGCCCCAGAGCTAAACCCTTTTGCCTCCCCCATTTCATTAATCCCAACTGGCCACACCCTCCCTGCCCCCTCTCTCAGCCCCTGCCACATAGTTGGTCTGACTTTTCTCAAGCAACGTGGTTCCCAGTGTTCCTCAGGCCTCCAGCCAAGCCTAGGAAAACCTGCACACAACAGCATCTTGTTTCTGCCTCCGGGTCCCAGGTAACCTGGAGGGGACAGAGCCCTGGGCAGTTGACATCTTTCTCCAGTGAGGGAACTCGGAAACAGCTTCTACTTAAGCCCCAGGTTTCAAGACCAATTCCAATTTTGCAACCTTATAAGCTTGGTAAGCTCAGCCACTATTTCTCCTCATCCTGAGCCCCCCCACCCCACCCCCACCCCCACCCCCACCCCCCACCCCCACCCCCCACCCCCCACCCCCACCCCCCCACCCACCCCCACCCACCCCCCCACCCCCCACCCCCACCCCCCCACCCACCCCCCCACCTCCCGCAATCCCTAGCGGAGGCGTGAGTGCCTAGGCAGGTGTCCAGTGAGAGGTGATTAAACAAAGCCCGTAAAACACTAGAAACATTCCTTGAGAACTGGGAAGTGACTCAGCCAGTACAAGCGCTTGTGCAAGAGGGACAACTGAGTTCAGTCCTCGGAACTCAGTGGAAGGAGAGAACAGACTCCCGAAAGTCTCCCCCACACACATACATCACGCGCGCGCACACACAACAACAACAGTAATAAAAATGCAATTCTAAAAAGTGTGTTTTCATGAACCTTCAGACTGAATCTTCTGCAAGGCTGATTCATTGATCGGAGGTTCGGTGATTATGAAGGGTTCAGAGTGTCCAAGCCCAGACTCTAATTATCTTGGGCTATCTTTAGCCTCTTGAGAGCCACCTCTGTGGCTCTGTGCCTGAACTAAGGGCTTTGCGGCCATCACGTGAATCATTTGGAAGGTGCAGAGCACCAGTTTCCTTCAGAATGCGTTAACTTAGTAGACAGCTAGTTCCCATTGCTGCACAAGCTATGAGTGTCATTACAAGGCATCTAGGTCTATCCCAGAGTTCCCTGACTTGCCTCTATGATCTTTCTGTTAGGATTCTGTCTAAGCTCCACCCCACAGTTACCTGGCAACAGCCAGGCATGCCCCGCCCCAGAGTTACCTGGCAACAGTCAGGCAGGTCTGGCCCACTATAAAAGGGGCTGCTTGCCCCTCCTCTCTCTCTTATTCTCTTGTTCTCTCTTGCCTTCTTAGGCTCTTCCTTTCTCCACATGGTCATGGCTGGCCTCTGCTTCTCTCCTCTCCTCTCTCCTCTCTGCCTTTCTCTGCCTCTACTACCCCCTTAACTCCCCTTCCCATGCCCTAGATAAATTCTATTCTATACTATAGCGTCATGTGTGTGGTCCCTCAGGGGGAAGGGACGGCTCAGCATGGGCCAGCTGAGGCACCACTTTCCTCCACACGCCCATAGAACGTGTCTTTTGCCTATTTCTCTTTTTATGATCACAACAGTTTCTACTGATGTATTTGAAAAGTGTCTTGATTTACCACCCTTTTTGTTCTGTTACTATAAACACCTGAAGCTGGGCGTGGTGGTGCACACTTTTTTTTTTTTTTTTTTTTGGTTTTTCAAGACAGGGTTTCTCCGTGTAGCCCTGGCTGTCCTGGAACTCACTTTGTAGACCAGGCTGGCCTCGAACTCAGAAATCTGCCTGCCTCTGCCTCCAAAGTGCTGGGATTACAGGCGCGCGCCACCACCCGCCCGGCAAGTGGTGCACACTTTTAATCCCAGCACTCTGGAGGCAGAGGCAGGAGCATCTCTGAGTTCAAGGCCAGCCTGGTCTACAGAGTGAGTTCCAGGAGAGCCAGGGCTATACAGAGAAACCCTGTCTTGAAAAACAAACAAACAAAAAGCCAACTTGATAAAATCTCTTCCATGTTGGAACATGAATGTGGGGGTCATCTAAATCTGTCTTCCCAGGCCATAGCCACTCATATTTGGCTCCAGAATAAAATAACTTATAATTTCCTTTATGAATGCCTTCTCAAATCTAGCATTTGGCCCTAACATATTATATCTAACACCAACCCTTTTGTTCTTCCCTCTGGTTCTGGAAGGAATGGTCTCCCTTCTCCAGCCCTGTTGTGTCCACCTCTCTGGACAGCAAACTCTCCAATTCCCCTCCTGCCCCAGTCCCTGGCACAAACCTATAGGCCCCAGTGACAACCCTCACCATGTTTCCAAGACCCTTGCATGCCAATTGTCCCTTACTTCAGATGACCAGCTAGCATTCATCTCATTTCCACACCCACTCAACACTAGGCGACTGAATGCTAACTGTGTGCTAGGCATGAACAAGGGATCCGGTTCAGGGCCCTCTGGTGGGACACAGTCCGTGGTGAGACCTGCCACACGGTCTCCTTCACCCTTGTTGTTCCGATGCTCAGAACAGTGCTGAATACGAAGGAGAATCAACACACCCTGGCTGGGTGAAGAAACGAATGGGTGGCTGTTGGTGTCCTGAGTCCTTCATTGGTCGCTAAACTCTCTATCCGTCAGCCTCTTGTACTCCAGGAATCTCAATCCAGCTTTCTGCTCATGGGCCATTTGTCCTCGCCATCTGAGTGACCTCCAGGCCTATAACCCCCTCTGGGGGGAGGGGCCCAGAGCTCCCACTCATTCATTCCTCTTGGCACAGCCGTCCCTCCCCTCCTCTTGTTTTCTATTATCTTCTGACCTGTTTCGCTCTCTACAAAGCTCTGTACGCCACAAGCTACTCGGTCAAGAATTTATCTCTTGCGGCCGCTGCCCTCGTGACCTACCCACCTTAACAGTAATTAGCCATTCGTCCGCCCATTCTCATTTCTTTCTCTGCAAAGGGAGATAGCTCAAACCCTGCGGGTCACCCTTACCACACATTCACGCTGGCTCAATTCAGCTGCTTGCCAATCCCTTTTTAAAAAAAATGTATATTTAAGCAATTTTCTAAAGAGGGGGAAAAATCTCTTTACCTTCTCACTCTGACTATTTACATAATTCAGTGACCTTTTTTGAACCATACCATTGTATAAACATCACTTTCCAAGGTAGAAATCAACTTATCTGTCTTATTTCATACTCCACTGTGTTCGCCTAACATTTTTCTGGAAATACTTCCTTAGGTATTGACAGAGTACTCATATTCGTCACTTGTAATGGTTCTATAATATTCTAACACATTAATGTTCTCTGTAGTTTGTTTAACCATTTCCCAATTGTAAGGCATTTGGGTGTTTTCCAGGATTTTATTATTATGAATAGGACAGCCATAAACATCTCTCTGCAAATAGCCTGTGTTTACTTCTCAGTTACTTCCATGGTATGTATTCCCACAAGAGGGATTAGTGGGTCAAAGGCCAGGGATGCTTTTATGGCTTTTGTTGTGTGGTGCCAAATTGTTCTCTAAAAAGACCGGGTTGATTTGCAAGTCTCGGGTCTCTGCGCTCATGTTCTGGAGCCTCCTAATGATCCCCCAAGGGTTGTTCCAAATTTTCTGGGCCTGCCTGGGACCCCCCCCCAGCCCTCCTGACCCTCTAGAGGTAATTTCACCCCTACCATTACACACCTGCCCCCGAGGCTCCCCAACTTCCCTTCCTGTCAACATTTCTGTTTGCAACCTTTCTCTTTCTAGCCTGGTTCCCCTCCTAGGCTGCTCTCTGCAGAACAGGTGTCCAGTTTCTTTTCCAAAAAGCCTCCCTGCCCTCACACCTGAGCTCACCCCCTGCTCTGCTCTCCTTTCCATCCAGGCAGCTTCCTTTCCGTCTCTCACAGCATCTCTCTCTCTCTCTCTCTCTCTCTCTCTCTCTCTCTCTCTCTCTCTCCCTTTTCTGCTGCTCTCTCCTCTTGGCCTGCAAACATTCTCATCTCCCTCTGTCTGAAAGCAGTAAGTGGTGCCCTCCTTCCCCCCAAGTTTCCTCCATCACCGTGCCTCTCTCTGAAAGGATTGTCCACCTGGGTCCTTCTCGAGAGCATGCTCAGTCTTTGCTCTTTCATCCATGACCAGCATGCAGCTAAAGCTTCCACCTTAAGGCCACCAATACTTTCCTTAATCGCCCAAACAAGTGACCCTGTATCTGTCATCATCCCTATCACCTTGTTGGAGGTTGGATCCTCACTGACACATTCTCCTGCCTGGGGTTTCCATAGCAGCGCAATTTCCTTAGAGCTCGGTCTATCCCACCCATATGGTATCACTGTACGGATCTGTTCTTGGACCTTTTGCAATTTAAATGGTCTCAGCTTCCCATTGTGTTGCAGCCAGGAGACCTGAGTAAGACTGATTTTATCCCCAGCACCATGGTAAACTATAACTAGTCTCAGCCCTTTCTTATAAACACGTTTCTCCTACCACAGAGATGGGAAAAATAAGACCAGGGCAGCCAACACATGACATTTATATGTGATATCTGGTAAAGCTCAAACTTCCTTTGATAATTGAGAGAAATTAGTTTTTTCTTTCTTTCTTTCTTTCTTTCTTTCTTCCTTCCTTCCTTCCTTCCTTCCTTCCTTTCTTCCTTCCTTTCTTTCTTCCCTTCTTCCTTCCTTCCTTTCAATGTAAGTAAAACATAACGTGAGCATAATTGCGGTTGATTCTCATTAACAGCCTATCTAGATAGACAATACCAGAATAGACTCGGAGGACTGACCCAGGCCCATGCCTGAAGCCCATTCTGCTGGGTCTTTCTGTTCCATGAGGGCTTCCTGTGTTATTTAAACTACAGTGTGTAAGGTTTCTGTCACTTGAGATAATCCACATGGTTTCCCCTTTATATTCTGTATTCCCTCACTCTCAACCATCCCGTAATCACATCTCATGGTCACATTTGCATAGATGATGCTTCTATACCCCTGTCTAACAACTGTCTCTCCAGGCTTAACTCTGGTTAACTCCAGTAGTAGCTTGTGGCTGGCTACCTATACTTGGGCAATTGATGAAACTTCATTATTAGCATTGTTCGCACCAAAAGTTTCAATGTCACCCAAGTCAAATTAACTTCCCGTCATCACCATCAGTCGCCTGAATTTGATGCTCTCCACGCTCTCCTTCATTGGCCACAGGTATCAACTACCATAACCCCAGTCGGCTGGTATGGCCGCTGTGCTGTGGTTCTCAGAGTGGGATTCCCATGGACAGTTCTGGAAACTGAAGGATGATTTCCTTTCCTATAATATCAATCAATATCTTGTTGTTGCCTTTAGAGATGAAGTCCCATGACATGAAGTCAATATGTTTGAAGCTGACTCTAAACTCCTGATCCTCCTGCCTCTACTTCCCAAGTGCTGGAATCACTATGACTGGTGACTCTGATATGTGTGTGTGTGTGTGTGTGTGTGTGTGTGTGTATATATATATATATATATATATATATATATATATAGAGAGAGAGAGAGAGAGAGGTCAGAATTGATATCAAATGTCTTCCTCTGTCATTCTCTATTATGTATTTATCTCAGTGGGGCCTCTTACTGAACCTGGTGTTCACTGGTTGGAATGGCTGGCTAATAAATTCCAAGGATCTATCTTTTTCTCCCTTGATGAGCATTAGTTTAGACATGTGCCACCAAACCTTGCTTTTTACATGGATGTTGGGGATTGAATTCATCAGTAGGCATGTTACTGAGCCCTGTGCCCAGTCAAGTTTGTAGCTTATTGAGGGTAATGGAGGAAAAAAATCAAAAGGGCTAAGAACCCCAGGGACCTGTGTTCTGGGTTGGGTCTTTCATTAACTGACTTTGTGACCTTGAACGAGTCTTTTAACCGCTCTGGAATCTAGTCCTTATTTACAGAGGAAACCATTAAGTTAGGTTGTAGCATTACTTGAGTTATGGTCCTCAGAGCACCTGCCTGCCTTCATCCTGAGTGGCTTTAAAAGATTCAAAGTCCCTCCCTGGTCAACTTTAGTTAAGTTACTAGAAATGGATCTTTCGTCTGGGTGGTGGTGACACACACCTTTAATCCAGCACTTGGGAGGCAGAGGCAGGCAGATCTCTGAGTTTGAGGCCAGTCTGGTCTATAGAGTGAGTTCCAGGACAGAGAGGGCTACACAGAGAAACCCTGCCTCGAAAAACAAAAAGCAAAACAAAACAAAACAAAATGGCTCTTTGGAGCCCGAGGTCTGCAGCTGAGCAAGATCCTCAGGTTACTCTTACTTTCAAGTTAAAAACCTCCAGGATGTGTCCTCGTTTCTTTCCGTCCTACGATAAGGAGGTTAGTGGGCTACATAATAAATCAAGCTAGTTAGAGGTGGCGAGTAGAGAAGACGCTTTGCTTCAGAAGAACGTCTCTGGAGAAGGGAGTCCTCCTCACCCAGGGCTAAGCTGCCGGGCCTCGGCCCTGGGGCCAGGCTACAGCACAGGCCTGGTGCTCGCTGCCTCCTTCTTACCCTCCCCTACCTTTCTGTCCCTTGGTCTTCCTTCTGCTTTCACTGCCATCTTAGCTACTCAATTCCTTTTTTTTTCTAACCCCCTCCTCTCCCTCCCTCCTTTTCTCTTTCATTTTCCCAAATCCCATCGCTACTCCGGCAAGCACATCATTATGAATACATTCATTTGCACTTACCTAATATACTTCTCTTCCACCAAGTCTTTCCGGCTCCCTCAATCAGATGTAAACATTTCCTGCTCAGAACTCTCACAGCACTTTGAATTTCTCTTGTGCCATTAATCATCTTTTGCCATGTAGTATTTCTAGGGCTACTGTATTGCATGCCTCCAAGGAAAAAGGCTATTGTCTTCATCTGTGTGCTGTTTTCTGTGGGGCCTAGCATGGTGCCCTGCACATGGTGACAGTACTTTACATTTGTTTAATGTATATTAATCTAAGAAATGCTTGCATAAACATCAGAAAGTCGACGCTGAAGAATGGTTTCTAAATGGACTGATGAATAAATTCTTCCTTTTTTTCTGTCCTGTGTCCAAGAGGCAGGATTGTACAGAGAAGCAAGGACACTGACCTTGGAGTTAACAGGCTTGAATTGGAAACCTTGTTTTACTGTGTAAAAGCTGGTGTATTGGCAAATTGTTTAAGTTTTCAGAACTGTGATTTATGTACAAGGTTGTCATGAAATACCTTCTTTTTAGGGTTGGTGCTGTTTAACTGCAATTACTGGTGGAAACATCTGGCACATAGAAGATAATTTTAAAGAACTTGTTAAATAGAATTATTCCCATCTCCCAAACCTTCGCCTCCATTATAATGTACCTTACAGATAAACACTGGCCTTACTAATTCTTTCTCTCCAGAATTTTCACACTGTGTCTTGGTACACCAAATGAAAAGTGTGTAGAATACATTTTGTGGACTCAAAAATAGCCAATGTCACAAGGTGAAACAAATATGAAAAGCATTTGAACTGAGATGAACAAACCGCATTTGTCAGGGTGTTTTGTTGCAAGGTCCATACATCCAATTCAAACAAGCTTAAAAGAGAAAAGGAAAGAATTATTTACCCCCATAATTGGGAAGGACTGGGCAGATACGGCTTAAAGCACAGCTGCATTCAGAGTTAAAATACTGAAGTCAGGACACTGGCTGTTCCTAGCTCTGGCCTTGCCTCTGTGACTTTATTCTCAGTAAGTGGGAAGGATGTATGATGGCTTACAAGCCGAAAGGGAAAAATCCTTTCTGCCTTTGTATCTATGTGCAAATACCATTGACCCTACTTGGGCAGTGTGCCTACATTTAAACTAGTCAGTGGATACAAAGAATACAGTACTGGGGTTGGTTCTGCCAGGGACCCACTATGGGGTCAATGGGAAAGGCATAGTGTGGTAGACAGCCTCTTAAGCTTTAAGCAACAAAGGAGAAGTGGTCCCTTTCTTAGGAAGGGTGCTGGTAGAGAAAATCAACTTGCAGAGACCAACACTCCATTTCCCATAGCATGTTTGTACTTGTTAGCTTGAGTTGCTGTTTAAAAATGCTTGTAGGACCAGCAAGATGGCTCAGGGGGAAATGCCACTTGCTGCCAAACCTGATGGCCAGGGTTCGATACCTAGGACGAACATGGTGGATGATGAAAGCTGATTCAATTATCTCATGAAGAGAAAGGTTTGTCTAGCTTGTGGTTCTTTAGGGTTTAATGCAAGGTCAGGTGATCACATGTTTTGTTGTTGTTTGTTTGGTTGGTTTTTGTATTTTGTTTCTGGAAAGAGGTGTCAGATGGCAAAGACGGTATGTCCTTTGCATTTTGAACAAGAAAGTGGAGGGAGAAATTCTGATGTCACAATCCCTTTAAGGTTGCACCTCTGCTGATACAAGATCCTCTTATTAAGTCCCATCTCCTAAGGCTCCACCACTACTCAACAATAGCACCCTGCCATCCAAAGCCTCCCCAAACCCCCGGAGATGTTTAACATCTAACCACAGCAATGCCCTGCGTCAAATTGCCTTCTTGGTGTTGTTAAAGGTCCTATCTCATTTACTGATTAGTGTATTTATCCATGGTTAATAGAGGAAAGAAACTATTTTTGAAATAAACTGTTCTTCTTTGAATGTCCTAGTGCCAAGCGTTAGAGTAAAGCCACGACAGGGACACAATGCAGGTTTCCTCCTACAGAGTTTCTGCTCAAGGAGGCACAAACGCCTGTCCCACACACTAAAGAGGGATGGTCTCAGTGGCAGGGTAGCCTGTATCCCGGCACAATTGATCCTTTGGTTGCACTGGCCCCTTCTAGATGTGATCACAGGATCAGACTTTGGATGAAAGACTATGCAAAGCCAATTCCTTCAGCGCTTGGGCAAACTTCTCACACAAGGCACAAGAGAAAAGGCAGGGCTTCCCTTGTTATATTAGTCAGGGTTCTCAAAAGGAGCACGGCCGACATTAAAAGGGAGGTTCTTAAATTGACTTACAGGACATAATCCAGGTAATCCAGCAATGCCTGCCTCACAGTGGAAAGGCCAAGCATTCGGCAGCTGCTCAGTCTACAAGGCTGGATGTCTCTGCAGTCCCAGTCTGTGCTGGGGTGTGGGAGGATTCCTGGAGAGTTGCGGATTTTCAGATTCTATCTTGAAGAAGTCCAATTTAATACCAACTGTGGGAACAGGGTAGATGAACTTCAAGCAGGCATGGAACAAAAGCTTCCTTCTTCTTCCATGTCCTTTTTTTTGTAGGCTGTACTAGAAGGGGTAGCCCAGATCTAGACCTAGGGTGGATTTTAGTTGATTCCAGATGTTTATTTTTTTTTTGTCACACACATATTAAAAAAAAAAAAACCAAGACATGGGTCCATTGTGGTAAAATACATGCAACATACTATTTCTCATCATTTTGAAGGGATAGGTCCAATTTATCTCTATCATTACTTAGCCATTCTCTAGCATGAAACCCTACACCCAAGAAACAGCAATTCCTCATTCCTATCTCCCGGAGACCCTGGCACCCACCGTGGTCTATGGATGTGACTATTCTGGTGTCCTCCTATGACTGGAATCGTGTGGGGTCTGTCTTTTTCACTTAGCATAATACCCTCAAGACTCACCCCTGCTGTAGCATATGTCAAAATTCTCTTTCTTCCCAAGGCTGAGTGGTGTGTTATTGTGATACAGACCTCATTTTGCTCCTCCATTCATCCCTGGGGAGATACAGGAGAGCTCCCATCTTCTGGGTACTGTGAAGGTGCTGGGGACAAAGACCAGTTTGGATGGCAACAGCCCGGGTGTTCTGGGCCCCTTAGAGGAATTCAGATGAAGCAGGGTCTCAGCAGAGCCTTGAACAGATTAGCTCTGAGTTAGAAGAGGCAGCGCGAGACTCGTGGTGCTCTCTTGTAGATTTGGCTGGGCTTAGAGGATATGATGGCTTCCTGAAGCTGAGAAAATCTTCATGCACGAGGGAGAGGATCCAAAGGAAGCAGAATGCCAGGCTTCATCTAGCTCACAATTTGGACAGCTGCTGGCTGCAATTTCACACTTTGTTGACTTATTTTTCCGAACTCTTGTCAGGTCGTTAGAGGTGACTTCCAAACTACAGCATCATTCTAATTACTTTAGGAGAGATCTGACCTGTCAATCTTCAAGACCCCTGCCCCTGCGCTTCCATTCTCTGCTGAGCATTCCGCCTAAGCTCTCCCTGATACCGCTACTAGCTCCATCTTACCCCCGACTCCCAGGAGAGCTTGGCTTCTCCCCTCCGCCATTCCCCAGCTCCACTGACACCTCTGGCAGGATGGCCTCCAGCAGACTTCCTCGTTCGTCAGTTTATCTTTCGTCTACACTAAACTGAGGTGAGGAGCCAGCTTTATCTAAGTGGCCAACCGCGCCGTGTACCGAAGAGTCTGATGTTCAGTGTGGGTGGCTTTGAAGCAGGAAAGGACGGTGACACAGACTGAACTGAGGGAATGCTTAGTGGTGCCCAGCATAAGTAGCCTGTTAGCTGGAGGCTGAGCCAAATAGAAGTCGAGTGTCTGGGGGCCTTTGAAATGGCTGCCGAAGACAAGGGAATTGTTTGTTGGAACTCGGCGACCCAGGAGCAGGCTTCACGGTGCTGAAAATCAATACTGTTTCTTCTAAGGAAACAAACAGAATCAATGCCAGCTGCCCCAGGTCTCAAACTAGATCTGAAAGCCACAGGCCCATGGATGGAGGCTCCATGCTGACTTTGTAGAAGGCAATAGTGTATACTTGCTTGGGGAACAGGGAGAAACATTACCGAATTTCATTCCAACAACCGTACCTGTACCTGAGCTGCCAGAGGCCGGACAAGGGTATAGCAACGGAGGAACATATAACCGAGCAGTTGAAAGAGGTCTTAGACATCGTGATGGGCGTGCTCTCCTTCTCTAGCCACAGAAGCATGGCTCAAGGGTAGTATAGGCTTGCTGGGCATAGACAGCCTCGGAATGTTCTCATTGCTCATAGTCCTGTTGGCTCTTGTACTGGCTGGGTTTGTGTGTCAACTTGCCACAGGCTGGAGTTATCACAGAGAAAGGAGCTTCAGTTGAGGAAATGCCTCCATGAGATCCAGCTATGGGGCATTTTTCTCAATTAGTGATCAAGGGTGTGAGGGCTCATTGTGCATGGTGCCATCCCTGGGCTGGTAGTTTTGGGTTCTAATAAGAAAGCAAGCTGAGCAAGCCAGGGGAAGCAAGACAGTAAGAAACATCCCTTCATGGCCTCTGCATCAGCTCCTGCTTCCTGACCTGCCTGAGTTCCAGTCCTGACTTCCTTTGGTGATGAATAGCAATGTGGAAGTGTAAGATGAATAAACCCTTTCCTCCCCAACTTGCTCCTTGGTCATGATGTTTGTGCAGGAATAGAAACCCTAAGACAGCTCTCTACATAAAAGTTTCTTGGTATTTGCTTAACTCAGTCTAATGTCATTCCAATCAATCAATCAATCAATCAAACAAACAAACAAAAAACAAAAACAAAAACCTCCTTTTCTATGACTTTCCAGTGAATGATTCTGGAGGTTTTGTGAGCATGCTTCATTGTTGAATTGCTCTAATTCTTTTTTTTTTAGTTGGATATTTTATTTATTTACATTTCAAATGTTATTCCCTTTCCCGATTCCCCCCCTCAGAACCCCCCTCCCCCTGCTTCTAGGAGGGTGTGCCCCCACCCACCCAACCACTCCTGCCTCCCCCACCTCACATTCCCCTACTCTAGGGCGTTGAGCCTTCACAGGACCAAGAGCCTTTTCTCCCATTGATGCCTGACAAGGCCATCCTCTGCTACATATACGGCTGGAGCCATGGGTCCCTCCATGTGTATTCCTTGGTTGGTGGTTTAGACCCTGGGAGCTCTGGTTGGTTGATATTGCTCTTCCTATGGAGTTGCAAACTCCTTCAGTCCTTTCTCTAACTCTACCATTGGGGATCCCGAGATCAGTTCAGTGGTTGGTCAAATTCTTAAAACTCAATCAACTTCAGTTAAAACACACTGTGTTCTCGCGGTAGGACAAACCCTAGGCTGTGTGTACAGAGGGTGTTTTCTTAAGCAGGGCCTCTGCCTTGTGATCGATTCCATTTGCCCTGTACTTGCCTTCGAAGGAGCACAGAAAGTTCTCCGTGCGTACGGCAGTGCTTAGAGGCAGCTGCGGCGGGGTCTTCCACCCCCCACTGCTGTTTGCTGTCTGTCTCTTTCCTACAGGAAGTCTTCGAAGTCATTCTAGTTGTCTCCCGTGATATTTGTTCTTGAGACCCTTTGCTTTCCGGTAAGGATCTGTTGGCCATGCTCTGACTCATACACCTTCCTATTAAACTGGAGCCCCCACAATGCATTCTATATTTCATCTGTGATTTGGAGTGCTGTGCAGCACAAGCCGGCACACGGGGACATTTAGGTGGGCCTTGAAAAATGACAAGGAGCTCACCGAACAGACAAGGTACATCAAAGCATCTCTCAGCAGGGAGAAGTCAGCCAGACCATGGCTGAGACTTATCGGGGGTGACTTACGTCCGTTCTTGTTTGAACCAAGTCATCATTTTTTTATGGCTTTAAAAATTATTCTTAAAATTATAAAATTTCAGAGTTGCAAACGTTCTTACATGTGGACAATCCCCCATCAGTCAATTAAAGGGCCAGGCTACAAAATTCCCTGTCCCCTCCCCACAAAAAGCGGGCTTTGAGTATCTTCTGTGATGAGGAACGTCACTCTTTTGAAGCAGACTGTTCAATATTTTTACTTCTCTGTTGGAAAGTTCCTGTGTTTCAGTTGAAGCCTGCTTCACTGCCACGGTCGTCATTTTTCAGAGTTATTGAGCATTTCATTTGCTCAGCGCTATTCTAGGGTGTGTGTGTGTGTGTGTGTGTGTGTGTAGCTCTGTAGGGGTGCATGTGGGGTATCCGGAACGCTCTACAGGGTAGTCGGGGGGAGGAACAGGACCAATAAGTGCAAAGTTTTGTTTGCAAGAAACTTGCACCGTAGTGGGGGGAAGCTCACAGCACAATGCTTTTAGGGAGTCATAGCTTAAATACCGAGGGTGTGCAAAAGAAAAGGTAGCTTCCACGAGGAGAGCAGAGGCAAAGCGCTCTCCGGTGTATGTAGCGATCAAATGAGTTACCTCATGACGATCTGGACCTTTCGAGGCTTTCCAGCGCACCTGGAAATGAAACCCCAGCTTTCCAGGACGCCATACCTTGTGGCATTGAGCGGCTTCCTGTTGCTCATGTGTACCCCCACAATCCCTCCCGATGACATCGATTTTGATGTCCTGTGAGCCTGTTAGTTCCTGATCTGAGGTTTTTACGACGGTATTTTCTCTTTTGTCTGTTTTCGGGGCTTCTCCATGGATTGCTCCTTTACATCCTTGGCCTGTACAAAAGTCCTCCCGTGCGAGCGGGCGCCCTCCACTCTGCCGTGCCTACCCCACAGTGTTCATTAGTATCTAAAACCTCCTTATTATTGTCAGTCTCCTACAGGACGAGCTTTGAAAGCACGGACAGTGCCAGTTTTCTTTAAGGCTGCATCCCCAGTGCCAAGAACACAGCCTAACACATAACAAATGCAAACATAAATATCAGGGAAATAAACATATGAGCTAATTTCAGTCACCTATCAAAAATAATAATTAGAAGAAGAGAAAAACTAACAGCAAGTGACATTAAACACCTCATACGCTTTTGTAGTTTCTAGACATGAGTCCAATCCTTTTGGAAATAAACCCAAACAGTTTCTCACTTGAAATCCCATGCTATTTCCCTCTTTCTATGATTTCTCAAAGGATTTTGACTGGGGCTCTGAGATTTGCAAGTCTTTCCAGTGTCTAGGAGATTTTCTACCTAGGCTGAGGCAGCCACAAACTGCACGCGTGAAGGATTCTCATCTAGCACGAGGTTACATTTTCAAGTCAGCATGCAGAGGTAAAATTGACATATCACCCAAATTTCCCCGGATGTCCTAGCATCAAAACAGATAACCGGCTCTGTGGTTGTGCACCCAGAGACTTGGTTTGTTTGCGCTGGGTGCCCTGTGGTATGAAAAATAGGGATTTCTGAACCAGCCTCACTCTCGGCCTGGCTGGGGAGACGTTTGGGAAGCAAGGCCAAGAGGACAGTCATTTGCACCCCGTGCTGTAGCCAAGCAGTTCCGGGCTGCAGCTAGACGGACTAATTCAGCATCCTGCCCCAACACTTACTTAACCATGTGAATACAGACTGGACTCAAGCTCTCAATGCATCAGTTTCTTCATCTGTAGAGTGGGATAATGCCCCAAAGGGTTCCATTAAATCTAGACCCATCACCAGTGTGTGCCAAGCATGGCCGTTCCTTCCTCTCAGGCCATCCTCTCAGGCTGAGACGTAGGCTCAGGAGGCAGCGGGAAGGCAGGCAGACTGCTAGACAACTGGTTTCCGTTGTAATTGCTTGTTCTCTCACCTTCTTTCTCTGTTTCTCTTTCCCCAGGTGCCAATAGTAGCATTTGTCTGATGTGACCTCGCTCAAGCATTCTGTCTCTGTTGGAACTCTGTGATTATTGATTATCGGACCTGCCCCATTTTGCACACTTTTCTAAGGACAGGTAGAGGTAAAGCAAGCAAGAAAGCAGACACCAGGTTGGGAATGGTTTCATCTGTTGGTCTGTCCCTCTCATATTAAACGCTTCCCACTTGCTCTGAGTTTGGCCGTTTCCTGATGACCCCTACCCCCAAACTAAGCCACTGAGTCTCTTCAGGCGCTTCTAGCCCTTTTCTGGAATCCTGCCTTTACTCTCTGGCTTCAGCTTTTTTTTTTCTTTTTTTTTTTTTATAGTTCCCCTCCCCAACCCCTGCCTCTGCCAGATTCATGTTCTTCCCTTTCTTTTAGCACCAAGAAAGTGAAAAGTCAGAAGAAAGGCAACACAGCAGAAAATGCATGAAAAATGGCCAGCCCGGATTTTTCTTTTTTTTAAATGTGAAGAGCTGAAGAGAGCGAGGCCCGAGGAGCTGGCATAAGAAGAAAGGAACGTTTGCTGTTATATATGGCAGAAGGGCAGACGCTGCTGTCCCAACAGAGGTGATCAATTCCCACAGGCCAGAGCTGCGGGAGGACAGGGGCTTCTCAGGGGCAGCCATCCTGGCAGGCAGGCTAACTGCCAGCGAGTAGAAGCCAAGCTCTGACCACATCTGGAAAGTTCAGTTGTTGCAAGTATTCCCTTCTTCCCAGCCCCAGTACGTGAATCTCTTGTTCCTGGATTGTTATTAAAATCGGAAAAGAAAGTGTTATATAAGGACCCAGTGAGTGCCAGATGTGATCATTACCACCATCCTTTGGCCCTATCATTGGCGCATTTATTTATCCATTCAACGTGCATTTTCTGGGCGTTTATAGTCTAGGTATAATGCAAAACACGGTATGAAAATGTGAACTAGGTAAAGTATCTTTCATTAAAGAGTCATGTCTGAGAAGAAAGGAGGGCCCAGAGGTTGCTCTCACAGCTGGCTGTGCAGCATCTTCGGCTGAGTGTACAGCTGTCTCAGTGACTCAGTGAATCATAAGGAATAGAGGGAGATGCTGGACAGGAAGAAATGAAAACCAGGACCGGGTATGCTAATGAGCAGCGTGTGCTGTGGCAGTCGGCTCAGTCCCGCTGAGGATCTTTCAGAGACATTGTAGAAGCTGTCCCTTGCTGTCCCAGAACGTGAAGTCTGTGGCATTTGCTCAATACCTTCCACTGCTGGTCTGACCTCCGGACTAGTAATCTTGGCTGCACACAGTAGACGAGTCTTGTGTGGACAGAAGCAATCATGTTAAGAGAACACGACAGAACACAGAAGTGTCTGTTATGTTCCCTCAGAGAAAGAAGCATGGGGCGCTCTGGAAGCGGAGCCTCCAGCTCAAACTAGCTGTGTGTTTTCTTTGAGGAGGTGACAGTGCACCACAGTCCTACTATAGGGTACCTTCTTCTCGAGCTGTTCAGTGATGCCCGAGCAGAAATTCCCTAATGATTGGCCACACTGAGAACTGCAGGTCCTGGCTGAGCCTAATAAGCTGTCTTCTGATTGTCCTACCTGAGGAGTCAGGAGGTCTCCAGCAGCAGGAGGAGGAGGACTCTGATGGCTAAGAGATCCTCACAGCGCTGTCCTCTGTGAAGCTGAGAGGTGGCGAATAGACAGGACAAGCTCACATTTGCTGTCCCTCAAGAAACCCAGGGGATTTACTGGTTTCCCCCACAACTCCCCCCAGGTTGGGTCTGTTGGTGGATTGCTTGCGCTTCCTCAGAGCCTGCCTTCCAGAACTGTCACCTCACAGCAACCCTGGCCAGCCCCTCCCTCAGGCTTGCTGCCCTCACTCCTCCCCCACAGCACCACCTCCCAGTTAGAATAAGGATGTGGCAATCGGGCTGCCCAGAATTGCTCTCCTGCCTTGAGTTCGCCCTGAGCAGAGTTCAGATTGCACATTTCCCGACACTCGGAGAGACCCATTAATATTTAGCATGTTACATTTCCAAAGCACTTTGCTAACGTGAATTGATCTTTTCGGCACCCCCTTGCGAGGCAGCTCAGTACTGCTAGCTCTACCGGGGAATAAGACTTCAGGAAGATAAGCTACTTAGGCTGGGGCCAGGGCTGGTGAGTGATGGATCCAGATTAGCACCAAAGGTCGATGACACCAGTTGTCTGTGTCTCCAGACAGAACTCTAGAGTGGCCACGACACACCCTCCCTCTCCAGGATGTCCTGGAACAAATCCAGCCCTCAGAAGGTTTAAATAGAATGGATTTGTCATCTTTAAGATTGAACTGCTTACAAACCAGCTATCATTTATGGACTCAGGCACTTTACATAGACCGTGTCATTTAATTCTCTCAACCCTTATCTGTCCTCCATAATATCACGATTAGTTTATGTATCTGAGAACGGAGGCACAGAAAGATTAAGTAACTAGGTTAAAGTTCCCCAGCCAGTAATTAGCAAAGCTAGGTTTAAATCCAAGCTATACAGCTTCCAAGGTCTCAACTATTTAGAGCCAGATCAGATGTAGGCGGATGGGTAAGATCCAGTGGAATTGCTCTTTGCAAAGTTCTCTCTATTCCTGGGCAAGTCGTCATATGCCTTGCACAATTATTTCTACAGGTAAAGGAGTTAGAGTGTGTTTGTGAAGAACAAGCGTGCAGATTAAAGTTGTTGGGTGCCTGGTTTCCTCTGAGGTGTTGCTGTTGTTGTTGTGTTTGTTGATGGTGATGATGTTGCTTCCTATTCCAAAGTCTCACTAAAAGTGCAGAGAGAGATTTAGTCTATGCAACGCCAAGTAACTCAGTAGGGGCCCGTGTGACATTCACTGTGTTTAATGATGACACTTACTCTACTGGACAGAGCACAGGCATTGTGAGAGTGTGTGGACAGGGACAAAGGGAGGCACGAATGATTGTTAGCCCAGAGAGGTTGTAGATGTTTTGTGAAGGTGGCCAGAGTCACATGCTGATGTAGATCGAGTAAGGAAAGGTCAGCATGTGGAAAGAGTGTGAGTGTGTGTGTGTGTGTGTGTGTGTGTGTGTGTGTGTATGTGTGTAGGGGGTGGTGGGAGAAGTAGGCAGGTTCGGAGGCCAGGAAGTTCTGTGACTCTCACTTTCTTGCATTTACTAGGTCAATTTGTGACACCAAAGTCCTGAAGAAAGAGAAGTTGGGTCAAAAGTTCTAGAGGTGTCCTTGAAAATGTAATCCTTTGGGACAAGCATAGTAAGATTTTCACCTTTGTGCTTCGTTGACGAAAAGGGATACTTTTCTAACAGATATTTGGCAAATCCCTACTAGATACAGGATACTGACCCCAGGAGCCCTTGATGGGAATGGTACCTTTCAGAGTGCTCTGGGGTCCTTGAAAGGGCCTGGAGCTGAGCAGCACTGTATCCTGAGAAGAAACCACGAAGAAGAGTTGCTCTGTCTCTATTTCTCTCCTAAGGGAGAAATAATCAGCATTGTAATTTAATTCTTTTACATTTTTAATGTTTTTAATTGAAATAGAATTATATCACCTACCCCTTCTGGTTCCGGTCTCCAGCCCCTCCCACTTACCCTCCTTCAGACTTCTCCCAGGCCTCACAAGCTCATGGCTTCATTCTCTTTGATTATGTTTTACACACACACACACACACACACACACACACACACACACACACGTGTCTACACAAATACACAGGAGCACACCTTTTGAGTCTGTTTTTGTTGTTTGTGTGCATGTGGCTTCCAGGCTGACCACGCTGCATTGATAACCAGTAGGGACATTCCCCCTGAGAGAGGCTAACTCTCCCTCTCTCAGCAGACTAGCTGCTCTGGTTCTTTGTCTAGAGGTGGATTCTGGGAAACTTTCCCATTCTGTGGTAGCACATCCATTGACACTGCTATTGTCTCGGCCTTTCTTGTGCAGCCATTTCTAGGAGAGATTGTTTTATAGCAGCCTTCCTGCTATTTGGGCTCTTAAAATCTTCCTACTTCCTCTTTCACAATGTTCCCTGAGCCATAGATGCGGGAGCTGTGGTGTAGATGTGTCCGTTGGAGCTGGGATCCATGTGATCCATTCTTCTCTGTTTTCTCTATGGCTGAGGGGGCTTTACGTCAAGTTAGACAGCTCTTGGTTGTCACCCACACGTGAGTGCCAGAGTTTTGGACCTTTCTGCATATTGTCATATGGACAATTTATACATGCTGCTAATTGTTGTGGTTCATAGGTGCTGAGGCTGGTTAAGGGCTGAGTTATGTCCAGTTGTGGTTTCCTGTGATGGTCTCCATTTGCTGCAAAGAGAAGCTTCCTTGATGAGGGATGAAAGCTACACATATCTCTGTGTATAAGGATAAGATTTAGAATGTAAATCTAGCTAAGTGGTGGTAGTAGCTTCTTTTCTGAGGTCTATGACCTCACCTGCCCCCAGAAAACTAGGTTTCCAGTACTAAGCATGGTTTCCCTCCTGCTAAGTGGGCCTTAAGTCCACCCAGTTAGACAGGTGTTGGTTGCCACCACCACCTGTCAGTCCTTGCATCTTGTTTTGTATCTTGCCATGCTGGTAATTGTGGCTCATAGGTGTTGCAGCTGGATAAGACTGTTTAATTGCTTCCCTCCCTCGGCAGCCTGCATAGTATTTTCTAGACCCATGAAATCTAGACCGCAGGAAGGAGGCTTTCAGGTCATATCCAACTTGAGTCATCCAAGTCTTATGTCCTAAGCGTGTGGTTTCTTCAGCAATAAGGACTCACCCTCAGTCCCTGAGAGTAAGCCAAGGGCTACATAGATAATCTATATTGTTTTGGGAGTCACTTTAGGGTGTGTGTGTGTGTGTGTGTGTGTGTGTGTGATATCATATGGCACCTGTGTGAAGATCTGAGGACAGCTTATGGGAATTGGATGGGAATATCTGCTATGTTGGGTTTGGGAATCAAACTCAGGTTGTCAGGCTTGGCTGCAAGCCCCCACCCACCCACTCAGCCATCTCGTTGGATCTCATATTGCAATTTAAAACCCATTTTATTCCCTATTCACATTTGTCCCCCTTCTGCTCCTTGTTAGTTCTTTATAGTTTAACAAACGATTTACCATCCATTGTGTAACTTAGCGCTCACAATTACCCAGTGTGATATGCAGTCTTAGTGGGTCTCCATCTTGAAGTTGAGTGTTAGAGACGCTTCAGGACCCCAGTCTCAAACTTGTTCCCTTGTATATAGTACTTTGCCTTTCATCCTCGCTGGGTGTTCAGTACAGATATAACTAAGTGCCAAAGGCCCCGACAGCACAGTGGAGTAGAACTTGGTGTGTATGGTGAGTTAGGTCTTGATGGTGTCAAATACAGGGCAGAGATGAAGCAAAATGTCCATACTGGTTATTAGTTACGGCTCTCAGGGGCCAACTCGTCCAGCGAGCTTCAGTGAGGGCACAGTTTAATCACACACACCTCGAATGGATAGAACTGCCTTGGTGTAGGAAAACAGACAGAGCAGGGTGGGCATGTGTGGTGGCGTGTTGAAAATATGCCACATGCTGTGACCTCACAGGCCCGAGGTTAAACCGAGGCAGTGGTTGCTGCCAAGCTTTCTTTACGGTGGCTTCAGTTAGAGTCGGAGCGTCCTCTGGGCTCCTGTTAAGCTTTGGGGTCTGGAGTCATCACTGTTATCAAAGTGAATTGAATGAGAGCTATGAGTGGCCTGCCCTCCTAGGGTCATAAATCCTCTCCAGTTGATGGCTTCTACCATGATATTTTAATAGTAGTAGTTACAGTTACTAGTCAGGAGGGAAGGGTCCGGCACCCCAAAGCCCAGTGAAACCGGGATTCTCTGTGTTCGTAGGCTGAAATCCACAGAAGAGAAGAGTTCTCACAATAGGAGGCACCAATCAGAGCTACACTTGCGGGGAAGGCTTGCTTACTTAGTCCCTCTCTCCTGATAACATTTCCTCTTCCACCTTCCCCTTCCATGCCATACGAATAATTATGGCATCATTTTGGGAGAATGCTATAAAATGTTCCCCAGTAGGATTAGAACTTGTCTCCTACACAGCCTATGTCTGCCTGTGACCTCACCCGCCTGTCTCATCAGGACTGTCTGTTTTGAAACAAGGCTAGAGATAACCCATATCCTGACAGAGTCCTCCAACCTCTGTTATCTATCTCAGGACTCCAGAGGGTCACACACTTAAAACAGGGGACCTGGCCCTAGGAACCGTGGAGGACTGAATTAAAGGAGGGTAGTGTAGCAGTTGACTCTGGAGACGGGTAGTCCTAAGTCAAATCTCATGCTTGTTACCAGCTCCATGGTCTCAGGCATATAAAATCTACCTGCCTCAGTTTCCTCCAATGGGAATTGATAGTACGTATAGGTCCTATATGATAATACGGCTGGAGTACTGATCTGATCTGTGTGTCAAGGGTTTGGCACGGACCAGGCACCCTTGCTAACTGCTGAGTGTTAGTACGAGTTAACGGAGGGCTTTTCTGCATCCAGGACGATCCTTTTTCTTCCTCACGTCCTTGGAACCTCCACTCTGTGACCTTCTCCCTAATTTACATTTATGAAGCCAGCTGTTCCAATAGCCTCTCTTTCTTCTGGTTGGGGACGGGAAGGGAAGGCACCTTGCATACGAGCTCTTATTATTTTTTGGTATTGCTTACAGCGTCATCTTAAGCCAATATACCACAGCTCATTTTCATTCAGCGCTAAGGGCCCTTTAAACCAGCCATTCGCCATTTACTCCGTTTTAAAAAAGGAAGGTCTTCGGGTTTCATGTTCCTTTATTGTATTTTGTAAGGCACAGAACACATATTGGATACTATGTAAATGCGGAAGGCTCCAACAATAGTAACAGACAGATGAGAAACTGCAGGAAGTGGAGACACCATTTTGGATTTAGCTTTTTTATCGATGGGGCTGAGTGATTTGGAAGAGACAATGTGGCTCCAGGGCTAAAGAGCCCTCAGGGATTTCCACAGCAAAGGTTTGAGTCTCGGTCACAGCGGCAGCTCCGGTGACCCCAGGCGAGCAGCTTCCTTCCCGAGGACTTCAAATTCTCCCCATGAATACTGGGCTTGGTGCCACAAAACTGCCTCCCAGGGATGTTAAGTTAGCCCGGCCATATGTGGTTTTACAGACTGTGCACTACCGAAGGGCGCCCACTGACGGGGCAAGTCCGGGCTAGGATGTGGTCATACTACAGTATCTCTGTGTCCATCTGTCCCCTAGTGATGGGGTGTGTCCATCCAAGGGAAGTGGGTGCTGTGCTCTTCTATTTTGCACAATAGTATTAATATGGGTCAGCAGAGACCCTGATTTAAGCAACTTGCCAGGAGTGGGGCACGGAGTTCAGCAAACAGAATGTACAGGTTAATTCAACCCAGTTCCTAAATGCTTGCTCTGTGACGGGCCCAATTTCAGGGGCTGGAGATGTGGCAATAGATACAGGCACCTACTATGTGTAAAATGTGCTGATGGCTCTAGGTGCCTACTACGTGCTTCTATCCTTCCTGCAGACCATCTTCTGCTATCTCTAATCTGTTAACAAGTCGTGTCACACTCACCCAGCGTTCTCCACCCCACGGCCTGCACTTTGCTCCATGACGGGGAAACAAGGATTCCTACCTCTATTCCTGTCCTTCAGACAAAAGCCAGAGTGTTTGAATTAAAATGTGAATCGGATACTGTTGCCCCCATTTAAACCCGTTGGAGGCTATAATTTAATCCAGGGTTCTCACGATCGCCCACATTTCCTCCACTGAAGAGAAAGCGCCTTGTCCTTTAAATAGCCCAGCTCTCCGGTTATTCTGATCTTTCGGCTGGAACGCTGTTTGCTTCTCCCCTGTAGCCACCTCCTGCTCATCCTTCAGTGCTAAGTGGACAGTCAGCTCTTCAAGGAAGCCTCCCCTGGGCCACCGGGCTAAAGTAGCCCACCACCACTCATTACCAAGATATTCTATTGTACAGCAGCCTAGCTTACTTTGAAAGTACAGGATTCCTTATCTTCCGGCTTACCTGCTGGCTTGTCTAGTGCTGAAACAGTGAGGAGCTTGCTGCTTAACTCTTCCGTGGGTGCCTTGCTAAGTCTCCGAGACACGGTGCTAAATATCGGTACTTGTTAGACCAAGTTGATGAATGCCATTCGTTTGAGAGCAGTATTGTGACTACATGATGTAGGGACGGGTGGGTACCGTGACAGGCGCTGTGGTGTGCTAGGTGAGGTGGCGGGTGGCGGGTGGCAGATGGGGAACGCCATGTTTTATCACTTGTTGATTTTTATGGCACAAATAGTACCTTTTGCCAGTGGTTCTGTGACAGCAGAGAGTCAACAAAGGCCTGGTGAATGAAGCAAGCTTGATTTGTGATTTGCAGGATCTGTGGCCTGCTGGCTCAGGCTCAAGTCTGCTAAACTAGTTAACATGGCTCTGCTTCCCACTAGCTCACATTTAACTGTTCCTGGTTTCCCTACCCAGCCTACCTGGGCATTATCATTTGATTCAATCCAAGTATCTGACAGCTTACTTCGATTCGCACTTAGGCTGTGGCAGTAAGTAGAGAAGGACAGGTTGCTTTTCTCCCACAATTCCCGTCACAGCTGATGACTATTTTGTTGCTGTTGCTGCTTTTGCTTTTTGATATGGAACTATGGCATTAATATCTGTCTCTTCTTAAGGGACTATAAATCCACAGGGGTAGGCACTGGTCTGCACATTATTTTCAGCCCCAGCATTAGTCCATTGTAAACAATAAAATACAACAATTTTGCTGAGTGATCAGCCCACCCGGGGCTGGGGGGCGTGGGGAATTTTTAAGGAAGGCTCACACCTGACCTATCCCATAATCAGATCTGGTAAGGGATGGAAAGGAGAGTCGTGGATTGGGAACTACTATTTTGTAAAAGCTACAAGGTGTTCACCTTCATTCCTTCTCTCAAACTCAATCAAGTGATGTCTTTACAGGGTTTTTAACACAAACATGACTTGATTAAATTTGTTATTTACACAAATCGGCCTTTGGCAGTAAGGACCCCACAGGGGTACTGAGATCAGTAAGGAGAACAGTAATCAGCTAAGAAACGAAGCAGGGGGGAATTAAGTATCTGGCAGTGGAAATAAAGAACAGATTCAAGTGCTAGAGTAATAGAATCTACAGGGTTTGGTTAGCATTCAGACGTAGTTGGAAGAGGTAATGGAGACAGATGGGAAGGCAGGTCATAGGGAAGAATGAAAGCCAGTGAACAGGGAGGAGGGACAGTACGAACTTTTCAAATATTTATTATTTTTTTTCTTGTATGGTTCTGTAGTTCGAACCCCGGGCACTTCACTTGTTTGCCAATCATGGAGCTATACCATTAGCCCACCAAATCTTTCAAGCCATTTTGACAAGCATGCAAGATAGGAATCAGATGGGGCCGTCTAAAAGTTGGGAGTACAGTAAGCTAAGGCAAAAAGGGGCCGGGCTGGACTCTACCCTTCCTTATTCTAAGAATTGCAGAGAACATTATTCAAGAGGTGAGTTCGAACAAAAGAATTATAGGAAGAGACCGAGTTGAACGGCATGGAATGAGGAAGGCAAAGCTGGATAGTGTCATAGAAAATAAATGATAATGTCCAAGAGCTTCAATGACTAATGCTTAAGTTAGACAGCTTGGAAATACTTCCAGCGGGTTTGGCGACAAGGACACTGGCTGCAACAAGGACATTTTCTGCGGGGGCAGAAGCTGCAATGTAGAACTCAGCACACTCAAGGAAGGAAGTAGAGACGCTAAGCGCAGATTATGCTCGAAGAAACTCGCCTATGGGCGAGGAAAAAAACACGCTTTGATTTAGTAGGACGTGAGAAGATTTGAGCGCATTCACAGCTGAGGATAGAGATGGAGGCTGGACGATACAGGAGATAGAGGAGCGTCAACGCCCTCCCGCCCTCTCCATTTGCCAGCCCCGCCCCCACGTGACGTGTAGGGTCTCGCGAAGACTACAACTCCCAGGAGGTCCCGCGGCATGGGCGGAGCCAAGGCCTGGCGCGCACCCCAGCGGCGAGCGGAAGAGCAGGCGCTTCTTGGTGGCGGCGGAAGCGGAGAGCGACAGCGTCCCGGTAACCACGAACCCCTGTCTCCGATTCTTTCTCACCCTGAGCTGGTGGTGGTTGTTCCTCGCCTCTTTCCTCCGGCTCGGGAGAGGACCCTCTTTTCTCCTGTTGTGTTAACGCTGTTTTTCTTTTCCTCACGTGACGCTGGGGCAGGCCCCCGCCTGGGGCGGAGGTTATTGGGAAGCTTCCGCCCTTCGACCTGTTGGAGCCCCCGGGCGGGAGGGCTTCTCTCGGGTTTGTTCTGTTTTCTAAGGGGCCGCAGACCTGCCTTAGGCCTCGGCCTAATGCTTCGCGTAGAAATCGTCTCCAGTCAGCCGGTAGCGAGCGGGGTCTGTTAGGACCCCCCCTGGGCTGCGGGACCGAGGACCACCGAGGTGGCTTCCGGGCAGCCCTTGGCCGCGGGCCACTCCCGGGCAGTAGTGCTTCTGCTCCGCTGCCCGGAGCCCCGGGCTATGGGCTGGCAGTGAGCAGTTTGTAAAGTAGGGTGTACTTCCTGCTCTCCTTGGGCGGTCTTCGGAAAACTTCCAAGTCACTTTATCGAAAGTTTTCTTATAAACTTTTTTTCCGTCGCCTCTTGAGTTGTGAGGGAAGGAGCACGGGGTTTATAGAGTCCACGACCTGAGAGGATGATGGTTTGGCCACTTGATGGACCTGTGGTCTTTCGTAGTCCCATTACCATCACCTTGGTTTCTCTGGAAAAAAAAAGGGGGGGGGTGTACAGAGTCTTTTTGGTGTGTTATGCCTTTCAGTATTTTGAGTTTCATCAATGATATGTGTGGGAAACGTTTGTGCTGTAAAACATATTTACAATAAAGTTTCGGTATCCTCCGCACTTGTGTGGTCCAGGTGGGTTGGATTTTAAAATCACGGTCATGTCATTATGAAGACTAGAGTTGATGGTGTCTTTAGAAACTGAGATGAAACAGAGACAAGTGTTAATACTAGGTTTCAAGTGGAGAGGTGACATTAGCGCCTGACCACCTGTGGAATCTGTGTGAAACTTTGGGATTTCGAGGCCCATCAGAGTGGGACTGCTCCCGACACACAGCTAGCTAGCCGCCCCTCTTGCTCAGTTGCAACCTTGGAAGCATGACTCATTACCAGCATCTCCTAAGACGTGGAGTTAGTTCCCCAAGCTTGGTTCTGAACGACCTAGCAGTGCCGAGGCATTGTGGGTTTCTTCATCCTTTTTAGGTGCTGCTCATGTAATAGCTGCTTTAGCTATTTAACGCAGGGGTTGGGATGTACAGTTCATTGGTAAGGCTCTGAATTATCTCCCTAGCAATAACAACAAGCAATGACAACCTTTAGTCCCAGTACCAGAAGTCAGAGGCTGGCTGATCTGAATTTTTGGTAGTCCAGTCTGTAGTGAGTTCCAGGCCAGGAAGAATGATACAGGGAGAACTCATCTTAAAGATCACTCTTTCACTCTTAGGGTTTTCTGCTGTGCTGCTGTGAAATGGTTATTGGGCATGTGCTAAAGTTAATACTTCCTAGAGCTTTCTTTTCTTTCTTTCTTTTCTTTTTGCATCTTGTTAATTGAAATTGGACTGGTGCTTTATTTGTAACCTGCACTTAGGAGTGTATTTCACTATGCAGTGTAGCTCATAGCAGAACAATTAACTATGATTCAGATATTGACAAGAATAGAACTTTATAGAACAATTTTTGTGTGTCTCTTATTCCCCCTCCATTTTTGCATACGTACAGGTTTTGTTGTTTGTTCATTTTTGAGACATGGTTTCTCTGTATAGTCCAGGCTGTCCAGGAACTCACTCTGTAGATCAAGCTGGCCTTAAACTCACAAGAGATCTGCCTCCAGGGTGCTGGGATTAAAAGCGTGGGCCACCACCTAGCACACAAACCGTTTTTTAGTTTAGGCTGTTTATAAAGTTTTAGCCTGAGTTGGGCATGGTAGTTCAGGCCTTTAATTCTAGTAAGTCAGAGGCAGATGGATCTCTGGATTCAAGGCCAGCCTGATCTGCATATCAGTTCCAGGTCAGCCAGAGCTACCTGGTGAGACTGTGTGAAACAAAAACAGAACAGACATTTTAGCCTAAGGGAGACTAGGAGACTTGGTGACCTTCATATTTTTAAAGGTGGAAACTTAAATGACTACCTCTGCTGGTGTCCTGGTTCTGTGTGTATCTGTAAGGAACAAGTTTAGAGAAAGCAAGGAGAAGAAGCTTTACAGACATGGTTTGTGGACCAAGGCAGAATCTTACAGTTAATAATCAAAATACTATTTTTATTTTCTTCAGGTGTCTCACTGACTGCCAGATATCCATAAATTTAAATGCTATGAACACATTTCCTTTATTTTTATTTACACTTGATCTTAGCCAAAAGGCCAAAAAGCAATTATTATTTTCTTTCATGTTGTGCCATCTGCCTTTTCAGATTTGTTCTTACCTTTAGTTATGCTTCAGCATGATTTCTTTGCACACATACACATGTTTGTATATATGTGTGTATATATATATATACTTACAAAGCTACAACAATAGAAAGTCATGCATATTAAACTATTTTGCATATTGTGTTGGCTCCTTTGTTTCAAACACTTGCATTTTGACTCCTTTTTACTTAAAAGGACTTTGGAAGGCAGATCTCATTCTTCGCCTTATACATAGTAGATGCTCAGTTAGCAATGGCTACTGAGTAAGAACATTTTGTTGATTATCTTATGCTATATGGCACAATTAGGTGAGGCGATTCTGTTTTGTGGAAATACCCTAAGCCTTGGAGTCAAAGTTCTGGTTCCAGTATCTCCTGGGTGTAGCCTTAGTTTAGGCTTTTGATTCATGTCATGTCATCTGTAAAGTAAGGCTATTAGCCTGCATAGCTGAACAACGCATTATCAGAGCTGGGCATATACTCGTCAAACTTAGTGGGAAATAGAGTTGTTGGTATTAATATTTTTAGTTTTTGTTATTTTCTGAAAGACTGTGATTATAATATTCATTCTCTTAATCCTTAATGTTTCATATGATTAGTGTGTTTCCTTGTTACCCCAAGGTTAAAGTAGTTGACTGTGACCATGGTGCCTGAAACATTGCAAAGCTAATTGGCCCACAAGGAGTTTGAAGCTGTGACCTGCTCTTAGTAACTTCATGCACTAAGGACTCACAGATATCTGACAGATTTTTTATTTGGCATTCATGCATCTCATTAGATATAAGTAAATGAAATAGTGCCAAGAGTAAAAGTATAGATTTTTTTAATTAAACATTTATGAAGCTAACCCTCATATAATATATAAACCTGGCAACCAATAGCATCCACCACTTACCTGAGTTGTATGATTTAAACATTTCTTTTTATTGTTGAGTTATATTTATGGTAGATTTCCTGCCCATAGAAACAAAGAGTAGACTATTCATGCATTGAAAGAGAACCTAGCTTGTGTGCTATTCACCAGAAAAAGTGTTCTTAGCTTGTGGGGAAAACATGAATGAACTCAGCAGGATGGATGAAGCTTGGGTAACTCCTAAGAGCTTATTGAATTACAGAGAAGTTTAGTTGTCAGAACATTAGATAGGAGAAAAGTTATAGGGTGGTGTTCAGTGGCAGCAAGCCTGCATTTGGAGAGTGTTCTCTGAATAAGCTATACACCACTTTCCCCTAGTCTATGGTGTGCTTTTTCACTGTATCATGTTAGCTTTCTCTAGTTGACCGTTTTTCAAACTTACTGCACTTTATTATTTGTTGCCTCTCTCTTTATCTCTCTTTTTATACTAAACATGTCCAATTTAGGATTGGGGATAAAAACAAACATAAAAAAGCAATATGATTGGGGGTGGGGTAGAAAAGCAATATTGGAATCAGCAAGTTCTGGTATCTAGTATTGTGAGGTTTTCAAGCAAGTAGGTTAACTGTATATGATGATATGAATTTCTGGCATGATCAAGTGTGATCCCTCACCATGTGACATTAAATTTGATGCAGAGTTGAAGATTCGGGCAAAAAGTGTGTAGTATTAATAACAAAATTTTTTCTTACAGAAATCAAATGTGTGTTCATACTGGCTTACAATTGAGCAGTTTTGAATTCTTTGCCCTGAAGTTTCACAAGAGAAAGAAGGGAAATACTTCAATTTAAATCCTGTCAGCTTTCTATCAGTAGTCTTTCTGTATACATAACTGTAAAATGAACATAATGTTACTAATTCTACTTTAAAAATGAAAGGAAAAAACAAAAAAGGATGTCTTGAAATAGAGTTGGTTACGACAGGGAAGAAGAGAAAATCTGACAAAGATACTCTGTTGGCAGAGTCCTTCAGAGACGAGTCAGATACAGGCAGATAGGACAGTTAGCCCAGCCTCTTAGGAGGTGGGTAACACGGAGAGGGCAGAGAGGGCAGCGAGTTAAAGGGTGGGGAATGAGTGAGTGAGGACAACTGTCAGGCTATGACCAGGAGACGGAGAGCTAAGTCTGCTTGTGTTTGTTAAATTTTTTTCCTACTGTTTTCTTCTCTAGGCAAATTTCCTCCCTTAAGTTGTTTTTCTTTAAGTTGTTTTTCTTAAAGAATAAAGAAGTGTTCGTAAGACCAAAATTGTAATATAAATTAACCATTGGTGGTAGTTATCTTTATATATCTATTTTAATACTTGCATAAACTATTTATATACCTACTCTTATTGCTAGGTACAGATCATATGTTATTCATCTTTGTGTCTTAGGCATCCAGCAAAGTGTCTCATGTGTAATAGATATTTAGAGTATATTTGAGATGAATTGTTAAACCCTCTGAATGGAGATTGCCTTGTTTAACCAGGTCTTCCCAGTTGTACTTTAGTGCTTTGAACATCTTTAAAATTGGGAAAAACTTGGTTTGGGGGGGGGTGTATTTAATATTAAGCCACTGAACTGGTAAAGATTTGTCCTTAAGCTTTGTTGTTTGACATGGCATTCCAAAACTTATTAACATATACCAGCCATTTTGTTTGTGGTAAACAAATAATCTATTACTCAGCTATGTATCCAGCTGGTTTTCTTTTTTTCTTTTTCTTCTTTTCCTCTCTCCTTTTTACCTTTCCTTTCTCAAGTGCATGTGTGTGCACTTGGAAGTCTAGAGGCATAGGTCATGTGTCTTGCTTTATTACATTCCACCTTACTCCTTTGAGACAGAGTTTCTCACGGAACCTAAAACTTGTCATTTTTCATCTAACTGGCTGGCAACAAATTAATACTGGGGTTATAGTGTAGGACCACACACAGGCTTTTTAATGGGCGGGTGTTGGGGATCTGAACTCAGGTCATGGTTATGTAGCAAGTACTCTTACCTACTGAACCATCTCTCCAGCCCAAACACCCTTATTAAGGAGTCAGGACTGAAGTCACATTAGAGCCCCACAATCTTAACCAGATAGCCTGAAACCTACCAGACTATCTCCAAACTCATATTTAGTTTCCATCCTGATTCAGCCTTCCAGGTTGCAGATATTACAGGCATAAGCCACTGTATGTGGCCAGTCTTTCTTTTTAACTTAAGTTGATCAGTTTCTATATTTGGCCTTTGACTCATATCAGGTTAAAATAAATGTTATTTGTAAGTGATAAGATATATTTACTGTAGAAAATTTGTCCAATCAGGAAATAACAAAATCAACCCATAACCTAACTTTTCAGGTGTAGCCAGTTTTTTAGGTCTATGATTTTCTGTTTGTAGTTCCTAAATTGGAACCTTTCTGAAAATGAGAGGTTTTGTTGTTAGTTTGGGTGTGAACCCAAGGCCTTGAAATTGCCGAGCAAGTGCTCTGTACTTTGCCTTTATCCCCAGCCCTGCAAATGAAAGACTTTTGTTTTTGTCATGCATTCAGTTGGCAGTAGAATTTACTCTAATCTGACGTAGTTATTTGTCATTAATAGTTCTTAAATTTCTTTTGCTGTTAATATCTTTGTGGTGCTAGGTATCGAACCTTGGGCCTTGTGCATCTAGGCAAGCATTCTACCACTTAGCTATGTCTGCAACTCTTGATGTATTTAAGTATAAATTATCCAAATATTAGTTGAATATAATCTCATATATGACAGAATTTCTGTTGAGAGTCAAAATCGTCTTTGAGAAGGGTTATTATCTTTTTGGTGTTGTATGGGTCGACTGGAGAGTGTTTCGTAGTAGTGGTGTTACTGTGGACATAGAAAGGGGGTGCTGCGGAAGGGTAGTAAGATGGCGGGATAGTACAAATTTGTGAGCTTGACATTCAAGTATACTGTGACACAACAATGGCATTGGGGAAGGCTCAGGTCTACGAGGAAGATAACTTTTAGTTTCTAATTTGTTGTTTTAAGTTTTAATTTATGTGGCCATTTAAAAAATTCATTAATCTTAATGGGTGTTGTCTTGTAATCTGTTTTTGAGGCCATGCATTTATCCTAGTAAATATAAATTATTGGTGTTAGTCTTTGGAACTGATTCTTAGGGCAGTAGAAGTGTACAAGAAAACTAATCTCAGCACCTGATGATTACATCCCTTGACTCTAAAGGAGTTTGCCTGACCACCCTTCTTATTTACCCACTTCATTATAAGTGATGCTTGGTAGTTTCTTAAAATTAATCTGCAAAGTCATGAACTTTACCATTGGAGAAGGAATTTGAGTAATTATCGTGATTGCTGAAAACATTTAAAAAGGTTCTAGGCTGGGTTAGCACTTTGGATCTGGGTATTCTGAGTATGCATGTGTTAAGAGAGTGGGTTTAGGAAGCCTAGGTTTGAATGACCTTTTTTGTGTGTGTTACTACATAGCCTACATGAGTTACTTGTTGGGTTTCATCTTCCTCTGTTTTTAAGATAGAGCTGGTACTAATGCTCCCTACTTGATGAGATTGTGTTGGGGATTAGCTCTTAGATTTAGAGTAATACTTGGCAAATATGAAGAGTGCAGTAAATGTCAGCTATATATTACCACTTCCCAGAAACTGCTTTTACCATCATTTTATCATTTTATTTTAAAAATCAGTTACATTCTTGTATAGCTGTATCTTACACTATGATAGGCTGCTAGAGTTAAATTTGGAGCTCAAAGAAAATCAGATATAGGGTTTTAAAGGAATGTTTAAGAGCTTCAAGAGAAAGGAGCAGAAAAGACTGAAGATATAGTATTCCTATACTATAGGAAGTGGGTGGGGACAGGAAAGGAAGCTGCAGAATACCTGATGGAGTTGTTCTATATGATTGATTATCCATGTAGAAGTTATCTTAATTAGGATTGGATTTGGTTGCAGCCAAGTAAGAGAGACTTAATGGTAGAAAGTTCTTCCTCTTAGTGTTAAGAATTCCAGAAAGCTTCATGCTCTGGTGTGGTGTGGTGTTGCGCCACTGTGTGTGGATGCTGTTCTTTTACAGTCTCACTTTAGGAATGCAAGATTAGTTTCCATCACTGAGGTGGGAAGGAATCCATAAGAACCAAAGTCAATCTAGGCATAGGAGCACTGCGGCTCCAGCTAGTCATTCGTATTTCTCCTAGCAGAAAGGAGAAAGGAAGGGACTCATCTCTCTCCCTTAAAGTATACTTCTCGAGGTTATATAGACTGCTTTTTTTATGCCATTCAAAAAACTGGGTCACAAACCACAACTTGATGCTAGAAAGGTCGGGAACCGTAGACTGTTTTCAATCTTCAGTGTCCATGAATGAAGACAGTGAGATTATCTAAAAACTTGCTCTTACCAAGCTGCACCAACAGTCCAAGCTAAACATCTTTAGAGTGAAAATCTGAATCTGAAATCTAGACTTTTCTGCAATATAATACTTCTGGTTCCCAGATTACAGTAAGGATACTCAACTGGTACATTATTTTTAGAGTGCGATCCCTTTTTGAGACTGGATAAAGGTGTGTACCTATATATTTCTAGTCAACAATAGTAATATTGACTGCAGTTACTTTATTTGGAAATTTGGGAACAAATAGATGGTAAATAAGCCTCTCATACCACTCTTGTTGTTTTAAGCCTCTAGTTTTATGTAGTCTTCTACCATTCTCTGATTTAGTTGGTTTTCAGCCAATGTTTTTAATCCATCTCTGTCTTTTTATATTACTTCTCTTTCTCACTGCTGTTAATCGTACTTCCCAAAATAGATAAATGAGCAAATTTAATTAAATGTGTTATTTGCACTGCCTCCTGATCATTAATGAATTTGTAAGTAAGGTCAGACCTACAACCCTCCTAGTGTTACAATTACTGAATCCTGTCTGTCTTTGCTAATGGTAATTATTTGTTTTAAGTTATTTTTTTAATTTTTAAGACTTTCATATTTTGTTCGTTTGTCAGTATTATAAATATAAAGATTTAACAAAAAGAGAACAATTTCTAAAGGTTTTTCTTTGTTTCTTTCAATTGAAAATATTTTATTTATCTTTTTTTGAATGATGAATTATTTAATATCAAAGTATATATTGCTGTTTGGCTTTTGTATCTTTGAATTAATTAAAAAATTTTTTCTCTATATTTAATCAATAGGAAGATAGTTTGTAGACATAATTTAAAGAGTCAAATAGGAGACCTGAGATGACTTAGTGGTTAAGACACTTGCTTCTCTTCCCAGGTATACAAGCTAGATCCCTAGCTCCCACATCAGATGGCTTACAACCTCCCATAACTCCAGTTTTGCTCTTCTTAATATCCACTAATATGCACCATATCCACTGGTGCTCCCTTTTTAGCTTCCCAGTTGTAGTTACATTTTGACATTTGGTTAAATTAAATAGTGGTGCATTGCCATTTTGCCTGTGTGAATTTTACTCCCTTATAGTGTCTTAAATGGCCTCAGTGTGGTCTTCCTCAAGGTCATGTAATCTCTCAGTTCCAATTACCCTTCTCCCCTCCCTTTCTTCTTCCTTCCTTACCTATCTTCCCTTCCATTCTGAAGCTCCTTTTCTACAGACTTCCATTATCCTACTGTGAGTGATGGATCTCTGGGCCTACTGCACAGTTCTTTTCCTAGAATGATTTCCCTTTGTTGTAATCTCTAGACTTCTCTCCTGGGTTTGATTTCCAGTCTTGTCAGAACTCATATCTTCCTCATTCTTCATTTACCCTCTTGCTTAGGTGGAGCATGTCCTCTAGTAGTGTCTGATTAAAAAGACGGCATTGTAGTCAAGAGTGGGAGAATGGCAGTCTTTATGTAATGTACCTGTTGTTATCTAGCTTTTGGTCTGGGCTGGGGGCTTTTGACTTTGGATGCGCAATTACTCTGGAAGCCTCATTTACTGGCATTCTTTTACTTCTCTTTCATGTTTGGTATCCTGTTTTCCATTCATGCTTTCTTCTTATGGCTTCTTGTACTTGTCAAAAGGATGGGACCATCATATATAGAGTACCTGATCAGGCACACAATCTTTTTTTTTTTTTAATGCTAATCTTGTATATACCTTTCTGGGCTCTAGCATCAAAAATTTTGTCACTATTTTTTTCTTTTCCTTTTTGCTATTCTCTTTGTGGATTTGGGTCTTATGTCTGTTACTATCTTAGTAGGATTTGAGGGGAAGAAGCAAAATTACATGTTTTGTACATTCTGCCCACTTTCCCACAGACTGAATTTACTCATTAGATTAGATATTCTGGGACTTAGTAGGATTGCTCAGGCCTCTAAAGTGAGGATCTGAGTTTGGCCCCTCAGTACCCATATAAAAAGCCAACATGGTGGCGTGTGCCTGTAATCCCATCCCTGGAGATGTCGGGACAGCTAGATGTTTCTGACAAGCTAGCCTCGGCATATTGGCGAGGTTCAGGATCGGTGAGAGACCCGATTTCAAAAGAAGAGTGAGAATAACACCAAATGTTGATCTACACATGTTGACTTCTACATGTAGATGTGAACATGTGTGTTAACGTGCACACCTATGACCATGTACATTCCACACACATTTATGCATATAGACACAAGACTAGAATATTCTTATGTGAGATAATATTATACTGTTGTAATTTTAATAAGTGAAAGGTAAAGTATTAGTAACAATATGGTGATTTGCAGAGAGCTACTGTAGAAGAGGAAAAATGTGCCTCCCTTGATTTTTAAGTTAGCTGGTTAATTGGAAAAGCTCTACAGAAGCCTTCCATCTTTATTGTAAGACAAGTAGAAAATAATGATAAGTGTGAAGGGGTTGGGAGCATTTTTTTGATTCCACAGTTGAGAGGTAACCAGATTCCATATAGTTTTCTTAGACATTGTGAACTTCCTTTCTGAAGGGACTGTACAAATTTCCGTTTTCCCTGGTAGTGTGTTAGTTTCTCCTCACGCTGTCCCTTAGAGGATCTTGTTACAGTCTTAAAACTTTGTCTAACTGGGATCTCAATATAGTTTAGCTTTTTGGCAGGTTTCTTTTCTCTTGGGGTAGGGGCCGTGGCTACTGGCAACGTCTCACTCTAGCCCAGGCAGTCTTGAGCTCAGTGAGCCACCATGCTCTGCTTCCCTACTTTGTTCTAGTTCGTTTTTCTGCTATTTGTAGTGTTTGGTGTCAGTGTTCAGGCTTTTGTGTAGTCCAGTTTCTTTCTTTCTTTCTTTCTTTCTTTCTTTCTTTCTTTCTTTCTTTCTTTTTTTTTTTTTTTTTGGTTTTTCGAGACAGGGTTTCTCTGTGTAGTCCTGGCTGTCCTGGAACTCACTCTGTAGACCAAGCTTGCCTTGAACTCAGAAATCCACCTGCCTCTGCCTCTCAAGTGCTGGGATTATAGGTGTGTGCCACCACGCCCGGCTGTAGTCCAGTTTCTTAGTCTTTTGTTTCATTTGAATCTTGTTTTGAAATAGAAAAATCTTTTCTTACATTGTGGAAAGTAATTTACTTACATTTTGTTTGGAGTACTTGTATGATTTTAGTCTTTAATTTGGATCCATGTTCTTTAAAAAGATCAGTTTTCCCCTCACAGTTTTACATTTGAAATTTTATCATTTATTTCTGGATGTACACGTGTGTGTGTGTGTGTGTGTGTGTGTGTATAACTCTGTGTAGTCTGTTCTTTCCTACTACCTTTATGTGAGCTCAGACCACCAGGCTTTAATCACTGAGACAGCTTATTGGCTTTGTTTCTGGAGGTTTTATACCTGCATCATTATCTCATTTCAGTGTGTTGGGCTACTTTCAAAAATGTGTGTGTGTGTTAAGCAAGTGTACATATGCTTGTGTATACATGCATGCAGAGGGCAGGAGTCAGTTGTGTCTTCTCTATTTGCTCTCCAACTTATCTTCTGAGACACAATAACTTGGAACTCACTGATTGGGTGAGGCTGGCTGGCCAGTCAGCTCTAGGACCCCCTCTGTCTGCCTTCTCAGCCATGCCCCTATACACAGCTTCTTACCTGGGGGATGAGGACCTGGCCTCAGGTCCTTGTGTTTGTGTGGTAAGAACTTTATTGACAGACACAGTTCCCTGGCTCCAGTTCTGAAATTTAAAAAATATTTTCCTTTTACATCATTTAATTTGTTAAACTTTATTATTAGCTTATCTATCTCCATCAAAAACTGTTAACTGATGTTTTCATTTAGTTTACATTAAATTGATTTAATGATAATTGGGCTATTTGAGAACAAAAAGTACCTTTCTGTTTGCCCATGTGATGGTTTGTATATGATTGGCCCAGGAAGTGAACCTATTAGGAGGTGTGGCCTTGTTGGAGTAGGTGTGTCACTGTGGGTGTGGGTTTAAGACCCTCACTCTAGTTGCCTGGAAGTCAGTCTTCCACTAGCAGCCTTCAGATGAAGAAGTAGAACTCTCAGCTCCTCCTGCACCATGCCTGCCTAGATGCTACTATGTTTCTGCCTTGATGACAATGGACTTAACCACTGAGCCTGTAAGCCAACCCCAATTAAATGTTGTCTTTTATAAAACTTGTATTGGTCATGGTGTCTGTTCACAGCACTAAAACCCTAACTAAGACAGCCCACATCTACTTTTGTGTCTTTAAAGTAGCCCAGGTTAGCCTCAGACTTGAAGCAATCCTCCTGCCTTAGCCTCCCAAGTGCTGGAATTACAGTGGCGCTCTTTCATGCCCAGCTTCAAGAATATCTTCAAAGTGTCATCATATTTAGCTCCTGCCATTAACATAACGTATTGAACTATAGTAATGTCTGGAGGGTGAACATCTTTTTACATTTCTTGTAATTTGTTCTCTTGTTTCTTATCTCTTTTTTGATGGCAGCTAGAAGGAGTTTCTGTCCCATTACGGCAGTTCTCAGAGGCCTAAAGTGAGATGTCATGTCTTCACTCTGGTTTGTTGGTAGGCTTCTAAAAAGTGTACCTGTATATGCATTTGTTTTTATTTAATATACAGCCCATGGCCTATCATTGTATTAAACCTTTACTATTTACAAAATGAGATAAGGAAAGTTAAGTGCTCGGATAGGTGTCAAAGAAATATTATGTAGTTTTAGAAATAACTTTTGTTGTTATTTTTAGGTAAGGCTGACATACAGGAACTTTTGTGTGATTTGCCTTCAGATGTAGCTTACCTGTATATAGAGTATTTTTATTTTTTTATTTTATTTTTATCTCTTTGCCTGCCTGCCTATCTAGGTTAAGACAAGGTTTCTCTGTGCAGCTAGAACTTGCTCTGAAGGCCAGACTGGCCTCAAAATCAGAGCTCTGCCTGCCTCTGCCTCCGAAGTGCTGGGACTAAAGGCAAGCACCACCACTGCCTGGAGAATTTTTGTTTTGTATTGTTTTTTAATTTAAAAAATAAAAGTGGTAAGTTGCTTAATACATAATCATTTTATAATTTGTTTATTCATTCTATATATGATTGCTTATTTGTGGAACTTGAGTGTAATTTGTAACTCTCAGGAGGTGAAATAAGTTTCTTGAAAGACTTAGGCCCTTTGTTTCTGCTTGCAGTGTTTGGTAGAGTTAGTGTTGTGGAGTGTGGACTTAGTTTTCAGGGTCAGATTATCAGCTTTCCTCGGCTGGGTCTTTTTCTGAGGTAACAACTGAGAGTTAGTACCCTTATCAGGCTTTAGCTTTGCTATAATTCATATAAAGAACAGCAAAGATGCAGTGTTATTATAGGGGTTTAATTAACTCACTCAAGAAGAAGAGATGGCCATTTAAATCCTTAGTAAAGTATAATGAATAATGCTATTAAAGAACTTGGAGATGAAAATAATTAGGCAACTAATTTTAATTTCAATATTACTTTTTAGGTACTTATTTTCAATTAACTTTTTTTTTCAAAGAAGACTAGTATATATGAACTGCTATTTTGTGAGGGTTTTTCCTCTCACTTCCTGATGGTCTTGTTACTGTTGTACATCTTCTCTTAGCCAGGAACAATTTAGAAACTGATATGCAAAGTAGAGCTTGAGTAATCAGGGTTGGTCACAGCAACTGTCAGAAGATAATTTACTTATGTGGCTGAAGCACATGGCAGAACTTGGATGGAAACTAACAACATGATACTGGTACTGGGTTTTTTCTCCCTCCCTCCCTCCCTCCCTCCCTCCCTCCCTCCCTCCCTCCCTTCCCCTCCCCTTCCTTCCTTCCTTCCTTCCTTCCTTCCTTCCTTCTTTCTTTCTTTTTTTCTTTCTCTCTCTCTTTTTTTCATTCTTTCTTTCTTCCTTTCCTCCCTTTCCTTTTCCTTTTCCCCTTCCTTCCTTCCTTCCTTCCTTCCTTTCTTTCTTTCTTTCTTTCTTTCTTTCTTTCTTCCTCTCTCTCTCTCTCTCTCTCTCTCTCTCTCTCTCTCTCTCTCTCTCTCTCTCTCTCTCTCTCTCTGTCTCTATGTAGCTCAAGCATGCCTTGAACTGTCTTTGTAGCCCAGACTGGCCTTTTGATTGTCCAGCCTCAACCGTCTAAAAGCTGCAGTTACAGGTGTGCACTACAATACACAGCTTAGAAGTTTCCTTTAAATGGTTTTTGCACAGTGAGACATAATCAAAAATAAATGCTGATGTCAAGACCTGAGTTTGAACAAAGTAGTCTCAAATAGAATACAAAGATGAGGCGCCATAGACACAGAGAAAAAAGATAAAATAAGCCCCCTCCCCCTTGATGGAGGTTTTGCTTTTGTTGCATCAGAAAGCCACTTTTCAGGTATTTCTAGATGTGGTTTAGTGAGTAGATACATGCACACGACAGAGACAGCTTAGATCTTAGAGCAAACCAAAGGATGTTTGAAAATTGGTTATTGAAAATCTTCTTGTACCCGTCTTATTAGGTGTATTTTTTTTTTTTTTAAGAAGAAACTAATTTACTCCTGGCTATAAAAAGTGACATTGTGTCCAGGAAAATGCTGTACTAACACACTGTACTGTCCCACAAGAGTACTTCTGAAGTCCCCAAATGCAGTACTGACAATCTGTGACAGGCTCTGAATTGTTGAGCAGTTGGGGGAAGGTGGACAGCAGAATAAATGGTTATATGTAAGCTAAAGAGGAGACGGGAGGGGAAGAAATGAGAGCAGAACAGAGCAGCTCTTAGGGTTTGTGGGCAGTTTGAATGCAAGCTGTTCTAGTAGTTAAGCTCCGTTGTAAGCAGGGAGACAAAAAGATAGGCTATGGGGGCGCTGGTTTCTTTCATAGGTGTCATTATTGTTACTTTGTCATGTCATCAAAACTTTAAGGCTCAGGGAGCTAGAGAGATGGCCTAGCAGTTAAGAGCACTGGCTGCTCTTTCAGAGGATCCAAGTTCAATTCCCAGCAACTACAAGGTGGTTCATAACTCTGTAACTCCAATTCCAGGGATCTAGTACCCTCTTCTGGTCTCTGTGAGCACCAGGCACACACATGGTTCACAGTTATGCATGCAGGTAAAAACATAAATAATAAATAAATAATAAAAATACACATAAAATAATAAGGGAAAACACCTGTAAGGTTGGATCAGATGGAATTTAAGTATTTTTGAGATTTTTTTTATTTCACTTTTATGTGTATGAGTGCTCGTAATTGTATGTCTGTGTATCATGTGCATGCAGTACCCACAGAGGCTCAAAGAACACATCAGATCCCATGGGACTGAAATTACAGATGTTTGTGAGTTTCTGTGTGGGTTCTGGGAATTGAACCCTGGTCCTCTGGAGGAGTAGCCAGTGTTCTTAAATGCTGAGCCATCTCTCCAGCTCCAGAATTTAAATTTTTAAAGAGACCAGATATATCACTTTATATCAGGATCAGGAAATGAAACTGTAAATATCAGTATAATGGAGATGAGAGCTTAGAAATTTCTCTCTAGGAATTGTTGCAGTGGTGGTAAGGCCACTTAACTGGATCCCAAATAGCCCAGCTTTTAATACATAACAGTGTATCTGGTTGATTGGTTGATTTAATTTGATTCACAAACTTATATACCACTAGCTGGTATTGTTTCAGGAATACATGGCCCACTATAGTAGTGTTAGATATCAAAGAATGAGTTCTAGATTACAGAAGAGCACTTCATGGGGGACGAGTTACAGTTCTGTTCTTTTATGACTTATTCTAAGTATGGAATTAGACTTGGGAGCCATTACTTTGGAATCTGGTCCTTGTATTGATTTTTTTTTTTTTTCTGATTTTAGGTGATATGTATTACTGCTTTGTCACTGATATCATTAGATTAAATAAGCAGGAGAGAAATATGAGTTTTGAGGTTGCGGATCCTGTCTTAACACCAGTGAGTGATGCATATTTAAAAAGGTAGAAGGGTTAGTAATGGAAGGACAGAAGTGGTGATGAAGGGAGGTGTAGCGGCGGCCTCGGGGCACTAGTAATATCACTGTTGAGATTATCTGTAAGGCACCGACCGGATTCTCTGCTGCTCCTTTTGAATGCCTAATCCCTGGTGTTGAAAGCCCATGGTCAAGTCTTAGACTTAAAGTCTCCCCAGTTTCCCTACAACACACCTTTGGTTTACCTAATCTAGTGTTGTGAGGTGAATGTTAATGCTTCCTTCCCACCATGTAGTTCAACATGTGTTGTTCAACACAAGTTGTAAATCTCAACATGATGGTGTTTTGGAGGTCAAGCCTTTGGGAATTAATTGATAGGAGGATAAGTCCTCATAGGCTTGATTGGTGCTCACAGAAGTGTTTTTCAGTCTAGTGAGGGCACAGAGGACTGACCTTGGAAGAGGGTTCCCCAAGAATCTGACTTCTTGATACTGCCAGATCTGGCCAGCTGCATAAGCCACTGTGTCTGTGGTCCTTTCTGACCTGCCTCTTTACTTGGTTTTGTTGTTGTTGTTGGTGGTGGTGGTGGTAGTGGTAGATTTTGTTGTTGTTGCGTTATTTTGTTTTGCTTTCTGTTTGGAATGTCTCTCCTAAATTCTGTTTGAATAACACTTTCTAAAGGCCTTCCTGTGTCCCACATATTTCATGACATTTTCTTTAGGTGTTTCAGGGCCTTAAAGATGCCTCTTTACCTTGGAGTTCTGGTATGTATTGCCTTTATTGGCAGTTATATGTACTCCACTCAGACAGCCTAGTCCACCTGCTTCACCTTTCTACTTAGAGACATCTTACTAGGGAGGCTCCATTTTTTTTTTTTTCATGTGTCTCACACTGTGTTATTCCATGCCTCCTGCTTTATAATCTCCCCACTGCCCCAGCATAGATCTCACTACCCTATGGACACTTGATACTTGTTTTATGGTGAGGAAATGCCATTACCTATTATTAACTTCTATCTCTTTAACATTTATCTTTCTTTTTGATTCATAAGAATAATAGATTAGAATGTGCTTTAAGTATTTGAGCAATGTTTGTTCAGTAGATTGTTTTTCTCTGAAAGCCTCTGTAGCCCTCTGTGTAAGCTTTTTGATCCTTAAAACATTGCTGTGATGATGTTTTTATATTCTAAGGTAATTGTTATGCCTGAAGCTTTTAATTAGTAAACTTTAAAGCTGCATGGGAGAGAAGTTCTTATTTATTAACTTTATGTTTTCTTTGCCTACTCAAAGAGAAACTTGCTTTTCAGTTTCTCCATCTCTAGGCACAGCTGTTTTTGAGTCATGCTGGCATAGCTTCAGGGAGAGGCAGATAAGTTGTAGCGATAGATACATACATACATATATATGTGTGTGTGTGTGTGTGTGTGTGTGTGTGTGTGTGTTTATATCTTGTAGGCTCCACCTCCTTTAGGCTCCATTTTTTTCGTGTTTATTAAACTATTCTCTGTTATGTTTTTACTCTATTACAATTTTTAGAATGTTAGTGTTCTAGTCTAACAGTAGTTAAATGTAGGGGTTGGGACACTGAATCAACATGTGGAAGCTCTGATCTTAAGGAACTAAAGTTTCTGGTTTCTCATCTATGAAGCTGAGATAGTGATAGATACCACTTAGGTTTGTGGTTGAGGACAAAAGAGATAATACACAGAGACAATATGCAGAAGTAGTGGCCTCAACTTTAAAAATTAACTTTCAGTGCAGCCTAGAGAGGGGTAAGCTGTAAAGCACGTGAGGCTAAGACCCGGTCCCAAAGCCTTATCCTTGAGTGCTTTATTGTTAGCAAGAGGAGGCCATTTTAACAGCACAGACCCGGGGAAGAGATTGTTAAGTAACCTTAGACACGCAGACTAACATCCAGATGTGTAGGGAAAAAAAAAAACTTTAGTTTTTTTTTTCTCTTCTCTGCTTGCTCTCTACTGACTGCCAAGTGTATATGCAGAGTAGGGACAGAAGAATCTGCTTTCCTAGTTCTTAAGTTGCTCTTGTTCAGTTCCAGCAAACCTTTGGTCTGATTGCTTTAGAGATGGTCAGCGATGGAGCTAATGTTACGTGTGGAAGAGTTAAGTTGGTGAGCCATGAGGTTGCCATGTCAGTGGAGTGTGAAAGAGACTATGTTTCAGCCTGTTTCCCCACCTATAAAGTGTGAAATCAGTTGGTGCTCATGCGTGGTGACTATAGCTAGTGGAGTGTAAAATGTTTGGGACATTAATTATGTTATATTGCAAGGAAAACCTTTTCATGCTGTAGTTTAAGACTCAAGGTTCTATTGGAATTATGTATTATGTGCTAAGATTATAGTTGTATACCATCATGTTTGGTTTCATTTCTTGAATTTAAAATTCAGCAATGAAGAATATTCTATATTCTGGTTTGAAGCTTTCTTTAATATAAAAACTTATCAGTTTTACTGGTCATTATTCCCATGTTTATATATGTGCGTCTGAATGCTTTCAGATACATAGTGGAGTTGAAGGGAAAAAGAACAGAAATTATTCTGATGGCAAATAGAAGAGAGGAAGTCCCTGTGCTGATCCCTGGTGAGGCTCTTCACCATATGAGGGTGACACAAGGTGAACGAGGATATTTCAGACAATAGTTAGCAGTGTGGGCACTCTAAGTCTAGAAGGGTATTGGAAATAGACATGCCATGAAAAAGCATGTGTGTTCTTTTGTTTTTATCCTGGTGGTTTTCTCATTTTACTGAGGAAGTTTTGAATTGTCTTTGGTTGCTTTGCATTTATGGAGTTTAATCAAATTGTGAATATTTATGGAATTAATATATTAATGTGTTTTACTGAATATCATGTAGCCTAATGTAGTAGTTAAGTGTGGGAACTCTGATATCCTAACCAACAGTTAAAAGCTAGGTGAGCTCAAGTCATTTTTTTATTGTAGTTGGGAGTAAATGGATTTTATTTGTTTGTTTATTTTGGCCATGTCCCATTAAATCTTTATTTAAAAAAGATAGTATATAGTCCAGATTTAAACTTCTCTATTTTGCCATATGTTATAGATCCTGGTTGTGCTAGTTAATTATCATTGCTGATTTTGGAGTCACCTAGAAGACTGTCTTCTCTGTGTGTCTTTGATTTCCAGAAAGGTGTAACTGAGGAGGGGAGGCTCACTCTGAAAGTGTGACTCCTTCCTGTGAAGCAGTGTCAGACTCAAGAGGAACAGGGGGAAACCAGCAGAGCACCAGAACCCCTCTCTGCTTCTTGACTGCAGCCTCGGTGCGACCCGCAGCCTCCTGCTCTTGTTTGCATGATTTCCCTGCCAGACTGTCACCCCTCAAACTGCTGGCCAAAATGAACTCTTTCTTAAGTTGCTTTTGTCAGGAACTTTTGTTACAGCAGCGAGAAAAGCAACTAATACTGTGGTGTAGAGTAGCCTGACTGCATACTTGCCCATTTCCATACCAAATGTTCTGTTCCCCTGTCCTCTTGAGTGGCATTCATGCCAAGGGATGCTCTTCTTCAGGAGAGGGAAAGCAGAGTGTTCCCTCAGAAGTTCATGTGAAGGAGCATCATGTGGTTCAGCCTTTCACTAAATGACATCAGAGTGACAGGTTTCTCGCCAAGAGTCTTAAAACTCCTAACTCAAAGCCTGCCTTTATAGGCTCTTCAGTCCCAAACTATTTCAAGTTTCTACCTCAATATACTTACTTTTGGTCACACCTCACAATTATTCCATCATGGCTTTCTCCATAGTCAGTGTGGTGATCTTAGTATACTAGGCCATTAATGTCTGTGTTAGATGCTAGTAGCAGATGAGATTTTATATACACATGTAAACACACACACACACACACACACACACACAATTTAACATAGTCCCTGTGACATTTAATGTGATGGCACTCTTAGTAGCTGACGGTTCCTTTTTCTTTCTTTCCTCTGCTGCCTTTCCTGATGCTGCCCACCACTGCTTCACTTCTGTGTGTAGGCCTGAACCTTAATGGAACAGAAGACAGAATTAGACATGGCTCACAGCAGCAGATTGAAAAAAACAAGTCATCATTTTCCTAGGCATTGACTAAATACTTTCTTAACCAAATTGGAAATTCTACAAAGACTTTCCTAGATGAAAGATCAGGATCTTCATATTGGTTTAAGATTGCTGTACAAATGATTGTAAAAATGGATTATTCTAAAATGTGTTTGGTTAATGCATATAAAATAACCTATGAAGTTATGGATTATATAGTTCAAAGAATTGCAATTGCTTACTACTCATTTAACACAAGCTTTCTCCTTTTTTCTTTTTTCTTTTGGTTGATGTACCCATTTTGGGAATTCTTAAAACATTTTTTTCCCTCCTTGGTAGAACAGTTGTAGAGTTCCTGTCTAGCATTTGAGACACATTTCTGTGGGAATCAGATAGGAAGGTTGTGCTGACCATTTACACTAATGGAGATGAGCATTAGCATGGATAATATATTTGGATTTGATGTGCATTATGTGATTATTTTTGCAGCACAATTAACTTCCTGATTAAGCTTCGCTGAGCATATATCTTGAGCATACGCTTGGTGGAAAACTGGGTGATAAAATTGTTAGTTTAGATGATAGGTGATATGAATTTTGGACTGGCTTTCCATTTAAATAGTTGTAAGTCTGAGATAACTCTTTCTTGTCTTTAAAATGATGAAATTATTTAACCGGATTTTTGAGAGGGAGAGGGGAGAAAGGTAGGTTGGAAACTCAGGAGATGCAGTAATGACAAATTCTGGCCACCAGAGGGGGAAGTTCAGTCAGTCATCTTGTGGCTTTGTTTCTGGCCAGAATGTGTGTCATTCACGGAATTGAAAGGGACACATTGCACCTATCATATCCTTGTTCATTTAGGGTGAGTTATAGGGCCTCTTGCTCGCTGTTCTTCAGTTTCTGCTTTTTTCTCTTCAATTTTCTCAGTCTAACTAGGACAAATAAAGAGAGTGGAGGTTGTCAGGGCTTTATCTGATCTTTTTATTTCCTAAGATAGTTAATGACTCAGATGACTAGTACACATCTTGGATGGGAAGTACAGTAGTCACCAGGTTCTTCCAAACACAGCACACAAACAGTGCTCAACCTAACCTATGCCCCACCCTCTTGTTGAAATCAAGGATGAAAATGAAAATTCTTGAGAAGTAGAGCAGAGGGAGCATAGTATTTGTAACTAGGTTCCAGTCTTATATTGCTATTTAATATTTATGTGGCCCTGGACATTAAAACCTTGGATCTGAGCTGACTATGGTAGTATATATGCCTTTAGTCCCACTCATGAAACAGGGGTAGAGGCAGGTGGATCTCTGAGTTCGAGATCAACTGATTTGTATATAGTGAGTTCTGGTCTAGCCAGAGCTATATAGTAAGACCCTGTCTCAAAAACAAAACAGAACAAAACCTTTGGAGCTTCAGTATCTTTATTTGAAAAATTAGGATTCTTATTTTAACTATTTGATCCTTTTATAGTAGTGTAAGATTTTGTAGAAATTCTTTAATATTTATGTGAAAGGCAGTACTGTTCTTAAGTTAGAACATTATAGCAAAGGTACACATTTTAAATATAGTATACTATTTTGCTAAAACCATCAGTTGATAATTATTAAGGCATAAGCACTAAAGATGGAAAGACACTCTAGTGAGAGTATCTTTTACTCCACAAAAGATAAGTTGTCTGAGCAAAGATCGAAGGTGGCAATGGTTCAGTGAACAGTTGGAAGACTAGGAGAATCCAGGACATCCTGATAGGGGACAGGGAGAGTTGATAGTATGTCATTTAGAGTAGATCATTTGGGAAAGAGTAAACATAGAAAAAGATTTCGTGAGTTCTAGGATTTCATATCACAAAGCTGATGTCACATTCTATTTTTTCCTAGCCATAAAAGTGGGAATAATTTTTGATATGAATCCAGTTACGTGCCTCTTAAGTTGCTGGAGGGCTAAGGGTAGCATGGAAAGAACAAAGGAAAGAACAAAGGTAGACATGGAATCCAACCAGACAATCAGATGGGTGTTTAGTAAACAACAGAACAAATGGATACAGAAATGTACTTGTGAAAGCAGGCAAGGATTAGGATTTAACAATTTGATATACAAATAAGGGAGTAGAGGCTGTTTGAGCAGACTAGATACATACAGTGTTTTAGGATTCACTGATTTTAGACAGGATTTTAATCTGCTTTGATTTTAATGAGCTTTCTTCATGTTGGTCTACTTGGTAGATCCAAGGCTCCACACATTTGGGGTTATTGATGGTACCATTGACAAACTCTAGGTGGTTTGATGGTTCTAATAGCTTCACACTCCATTGGATACACATATTCACAGATCTGCTCACCACTGCTGCAAGTTCATTTCCCAGAAATGAACTGGCGAGTAAAAATTTGGCAGGTGAGCCAGCTTTTCAAGTACTGCTAGGAATAGAGCCCAGCTGTTCCCTTTGGGCTTTGAGCTGTTGGAATTCATTGTTAGCAGCTAGAAAGAATCAAACTGTAACATTTTTTAGCCTAGTTCATGACAGCAAAGCAGAGGTGTTAAGATTTCTGTTCTAGAGGTTTATACTGCAAGTAACTTAACCTGATTGTGTGTCTTAATATTACTGGGCTTCTGACCGCTGAAATATGGCTTGGATCGATGGTGGTTTGGAGAAAGTAGAAAGAGGGCTATCCATCATTCAGAGGCTCCATAGAAGCTGGCTGATAATGCTGCTTTCACCAAGCAGCCATCTGTCCATCCATCCATCAGTAGGATGAAATGAGATTTAGCGGAACAGGCAGCCGTAACTCTGAGACACTTTCTAACCAACAATTGTAGCTCTGGCCTGAGTCTGACCACAAAGCACAGCACTGGGGTTTGGCGGGATGTGGCAGTAAGGGCAGTCTACTTCCCGTCACTGCCAGCCTAGAACATTCTCACTGTGAGGCCCTAGCTCAGCCTCCCTTCCTATACAGAATTTGGCTAAATTTGGGATGCTGAGACTGTCATTCTCTTAGCTCCAGTTTTGCAAGTTAAGTGAATGTTTTTCATGGAGAGTATTTTTGCTTAAGACCATAGGAACTTTTTCTGTGTTCATGACAGTAATGAGGGATGAGATTAAATTAAATTTAAATAATTTAATAATTTTATTTCATTCAAGTTCTTTTTCATATTTAATTAAAAATTTACCCAGATTTTCAAGTAGTAAAAATTGATTTTTTTCTCCTCATATTAGTGGTTCTTAAATGAAAGGAAGAAAATATGGACAGGGAAATGGGTAACATTATAAGCAAGAAACTGGATGATACCTAAAATGGGTAATGAGGTTTTGATAACTGAAATCCAACTGTGTCTTACTAGTTACTGTGTTTCCAGTGTGCCACGCCTTCTGAGAGCCTCTTGATGAGAATATGGCATTTTGTGTGCTTGTTGCCAGTGCTGGTACTGTTCTTAGTCCTTGGCCATATTATTACAGTGGTCACTCAGACCTCAGCTCCTGTTCTTTGTTCTGAAGCCTTGATTTTCACTTCAGATTGAGGGAGGGGCTGAGGGAACCTAATGTACCGGAGATGCCTCGGAAATGAGAGCCTTGGATGAATTCCTGGGCTTATTGATCCACCGGCAGTTTATGCATCCTGACATTCATAATCTCAGTAGGCTGCTGATGCTCCTGATTAATGGGCCCAGGGGCTGTCCATCCGTCACTTCACATTAATTACTGAAGAGGTGTTTTTCCAGTGATTTACCTGACAGTGGGCTGTGATAAATACCCCTAAGCAGAGTGGGCAGTGATTAATCACAGGACCACACCCCTCCCCCCACTCCTTTCCCCCTAACCACAGGCCAGCACTGGGACCTGACCAAAGAGTGCCCCCTCCCCATAAACTATCTATCTCCATAGTTGCTTGGGGATGCAAATTTATTGAGCATGAGACCTGGCAGATAGCATTTTAGAATTTGTGCCAAAGATGATGAAAAATAAATCTTATTGGTAGGGAGAGTATGTTTTACATGGGGTAGGTAAGTGTATGTGAGCTGCTTGCACATTACCTTAAAATTTTGAGGGGGCATTAGCTGCCTACTTTGCATGTATATACATACATACATACATACATACATACATACATAGGGATAGTTGTTTTACAGGCTTCAGAAAGGGCAAAGGGCTGGCCGGTTAGATGGCTCCTTAGGTAAGGCCAGTTGTTAGACAAACCTGATTACGTGAGTACAATCCCTAGAATCCCTAGATCCCATATAAAGGGAGAGGGAGAGGCGTGTCTCCACAGGGTTGCTCTCTGACCTCTTTATGTACACTGTAGAATATGTGCCTACACAGCACATCATGCATGGGCACACACATATATACAAACAGAAAATTAAAAAAGCAGTCCAGGTTTTGCATTCATGATGCTTCTAGTTTATTCAGAGAAAATATATGAACAAATATAATTTAGGAAATTATTTTAGGTACAGTACCCTTTGACTGGCATAGAACTCCAGGTTTCCATTTCTTACCTTATGGCTATAGAAAATGGAATTAGCTAAGTACTGAAATACTTAGTGTCTTCCATGTGCCAGGCCCTATTTTCAGCTGTGGAAGATGAGTGTAATACAGCTGTAGACGTCAGAAAGCACAGTTAATGCTCCTTGTCTCATTTCTAAAAATATAAAAGCAAACTTTTCCAGGAAGTTGTTAAAGGAGTTTAAAGTTAATTTGTACATCCACTCTTTTTCTCTGAGAGTTTATTTAGTTCTATGTTCATGTGTTTACAAGGAACATGTTAGGGACAATTATCTACCTTCAAGAAACTTGCAGGTTTGTCTGGTTTACTCTTCCTTCCTTTCTTCTTCCTTTCTTTCTTCCTTTCTTAAATATGTGTACATTGTGTCAGGGGGTTGTGTTGCAGCTGGATTTATAGACAGTTGTGATTATCTGATGTGAGCACTGGGAAAGAATAATACATGTTCTTAACTGCTGAGCCATCTCTCCAGCCCAGGATTCTTGGGTATTAGATAACATTCTTGTTGTATAAATGTAACTCACCCTCCATTTGAGAGGAGAGAAGAGGGGGGTAGGGAGGGAGAGAGGGAGGAAGGGAGGGAGGGAGGGAGGGAGGGAGGGAGAGAGAGAGAAAGAAAGAGAAAGAGAGAGAGAAAGAGAGTTAGTTTAGTTAGTTAGTTAGTTAGTTAGTTAGTTAGTTAGTTCAGGGTAGTACCAAATTCCGGGGCTCAAGCAATCATTCTTCCTCAGTCTTCTGGGCAGTCTACCTGGGATCTTAGGTACATGACATGCTTGGCATAAATGTATCATTTAAATAATGATATATGTGTCATGAATGCCATAGATAATGAGTACATATGAGTTCACAGAAATGTGACTCGGTTACCTTTATATTGATAGTTATAGGATAAAGTTGAGTTTGTGATGCATCTTTTGGATGAATAGTGACTAGGGCTATTTAAGCTGATATAGTTCAAGTAGAACATTTCAGAAGTTAGAAGGAGGAGGATATGATGTCATCCTACCTAGATTAGATGGTTCTTATTTGAGAGTGGTACTATCATGATTAAAAATAGTAGATTGATACCAAGCTATGGAGGAACTTTATTGCCAGGTAAGCTTTTCTCAGTACTACTAGAGGTTTTTTTTTAATGTCTGGTCTACAGTCAGCTTTAGGTCTGCCCTTTTAACTTGTATTTCATAGAGGATATTTCTCCACATTCTAGCTCTTCTCCTACCTAACTAGTTGGTTTTGAGGCATTGTAGCCATGTGAGCTATTTCCTGTGTTCAATCTCATGTTTTTCTAAGTGCCTCAATTCTCCCCTTGTCTCAGGTATGAGACTTTTCAGTGATGCTGCATGCCCCTAGAGTTTAGAGGTAGAGGCTTGTTTCCTTTTACCTGAATACTAAGGATCTGGGCCTGGGCCTGTTGGTAGAAGCTCTAGCTGTCTTTTTTTCTTCAGACACTTAGGCCTTTCTGGAAAGGAACATAACCCCAGGGCCTACTGTTTTCCTTCCAAATGTGTCTTTTACTTGCCTGAAGTTCTTCTCCTTGTATCTCCATTGGGGTCTATGAAGAAGATACTGTATGTAAGAAGTTCCTTCATTTCTGTGGCTACTAAGAGTTCTGTATTGATCTTATGGCAACCCATATTTAATCTGTAGCTGAGTTGTTGCTGACTACTCTAGTATCCAGTGTATATCTCATGTTCCACCAGGCCTTTGAAGAACCTTCCTTCAGATTTGAGGCATGTGTTTGTTTTTAGACTTTGGACTAGTAGCTTTGTGATATACAGAAGCACAGAACACTTAAGAATTCTGGAAAAAAAAACAGGTTGATATATTATCTATCATTTTTTATTTGTTTACAAATGAGGATATTCTTTGTAGCCTCCTCTGCTATAATAGCCCTCATGAGTCAGATATCAGTGGCTGAGATAGGAAGGTATGTGCAGGCCTTGTAAAGCTGGACAGTCTCACAGTTAGGTGACCCACAGATCTGGGTTGCAGAGCCAACAAGCACTTACAGACATGGGTATTAGAGCTGAGAGGGTGTCAATTCTGACCCTGAAGCTTGTTAGAGATGCACTGCCTCTTTGTTTGTGATCATGAAGTTACATGCTTCTGAGGGTTGTTTCGATGGTACAGGGAAAGAGTGTGCATTTAGCCCAGTGCTTCATTTGGGATATCTTTGGTGCATTACAGATTACATACAGTTTCATGGAGGCAACAGTTGTTGAGTTCTTTACATTGATTTATTCATCTACTTATCATGTGTGCGTATGTGCATTTGTCATTCTCTCTTTCTACATTGTAGTTTCTAGGACTGCCAGAACTGTGGTAAGCATCTTGATCCTCAGTGCCATCTTACTGACCCAAACAAAATCTTTGTAATCTCAGAATCCATTGTAGTCTTATTCTCATTTTATTTAATTGTAGTGAGTCTATATAAAACTTCAGTGTAAAAGTGGATAGTGCTTTAAAAATTCAGAGTATCACTTTATTGATAATGGCATGAGATTGTGGTTTTTAAGAATGAACCTTTGTGGGTAAGGCTTAAATGTGCATCTGGTTTAATTTTGTCACCACTATTACCTTACATATGATTTTAGTTTCTGTAAATAGTTAACACATATCATATATACACACTTAACTAGGAAAATGATGAGTTGAGTCAAAGAAATAGTGTAATGACAAAGGATTTGTCATTAAAAATGTGTTTTCCTTTTTATTGATCTCTCTCTCTCTCTCTCTCTCTCTCTCTCACACACACACACACACACACACACACACACACACACACCCCTTGCTAGAGGTATGAAAGGGAGTGAGATAGGACCTCTATGTTCTAGGTGTTAGCTAACTGAAAGAGTTATTCTTAGTGCTCTTTTCCAGAGCATTGTTAGACATTAAAGTGGAGCTGGTGTGATGACACCCAGTGGCACCCACCTGTAATTCCTGTCAGAAGACTAAGGGAAGAGTGAGGCTAGCTTGGGCTACATACATACGTGAGAGCCTGTATCAAAAATCAACCAAGCATAGGGTCTTCATGTGGGACTCTTCAAGTGGGAGCAGGGCAGTCTCTGACTACATCGCTGCCTTTGGATCCCTTTCCCCTATCTGGGCTGCCTTGTCTAGCCTCAATAGAAGATGTTCCTAGTCTTACTGCAGTTTGATAACCTAAGGCTGGTTGATATTCATGGGAGGCCTTCCCTTTTCTGAGAAGAGGTAGGTTGAGAGGTGGTGTGTGTGTGTGTGTGTGTGTGTGTGTGTGTGTGTATGTGTATGTGGGGGGGAACTGGGAGAAGAGGTAGGGGAAGCTGTGATTGGGATGTAAAGTAAGTAACAAACAAAAAACAAGAAGTTAAAAAAGACATTAAAGTGGAGGCCAGGCTTCATGGCATATACTGTAATCCCAGCATTTGGGACGTAGAGGCAGGAAGAGTCCAGGTTTGAGGCCATGGCTGTGTAGTGTGCCCCAGGCCACTTTGGGATACATGGCAAGACTTTGCCTCAGAAAATGAAAAGAGTGATACCAAAAACTCCACAAGGCTTCTGTAAGAACAGTCAAGTTAATCTTTTGCTGTATTCTGGTTCTTTGGCCTTAGGTTTATAACATCTCTTGATGCCTCACTTTTATGGTTTTAGAATTGGACTAGTAATAATGGCATAGTAAAAACTGAATAATAATAGTGGAGTTTTAAAGAGGATTAAGTGGGATCATGCTATAGTGAGAACAACTAAGGTCATCAGTGAACAATAAAGTCGGATAAGTCCATAGAATAAAGTTCATGTGACGATCATACACCTTGCCATGGGAGGTACCCCAGATCCTTATTTAGAAGTGTTTTTTTTTTTAATTTTGTATATAATTTGGAGGCAGTTGGATTTTCATTGTCCAATAGACTGAGTAAAAGTGCCTAAGAATAGCAAGAAATGATAGGTGGCAAAGAGAGTGACACAAAAGCCATGTACCTGGAGATGGAAATGTAGGTATCCTGTATGTGGGTCAGTCACAGTGGATAGGTGTTGTCTTATATGTGGCCCAGGTTGGGAGTGTGGATACAGCTGTTGAATGTCTCATTCTGCTTCTTGATTGTAAGCCTAATCTTTTTATACCTTTGAGGAAGGATTTTAAATGATTGTCTACCAGACTTATTTCTCCTCAGTCCAGTTAAAGTTAAGTGTGTTAAGGAGAAACATTGAAGTAATTTCTTCACATACTCTTAAAATTTACAGATGTTACGTTCATTTAAATGACAATACTTTTATATTTTATTTTATAGTCTGGTTTGAATAGAAGTGAAAAGGAACCTTCAAATGGATATAGGAATTATTTTGTGTTTTCAAGCATTTACTGAGTATGCCTTAAAAAAAAAAAAACTGTAGCAAAATCAGCTGTGCTACATTAGGGAAGTTCATAGATTTAAACCTTGCCTTGTGACTCGGTTCTCAGGTATGGTTTCTACAGCAGTGTATAACAGAGCAGTCCCTTACGTGTGTCTGGGGCAAGTGGATTAGAAAGTGAGGCTCTGTGCTGCTTTATTCTTATTTGCACACATAGTGTTTGTATCTGACACTGGGGTGGAGGACTTTACAGGTATGAAAGATTGAATATATTTCTGATTTCTTCTTTATTTTGCTGAATAAGATTTCTGATCAGGTGCCACAGTATTTTTTTTTTTTTAAGTTATTGCTCTGTAACTAGACTTCCAAGCCACTTGAAATAGAGATATTTTCTGTACCTGTGGTGTAAGTTTCCGATATTAATGTGCTGTTTGAATTTTTTTTTCCCCCGAGACGGGGTTTCTCTGCGTAGCCCTGGCTATCCTGGAACTCACTCTGTAGACCAGGCTGGCTTTGAACTTAGAAATCCGCCTGCCTCTGTCTCCCAAGTGCTGGGATTAAAGGCATGCACCACCACTGCCCGGCTGAAAATTTTTTCAAACTGATATGAGTTGAAATCAACTTTAATGAATAAAAGAACTTTTATTTTAATTTTTTTGAGATAGGGATTCTCTGTGTAATCCCAGCCATCCTGGAATTTGCTCTGTATACTGGGCTGGCCTCCAACTCAGGATCCACCTGCTTGTGCCTCCCTAGTGCTGGGCTTAAAGTTGTGTGCCATTATACCCTACCATGGCTAAGAATTTTTAAATTTAAAAATCTAAACAAGACAGGTAGTGGTATCATACACCTTTAATCCCAGTACACTGTAGGTAGAGTGCATGCAGATCTCTGAATTTGAGGCCAGCCCATTCTATAGAGCAAAGTTTTAGGACACCCAGGGATGCACAGAAAAATCCTGTCTTGAAAAGAAGAAAAAAAAAAAAAAAGGAAAGAAAAAACCTAAACAAAATAAGTTGTCCTGTTTAGTGATTGGATGGTCTATTTGTGGTGTTTAATTTTTGCAGCTGTTTATATTCTAGATAGCTGCTGTAGAGCTGGCAAAGATTTTCTTCCCTGCATTCTACAGATTGTTTCTTCAGTCTAGTGGTTTTCTTTGCTGTACATTTCTTGGAGTCTTTTTTAGAAAGCCTTTGCCTTTTCTGTGTCTCGTACTTCAGGGTGTTATACTGAAAGGTCCCTGATCTATTTTTTATTGTTTTGTTTTTTGTTTTTGTTTTGTTTTGTTTTGTTTTTTGGTGCTGGGAGATAAGAGAATCTGGTTTTATCAAGAGAACAGTGGAAACAATAACAAATGCCGATGAGGATTTGGGAGAGAGGAACACTTATACACTGCTTTTGGGTCTATAAACTTGTACAATCACTAGTTATGAGAATAAATGCTCTCAAAAAAAAAAACCCTAAAACTAAAATTACAGCGTGATCCATCGGTACTACTCTTGGGTATATACTCAAAGGATACTAGAAATTCAGTTTTCCAGCACAATTTGTTGAATAGGCTTTCTTCTAGTCTCTATTTCTGTGGGGGTGTAGCCATATGGGTTTATAAATAGGTCCTCTCTTGGGTTGGTCTACATGTCTGGTTTTGTGTTTGTACCTTCTTGATGCTTGTTCCTGTGGCTCTGTAATATAATTTGAGGTCAATTATATGTCTTGGCTCCAGCCTTGCTGGTTTTTGTTTTTGTTTTAGAATCCTTTGGCTGTTTGGATCCTTTTGTTCTTCCATATGGATTTTATGATTTTTGTTTTAAGTTCTGTGAAGAATCTTATTGGGATTCTGATTAAAATTACATTTGAATCTTGTGGATTGATTTGGGCAGTATACAATGTATCAGTCCATGAACATAGAAGATTTTCCCATCTTCTAGTGTCAGCAATTTTTTCCAGTTTCTTAAAGTTTTCATTGTGGAGATTTTCCCCCCTTGGGTTAGTTTTTTTTTTTTTCCAGTTTTGTTGGTTTGGTTTGGTTTGGTTTTGCTAACAGATTTATCCTCAGATTTCCTTCTCAGCAAGCTCATTATTGGTATATAGATTTGAGTGTTGATTTTTGTATTCTGTTGCTTTGCTAAAAGTGTTTATCAATTTCGAAGAGTTGAATGGTGGAGCCTTTAGGGTTTTCCCCTCCCCTGTTTGTTTAAGGGTAACACCATGTGGTCCCTGGGATTGTTTAGCAGATTAAGGTGCTTATTGCCAGCTTGATAACTTGAGTTCAGTTTTCAGATACCACATGTGGAAGGAAGGAACTGACTCCTTGGATTGTCCTTTGTGTCATGAGTGTACACATGCATATACATATGATAAATAATTAAATATAGGCTCTTGTCATCTGCAAATAGGGTTACTGTGATTTACTTATTTATATCCCTTTTATTTCCTCTTATTACTCAAGACTGAGCAGTATATTAAAGAGATTGGATACACTTGTCTTCCACTCTTTAAAGGAGTTTAGTCTAATGTTGGTTGTAGGTTTATCATGTATAGCCCTTATTTTGTTGTTTCTAAATTTTTCTTGAACTTGATTTACCCTCTTTTACAGAACTTAGAGCTATCTGGGGTTTTTGTTTGTTATGTTATGTTTTTGTTGTTGTTGTGCCTTTTTAGTGTTGTTAAAACCTCATTCCCTCCACGTGAAGCCTTTAGTAACCAAATATAAGATGTTTGAAGTCTGATTGGATCATCAGATTCTGAGCCCTGTATAAAAGCTTAATGTTGACTATTAATGATCATCACCCGTGCTCCAAAGATTCGGACAGACTAAAGAATAGTGAATTTATAAATATGCTTTTTAGATTGATTAGATTCAACTGATAGAATTGAGTTTTTACAGACTTTAATCTTGAAATTTTGTTACGCCAAGAAAAATTTTCTTACAAGATTTTGAATATGTAAATGTTACATGCAAATAGTGAAATTTTAGTTGGCACTCCTCGCTAATTGAACAGTATAAAGTATTGTATTCTTTATAACATTTCTCTTTTATTTCTAACTCAGATGAGGTGAAGCTATTGTTAGAATTTTTAACCTCACCATTTCTAACTTTATGTTTGAGGATCCAAAGCCCATTTATACCCTTTTTGGGGTTAACCATAGTACTCTTGTGTGCATTCTGTTTGTCCCTGTCCACTGCACATTCTTACCTCAGGGCACTTTCCAACCCTTTCCTGTGAGGTACTTACCATTCCATACTGGTAAGCAGTTCCATTGTTACCAACAACCTTTATCTGCCAAAAAATAGTAGAAAAAAAATTGTGGAGATCTTGTATTCCTTGGGTTAGGTTTTTTGTTGTTGTTGTTTTGTTTGTTTTTGTTTTTGTTTTCCGAGACAGGGTTTCTCTGTGTAGCCCTGGCTGTCCTGGAACTCACTCTGTAGACCAGGCTGGCCTCGAACTCAGAAATCTGCCTGCCTCCGCCTCCGAGTGCTGGGATTAAAGGCGTGCACCACCCCCGCCGGCGGTTTTGTTTTGTTTTTGTTTTGTTTTTCTAGTTTTTTTTCCTTTGGTTTGGTTTGGCCTTTTGGTTTTGTTTTGTTGACATTTCAACACATTTCAAAACCCATCATTAATCTGTTTTTTTATGAGTTCCTCCATGTCTACCTAGGCATGCTGTAATAATTAGTAACAGGTTTCTTTCCTGTGGTTACCCTTTTGTACCCGTATATGTTAGAAAAATCTTTAGTAAAGACCAGTCATATAGTGTACAGTAATTTCTGAACACATTGAAAGTAAAATCCAAAGCTCTATTATAGCCTGTAGCCCCCCCCCCCCATTTCTTTGGGCATAGGATGTCCTTAGGACCTTTGTACTTATTATTCTTTCTTGGAACTTTCCCCCCACAATTTGTGTGCCATATTGACTCAGTTTAGTATGAGTTAAGGTGTTGTCTGTTTGGAGTGGTCTTCCTATTTTATCACAGTTTTTTCTTCTGAAATAGCCATATACACCTTATTAGTCCATTGTCCATCCCTACTTAACTTTATTATGTGATATTTCTTGCTCATATACCAGTGATATATGTTTAATATTTATTATTTTTACCATTGGAATGTTTGTTTCATGAGGTTGGGGGCTTGTATTCATTATTATGTTTCTAGTGCTTATGGTGATATTTATTATATAGTAAGTACTCACTAGATGTTTGTGGAATAAATAAATGAATGGGTCCCAAATCTTGGCTGTGGCTTAGAGGAGAGCACCACCCACTGAAAGGTTTCTATTCAATTCAAAAATTATTTAAGTTTAATTATTTATTTAGTGCCAAGTAGATTGCTTGACATTGTAGACTCAAAGGCAAAAAAAAAAAAAAAAAAAAAGGTCACTAATCCTATATTGAAGAGGCAAGAGGCAAACAATTGCTTTAATAAAGGCATATGTTTGGCAACCTATGCAGAGGACCTTGATCTGTCAATTACAATCAGTGATGACCTTATAAAAGTGACTATTTTCAGCCGGGTGTGGTGGCGCACGCCTGTAATCCCAGCACTTGGGAGGCAGAGGCAGGCAGATTTCTGAGTTTGAGGCCAGCCTGGTCTACAGAGTGAGTTCCAGGATATCCAGGACTACACAGAGAAACCCTGTCTTGGGAGGGGGGAGTGACTATTTGCAGCTAAGAGTTGAGGAATGAAGATGAATATGTATCTGGCTGAGGAGAAAATATATTTTAAACCATGGAGGTGGTTGAAGACAAGTGGGCTGTTTCTAGTACAGTAGTTCTCAACCTTCCTAAGACTGTGAGCCTTTAATGTTTCTCATGTTGTGGTGACCCTAAACCATAAAATTTATTTTGTTGCTATTTCATAATATAATTTTGCTGTTATGAATTATAATGTAAATATCTGATATACAGGTTATCTAATATGTGACTATTCCATCCCCAAAGGTTTTATGATCCACAGGTTGAGAGCAGCTGTTCTGGTGCATCTAGAAGTACCAAAATTTATAGCAAATGAAACCTGAAGTTAGGAAGTTTTGGGGGTAGGTAGCCATGGGGCTAAATTACACAAGACTTTATATGAAAATCCCAAGGGCAGTGGCTTCTGGAGTTGTGCCTTGGACAGCTTAATAATACCATTTGACTGAAAGGGAGGAAGAAGAGAATAGTGAAAACTTTAAGTGCATAATAATCTTAGAGCCCAGAAACCTGTTGATTAGTTGCTGTATTTTGTATCTGACATCTTATTTTGTACATATGCTGACTATATTTTTAAGATACTTTCTTTTTTTTTTTTTTTTTTTACAAATGAAATAAACACTGCTGAACTGAAGGGCCTTGGCATTTCTAGCTTTGCCAGTTTGTAAGTTGACTAAAAACAATAAAGAATACTCTTGAAAATATTGTAAAGCCAGGGTTGTTTCTTTCTGAATGTGCAAAGAAACAGTTCTAAATATAGGGCCTTCCATTGTTTCAAACATAAGTTTTTTAAAAAGCTCTGTTTTTAGGAGAAGTGGAAAGCAGTGTTCCTAAATGTGTTGATGATCAGTTTTATTTCAAGAACATGCTATATAACTTGTCTTACTTTGAGGTTTATGAAGAATGAGTAGATTTTTGCATTTAACACGTTAAAAATCATTTTGAATGTACAGATTAAGTTGGTGTGTTTCCATGTTCCTGAAGTAGATAAACAGTACAAAGAGGAAAAATTGGCTCATGACTTTAGTGCTATAGAGACATCTTGGGACAGTGCTGTTCCATTAAAAGTGTTCCATGACCAGTGTGAGCCAGGTAAATGATTTTTAAATTCAGCAGTCACTTTTAAAAATATCAAAATAAACATGAAATTAATATTTTATATAAACTGGTTTATCCAAAGCAGTCATCTCTGTATAATTAACATAAAAGTAATGAGACATTTTAACTTTGTGTATGTATTCGCTCACACATGTATGTCCCGAGCCTTTGAAACCCCACAGTGTCACACTTGAGATGTTGAGATGCTTCATGTTCTTGAATTCATTGGTCAGTGCAGTCCTAAATGATGCTCAAACCCAAGGAGGTTGCTCAGCATCCTGTAGCACTTGCTGATATCTTCCCAACATCAAGTAATTTATGTGCTGCTTGTTTTATTGTACTGCCAAGTATATTAAAGCATTCCCTCTTCTCTCCATTCATCATTTTCTTACCTACAGTAGTTTTGTCCAGTGAAGATCTGTTTATAAATGTTCATCGCCTTTGGTTCTCTTATGCCAGGTTATTGTACTTTCTTATTTTATTAAAATAGTCGTTGAATTCCAGTGATTTTGTTTTTAATCACAAAATACTGCATGCTTGCTGTAACAAATTTAAATAATGTGAAGCATGTAGTATAAAATAGTAGTCTTTTGTCATCCTTTTTCTCTTTCATTTCCTGCTCTTTCATATGTAACAGTGTAGATAATTCTCTTTAGAAATACACATTCATGAAAAATTATTGCTAACTGAAAGAAGAGTACCTGGAAAATATTTTTAAAAGATGGCCTATTAAAAGTGGGCAATAACATTTTTTTCTTTAAAAAAAAAAAAGGGTGGGGGGTGGGGAGAAAAAACAAAACATAAAACCACCACCAACAAACCAGAGTTCATGTATCCCAGGCTGGCTGGACACTCACTATGTAAGCAATGGTGACCTTCTGCTGAGCCCTGTACTGTACTTCTCAAGTGCTGGGATTACAGACTGAGCTACCACACCTGGTTAATGTAAATGCTTGGACTTGAACCCAGGACTTCATGCATAAAAAAAAAAAAAAATCTACCAAGTAAGTTATATTCCCAGCCTCTCGCTATTAATTTAAAAACATTGTCAAGAACAGTCTACAGAAATGGAAACATTTCTTTTATACTTATTTAGTGCATTTTAGGTTATAATTAGGGCTGTGCTGGTTCTCAAAATTAAGGAATGAGGTGTTTAGGTACATCTCACTGATAGGGCACATGTTAGCATACACAGGACCCTGGACTCTATCTTTAAGGAAGATAAAAGACGGTGTGATATTTTCTGGAAATAGCCAAAGTATGTAATAGTCTGATAGCACCTTTTGTGTCGTCTTCTGTTGTCCTAGCATTTCTCAGGTAGTATAGACTAGTACAGAACTATTTAAACTTTTTTTACTTTGTAAACTCTTTTACCTGAAAAATTTTTTGTAACTCTGGTCATACATATATTAATTACCTTTTGTTATTGTAATAAAAAAAAACATGACCAAAAGGGACTAATGGAAGAGTTTATTTGGGTTCTCTAGGAGAAAGTTCACAATGGTGGGGCAGGCAGGGCAGCAGGTGGCTGGCACAGCAAGCTGAAAGACTATATCTCAACTGGAAACAGAGAGAGCAGACTGGAACTGGGAGACACTGTAACTATCAAAGCCTGCCCCAGTGATAGACTTCCTACAGCACAGCTGTACCTCCTAAAGGTTCCATAACCTCAAAGAGTACCACTCACTGAGAACCATGTGTTCATATTTGTGAGCCTATGTGGGACATTTCTCATTCAAACCACCACAATAGGTATATAAAATATGCATACAGATTGTTCTAGGGTTTTCTTGCTGTGATGAGACACCAGGACCAAGGCAGCTCTTATAAAAGAAAACATTTAATTGGGGCTGGCTTACAGTTTTGGAGGTTCAGTCTATTATCATTGGCAGGAAGTATGGCAGCATCCAGGGAGACATGAATTAGAAGCTGAGAGTTCTACATCTTGATCTGAAGGCAGCCAGGAGGAGACTTTGTCAACTGGCCAGAGTTAAACCTATATATTAAGACCTCAAAACCCCACCTCCACAGTGACACACTTCCTCTAACAAGGCCATACCGATTAATAGTAGCACTTCTCATAGGCCAAGCATATTCAAACCACCACACAGATCATACATTTAATGGTAGTGGATTTTAAAGAAATTCTTTTTAAAAAATTCTCCAACCGGGTGGTGGTGGTGGTGGTGGCGGCGGCGGCGGCGCACGCCTTTAATCCCAGCACTTGGGAGGCAGAGGCAGCCTGGTCTACAGAGTGAGTTCCAGGACAGCCAGGGCTACACAGAGAAACCCTGTCAAAAAACCAAAAAAGAAAACCTCCAATATTCATCTCATTCTACCATTCATTAAAGGCAAAACAAATTTGCATACAAATATGAATGTGCTTACTAATGTTCACATAAAGAGCTAAATCTTATGACTCAGAGAGGTTGGGCTCAGCAAGTAAAGGTGACTATAATCAAGCTTGATGACTCAAATTCAGTCGAGCCCCTCAGGGTAGGAGAGAATCAATTCCTGCCAGTTGTCCTCTGACCTCTACATGGGCAATGGAGCAAGCAAGTGCCTCCTCCCATGTAATACATAGATGTAATCTTAAAGATCATCTAAATAATTAAATCTCAGCTGAATATTTGATATTCCAGGAGATAGTACATTTTCAGTGTTACTCAGAATTTATTATTTTATCAGTCAGGTGTCTTAGTTACTGTTTCATTGCTGTGAAGAAACACTGTGTCCAAGGCAGCTCTTATAAAAGAAAGTTTATAATTGGGGCTTGTTTACTGGTTCAGAGGTTTACAGTCCATTGTTAAATCAGGCAGGGAGTATAGCAGTATGCAGGCGGACATGTAGCTCAGAGTTCTACATCTGGATCCACAGGCAGCAAGAGAGGAGAGACACCCTGAGACTGAATTGGGCTTTTGAAACCCTAACCCCCACCCCAAACACACGCAATCTTCCTCCAACAAGGCCACACCTCCTCATCCTTTCAGATCTTACCACTCCCTAGGCATTCAAACCTGTAAGCCTGTCCTGTAGGGACCATTCTCATTCAAACTACCACATCTGTGCAGAGACTGTCACTTTACATAAACACATAGTACTAAATAACAAGAATGTTTTAGGTTTTCAGAAATTGTTGGAAATTCTGTTATGATTCCCAAGAGAAAATTCATTCAGTGATTTTTTTTTTTTAATGACATCAGGTTACTCAAACAACCATTTTTAATAAAACATTCTAACAGTACAAAGATACTGTAATTTGATACATATTGAAGAATGAGAATAGGAAAGTTAAAACTTTGTTTTCTGCATTTAAGCCATTGTTCCTATGAGAATAGAAGACATTGTAGTACAGTCAAAATACAGTTCATAACATGCAGTAGTACCATATGGCATCATGGTTTATTTGGTACAGAGTGTGCACGTTATGTGTTCAGAGCAAAGGCTACAGTGAAATTAGGATGCAGCATAGGTACTATACCTTAAATTGATTCATTTTTATTTTGGATATTTTAGTCACTGTACAGTCAGTGATAAAGCACTTAGCTATCATGGGCCTGGCCCTAGACTCATTTCCAAAACCACTAACAGAATCAAGAATCAAGAAGGAGACTCAAACAGAACTTTGCCATTAAAAAAAAGGAATTATTTTAAATATGTTTACTCAAAATTATTCCCTGACAGCTACTGATGAAGTCTACCAAATTTTCTAGGAACACTAAACACAGCTTGTAAATAATGTATTTTAACCTATGTTATATAGTAACCTTGATAGCCCATAGACAAATTTGACTTGAATATACAGAAAAGGCAAGCCAAGTATATAGCTGAGAGTGTTCTTATTTTTCCCCGTGTTTTGAAATGCCACAGCTGTTGTAAAATGAATCCATATGATGTGGGACTGCTGAGAGCTGTGCTCCTGTGCATTGTCTCTCTGCCCACCTGAGTCTTGTTACACTGACATTTTAATATATAAGAATTGTCATGTTAGGTACCCTTTATGTAAACATACTGCATTAGGTTTCCTTTTATATTGTAGATTTCTTCAGAGGATGCCAGAGTCAGAACTCACTATGGTATCTAAAATATTTCATAATGTTAACAAATTTAATGAAGCAGTCTTCAGAAAATAGAAAATAGACTTGAAATAAATCTATAGCAACAATATTTTAAGAATGTTTTCTCTCAACCTCATATTTTTGTTTATTCACAAGAGAATTAATTGTGTCTTCCTTCCTTTTCAGAGGAATTTGACATGGTTTTTAAAAAAAGAGAGAAAAGGAACAAAAAGACACCTGAGTTGTATTAATTGTTGCATCTCAGTTCTGGGATTTTCTAGAAAGGAACAGAAGGAGGACACATGTTGGGTCTAGTGAAGGGATCTTATAACTTTGGGAGACATGCCCCTCTTGTTCTTTTACAAATGGAGTATTAGATAAGGTAATAATCTCTTATTTGCTTTTTGGAAAACTTAGAAAATGTTTTCAGGTGGAAATTTCCTGTAAGACCAACCACAGCAGCTGTGATTTTTAACTTAGGAAATCTTAGCATGTGTTTTTAACTAAGATACATTTTTGTTTGGTTTTTCAGAAAGGTGCTGTGACATGAGTGGTAAATACTGGATCATAGAAACTGGATCAGATTAAAACCATCAGATTCGGCTAAACGGTCTCAAATAGTTTATGGAGAAAAACCAGCCCTGGGGAGGGAGGGAAGTAGGAAAGGAGAGGGACATGTGTGATTGTGAGTGATAAAGCACTTGGGGAGAGATGGTAACAGCAGACAGCAGGGGGATTAGGTAAACAGTAATGAACACCTCTGTACTGTTTCTAACTCCTGTAACTTACCTCTAGGTTTTCAGTTCAGATTTTTCTAATAAAAAGTTGATACAAGAAGACGTGGTGGTACATACTTGTAATTCCAGCACTTGAGAGGTTGAGGCAGGATTTCAAGTTTGAGACAAGTCTAGGCCAACCTGAAATAAACATTGAAACTCTCTCCCCTCTCTATTCCCCACCCCCCAGAGAGGGGAGAGGAGAGGAGAGGAGATGGGAGAGGGATAGAGAAATTGAGATACCGTACATGGTTTACATATGATGCATATGTATGAACCAACAGAGTAATAGAACATTAGAGAATTAGTTCTAGAAGCATCCTCCCTAGGTAGTTTCTTTCAAATATTAGCTACTCTGAACTTTTTCAGACTACTGAGTCTAGTCAATTCATGGTTGAATTGTCTATTGAGTATTTATAGGACTAATACCCTCTTGTTTGAAGAGCTGTGTATGTTTGGATAACAAATAAAAAAAAAGTGGTGTGGACCTGTTGTGAAAATGTTAAAGCTTGCTTTGTTTGTGTTATTTATGTCTTATGAAGATAGATCTGTGAGGTACTTAAAGTTACTAACTTTTTTTTTCTCAAGAGAACTTTAAAACAGTAGAGGCAGTTGGAAAGGTGCTAAACTTAGTCCCAAGGAACAGAAGTTACAGGGAAACTAATTAAGCCTGAATTGTTTCAAAGGTTTATTTTAGTAATTGGGTACTCTCTATGATAAAGGAGTCTGACTTCTTATCCGATTTAGAAAATGCAATTTTGAACAGAATTGCATATTGATACCCTTTCTGGATTAAATAAGCTGCAAAATGCAGAATAACATTATTTTCTTTAAATAAGTTAGTAAGAGGCCTTTCGATATTAAACAAACAAACAAACAAACATTTTAAAATAAGTTAAGCTGTATGGGAAAGAGCTGAGTGAAGAAATCAGATGCTGTGACTTTCCCTGTATGGGAAGTTTGTGTGTGTGTGTGTGTGTGTGTGTGTGTACACTCAGGTGTCAGTGGCTCTCCTCTTTGCATTTCACTCAAGGTCTCACTTTACCTTGAGCTTATTGTTTTGCTAGACTGGCTGGCCTCCTTCTGTCTGCTTCCCTGGCCCTGAGGTGACAGGCCACGAGACATAGCTGCTGCTGCTTCTACTACCTCCTCCTCCTTCTCCTCGTCCTTCTCTTCCTCCTCCTCCTCCATGAGCACTTCAGTTTGAATTCAGATCCTCATGTTTGTATAGCAAGTAGTACTTCACTGTCTGGGTCATCCCCCTAGGCCCCAGGGTGGGAATATTTTTAATCCAAGATACACTTTTCTTTAAATTGTATATGTATGACAGGTCCCCATACTTCCATTGTTAAAGGACTGTCATGCCTACAGTTCCAAAACAAGTTCATGAAAATTTGAGAAACCTTTATAGTAAATTGACAGAATCTTGGTTTTGCTCTGTAACGTATTCTGAAATAACTTCACAGTGAGTTCTGTGTTGGAGTATCTTCTACTTGCCCATGAGCTGAATATTGGAATTTTAGGATTTTTGTATTCTGAAATTGCCATTGGTATAAAGTATGGCCATAGAATAACTTAAATTTGTTGAATTTTTAAAAGAACAACTACTTAATGACTTTCATTATGATCTGTGTTGTGGAAATTACATCTCTATAGTCGAAAGACTGGTATATGCCTTTACAAATTTCTCCCAAATCCATGTCCAAAGATAACATATTGGTAGCTTGAAATTATCCATGGTAAAAATAAAAATATTTACTCTATAGAGATTGGCAGGTGCCATAAATCAGGGGTTTATTACTTATTGATTGGCTAGACTTACACCGATGAAAATACTACTAATGTAAATGTGTCATGTCTTTAGCTACTATATTGTGAATAGCTTAAAAAATGAAGATACACTCTTCCATTATTCAAAGTTGTTATCCACTTGAGCAAAGGAGTCACTTACTGTGGACATCATTGATATAAACAACAACACTCTGATAGACACTTGTTGGGCTTGTTTGTAATTTACCAACACACTGCTTGTTATGGCCCAATTGAATTTAGCATTTGGGTAGGAAATAGGCAATATAAGCTTATTATGTTGCTATTCTGATTTTAAAAACAGTATTATTATATATGTTCATTAAGGAAAGGGAATTGCTTTGGAAACCACTACAGCATACAGTTCTAAAGTACATAATGGGGGGGGGGAGCGATATGTACTAGTTACAGATAAAAGATAGTAATATGATTTAAAAAATACTTAAATGTTTGTTATAAATAGAATTTCTTTCTCTGGTGTATGTCAGTTATCTAGATGTGTATTTAGTTTTTATTGGAAATGTGGTTGTTACCTGATAATAGCATTGAAAAAAATCTGGAAAGGTGGAGTTTTGTTTTGCTTTGCTTTGTATTTTTCTTACATTGAGTTAAAACTGTTGCTTCCTTTAATTTCTGTCAATTGATTCTGGAGAAACATAGACACAGAAATGTGGAAGAAAAATGTTGTCTCTTCTGTAGAACACCTGGTCCCCGGTATAGCCTTAGCTATGATACTTCATTTAAATTCCTTTGGGCAAGAAGCATCCTTCAGTTCTAATCACACAGTATAGCATTTTTCCTCCTCCATGCTAAGAATGTGTTCTTTTTTAAAACTTTGTCACATTTTCTTGACCTTGTGACTGACATAGAAACCTTCAAATAATTCTGTAAATCTTCTGTTAAGTTTTGTTTGTTTTTTGTTTTCCCCCAAACAGTTGTGTTTAATTGTCTGCTGCCTTCATGTTGCCATTAGTATTTTACTTCAGATTCTAGAAATGATGAGTTGTAATTTTATCATTTTTGAACTTTATTAATCCCATCAGTTTATGTCAGTTGGACTTTTTTTTTTTTTTTTACTGTTTTGCTTATTGTATGTATCTGGTTGTCATACAGAGTATGTTAACTTTGAAAAGCTGTGGGGATGTAAGTCCATACTGTTCTTTCAGTCCCCTCTTCTTACATTCACTTCTACTCATTATTATTACTTCTGTTCCTTGGTCCACATCTGCCCATGTCTAACCAGAAGGTGCTTTATCTTTTTAAATTGAGACACAGTTCACTGATCCCTTCAAGTGGAAACTTAGACCTTTTTGAAATCTGGCTTACTATAAAAATCATATTCTTAGGCCAGTAAAATGGTTTATTGGGTGAGGTGCTTTTTGCAAAGACTGACAGCCTGGGTTCAGTTCCCAGAATCCACATCATGGAAGGAAAGAACCAACTCTGACCTCCATGTCCACACTGTGATGTTCATGTGTATGCACACAGATATACACACAAATAAATTAATACATTTTTTTAAAAGCATATTTGTCTACAAACAGAATAGTAGAAAATCTGTGTTAGGCTAGATATTAAGAGTTCAAAATAGTGAAGGGAGTTTAGCTCGGTGGTTCACAAGCAGCCAAGCTTGGCAGGCTGAGTTCCAGAGCCATGTGATGCAGGAGAGAACCAGTTCCTGTCCAAGTGCCCTCTGATCTCCACATGACACAGTGGCTTATATGCATAAACACACACACACATAACTAAATAAATTAAAACATTTCATAGAAGAGGCCCAGATGTATCTCTCATGAGTTTTGGGAATTTACTCTCCTTTTTGACATACCTGAATGGATTAAGTATTTTATGTCAGGTTTTTTAAGTCAATGATTGCTGACTTTAAAAAAAAAAAAAAAAAGATTAATTGAAATACTTAAAAAAACTAGATTAGTAGGCTTTTTATCATTCTTTGATTTTTTTCTTTGTCTTTTATTGTTAACTCTTTCATTTTCTTTCAGTTCGAAGTGGTGCCATGCAGCAAGATGCAGAGAGATGCAGAGTTCGAACCAAAAGACCTGACATGGCACTCTATGTACCTAAAGCTCGAAGGGGAACAGCTCTCTTCAAGTCGGGTGACCAGGAGGAAGGCCATGGGCCTCCTGCCTTTGTGCCAAAAGAGCAAAAAGAAGGTTATCTTCCCCAAAAGTTCTCCGCAAGTAAACCCGAGTCCCAAAGACTGGGTGCAGGTCTCTCTGATAGAAAGAATAGTGACTGTAGAGAAGGAAAGAGATCATCATCAAAATTAAGGAAAGACAGGTGCCCACAGAAAAAGAATAAAGAAAAGGCTTGTTCTAAGAAAGGAACTGAAGAATCCATGGAAGCCTCGTCAGAAGAACATCAGCACAGAGCTCCCGATGCTGGGGTTGTAGCTAGTATACCTTTACGGAGACTTCTCAAACCAAAGGAGATGGACTGTTTGGAAGTTCAGACTGCGGGAGCGACAAGACACTGGGGGGTATCTCCATCTCAGTCTTCCTCAGAAGTTAGTGCTGCTCAGGTTCCAAACAGACCATTCCAGAATGTGGAACTCTGTGATTTCAGTGGGGAAACTTTTGTAAATAGAAATTTGGAAAGCAGCATTGTAACTGAGGCCAAAGTTACAGAGCTAGTCTCCCAATTTCAAGTTGTTACCACTCTGCTGAAACCAGATGGTATGGCTATGCCAGTAACACTAAGTTCTGATTCTGAAACTGCACCATACAGTATGGAAATATCAGATGGCATATCAAAGCACAGTCCTGGGAATATCTCTGCAGTTTCTGTTCCTGGAGGTCCAGATGATGATGTTGATTCAACTTTTGTAGATTTTGAAGCTGAGAGTGAGGGTACAATCAACAGAACAGAGTCTGTCTTGGGTCAAAAAGGTATAGATTCCATTCCTGAGACTATGGGTAACGTTTCTCTTAAAATGGCTATAGTCAGCAGAGTAGAGAGCACAAATGGCATTATTGATCCAGCAATGACTAGAGAATGTGAGAGTGACGGCTCTGCTGATGAGTTATGTGTAAAGTCTGAACCTTCTGATACAGCGGTCCTTGTTCTTGAACTTGACACAGATAATGGATTTAGGAATGTATGTGACAGTATGAGCAAGGCATGTATGGTAGACATTGCAGATACAGTTTGTGACCCTGTAACTGTAGGCAGCCCTTGTACAGTTACAGTTGGGGAATCTGGTGAAAGTAGTGGAAACACGAGAAATTTCTCAGATTATATAGAAATGAGTGCAGATGTAGCCCCATTTGATACAGCTAAGAGTGAGAGCAACTCTGAGAACATTAGCAGCCTAAGTGCTTGCTCAGATATTTATGCTGAGAGTGTTGCATCTGGTTTCACAGAGTCAACAGGAAAGTTTATAGAAAGTGTGCCAGATAGTGCGTCTTCTTTACCCATGGAGAAGACTGCTGAGAGTAATGTTACCACGTGTCTAGACTCTGAACTGACTGTGCCAAATGCATCAGACATACTTTTGGAGAGTGCCTTGAGCAGTGATCTGGATACTTCTGAGATGACAGAGACCTCGTATGACCTAAGAACTGCTGAAGAGTTTAAAACAAAAGAGGAAGATGACTCAGAGAGTGTAGTGTGTGGCATATCATTTTCTGATTCATCTGTGGAAACATCTGTAGATCTAAAAACAACAGGCACTTCTCACATACAAGGAAGTATTGCTGTGGAGGAAAGCTGGGAATCTATGTTTAATGACGATGGTGATTGTGTAGATCCACGTCTTCTTCAAGAGGTATGCTCACCTGACATGACTTTGTATTTAATATTTAATTTTATAAATTAGGAAGTCTAGATTTGAAAGTATTTCTGATAGATGTATATATTCATTCATTTTCTCATATTAAATTTAAGAGTTCTTAGAATGGTAATAGCCTGATAGGATTATACATTGAGAAAAGACTGATAGATCTGGAAAAGTTAAAATATATATAATCCTGCTGTATCTATAATTGCTAAGTCCAAAGAGGTGTTACATTGCATAGATTAAATATGAATTTAATGGATTCTGGCTGCTCATTGAGGAAATATAGACCAGGAACCTCGAAATATTTTTCTGTGTTAAAAACATGTATTTTTACATTAGCCATTTGGAGGAAGGAAATAATTTATAACTTAATTGTTTGTTCTTATTTTTTAGTGAATTTTGGAATATTGTTGAAAATTGTAAAAGGAAGTAGAGAAGGAAGTGAATGAATATGTCTTTTTTAAGGAGAGACTAAATGACTATTGAGTCTGTAAGGAACTGTTAAGTGAGCAACAGTGCGCAGGCAGAATGTGTGACTTGAAGGCATATTTTAACATTTATTCTCTCTGCCATTTAAATTCTTTATTACAAATTAGGACCACTGTTCTTAAATAGACAACCACTTTCTCTTTATTTCTTATTGTGGGTTCACACGACCTTGGTCTGGAATGGAGAAATGGTTTGTGTATGAGCTTCAGGTGCCTATCCTTTAGGAGAGACATCAGGATTTCAGTCCTGTTCTGCCATTGACAGTTGAAGCGGTAATTTATGTTTATGTTCTTCCTAACAGACAATGAATGTCTTCATCTGAAAGGTTTTGTTTGTGTCAGTTTTTAAATGATGACGATGAGTTTCTTGTTTCTAAGAATTAAACCAACTGTATAGAAAAATACCACACAGCTGTGAAAGAGACCCCAAGACTAAAGAGGACAGCAAGCACTCCTTCATTCTTAGATGCTTATGTACACAGTGCCACTATTACTGTAGTGAGTGCTTCCTGATATCATCTCAGGAAATGCCTTACACATTCCTTAGAATGAAATACAGAAGGGAGAATAGTGAGTGAACACCCTTCATCCTTTTGAATTTATATCAGAATTGCATATGTGCAGAGTGTTTACTCGTAGCCTTCCTTAATCAGATTCACAAAGGCAGTGAGCAGGAAAGTATCATCTGGGAAGCTCTTGGAATCGCAACAACTTATCTGTTAACTTTTTCAAGTGATTCTGAAACATGTAAAGTTTTACAGTATTTGCCTAGAGGTCTATACACCTTAAATGTTGGTCAGAATGTGACTGGGAAACTACCTTTTTTTCCTTCCTTCCTTCCTTCCTTCCTTCCTTCCTTCCTTCCTTCTGATTTGTTTACATTTCAAGTGCTTTCCCCTTACCTGGTTCCCCCCTCCCGGAAACCCCCATCCTATCCCCTCTCCCCCAGCTTCTATGAAGGTGTTCCTCAACCCACCCACCCATTTCCACCTCCCAGCCCTCGATTCTCCTACACTGGGGCATCTATTGAACCTTCATAGGACCAAGGGCCTCTATCCTCCCATTGATGCCTGACAAGGCCATCCTCTGCTATATATGCAGCTGGAACCATGTGTACTCCTTGGTTGGTGGCTTAGTCCCTGGGATCTCTGGGGGGGGGGGGTCTGGTTGGTTGATATTGTTGTTCTTCCTATGGGGTTGCAAACTCCTTCAGATCTTTCTCTGACTCCTCCATTGGGGACCCTGCACTCAGTGCAGTGTTGGCTGCGAGCATCTGAGTCTTTAAGACTCTGGCAGGGCCTCTCAGGAGACAGCTATGTCAGGCTCCTTTCAGCAAGCATTTCTTGGCATCCACAGTAGTGTTAAGAGTTTGGTGACTGTATCTGGGATGAATTCCCAAGTGGGACAGTCTCTGGATGGCCTTTCCTTCAGTCTCTGCTCTGCACTTTGTCTCCATATTTGCTCCCATGAGTATTTTGTTCCCTTTTCTAAGAAGGACTGAAGCACCCACACTTTAGTCTTCTTCTTGAGCTTCATGTGGTCTGTGAATTGCTCAAGAAGAAGGGGAACTACCTTAATGGTAGTTATAAAATCCTTATCAAACAGGAGTTTGAGACCCATCTCAGGTTAGGAAATATTAATGATAGCGTTAGACGAATGGAGACAACTTACTATAGTTCAGATCATTGGGAAAGGATCTTAGTCTGAGAAGGAAACTGTCAAAAAGCTGACTTGAGACTGGGAAAGAAAGAGCAACTTGCAAAGGGCAGCTGTGCACACATGGCAGTGCTTAGTAATTGGAAGGATGCAATGATCGGTTAGAATTCAAGCGCTGTCTTTTTTAGGTTGGCCTCTACCAACTTTGAAAACGTCATTGTCAGTATTCAGATTCTTGGGGATTTGGGTTTCATTTGTATTTTGGAAGAAGGGATCCATGCATGCAACTGTATCTTTCACATGTAGGTAAGAAAGAATTTAGGCAACAACTAAGTGTTTTGAGAAGCATGGTCCCATAGTCAGAAACTGCTGGCTGATTAAATGCTGGGGCTGCCACGAAAGTGGAATATGTAGTGCTTTGACCTGAGGACAGCTAGTGCTTGCATGTCCTTAGCAGTACTTAAGGAAGAGTGGGACTGTGTTAAGGATGAGGATGGATGAAAATAGAATGAATCTGATAGGTTGTGGGTACTGTAGACTCAAATCTCTTCCGGTTTTTTTTGAAGGATGCCACAAGTCAAATATCTTAGTTTATTATTTATATTACTCAAACATACTTTATTAAATGCAGAACTAGAGTGCTTATCTATCTTGAAAGCTTTCCAACAGAAGACTTTGGCTTTTTTCCCAGTTGACCTATTTATTTGTTGATGAAGACTAGACATGGAAGCATATCTAATGTTTCTAATAGGCAAGATGAAGATATGCTGTAGAGTATGGCAACCTTTGATTGATAAATGACGTTTGAAATTCTAAAACTGGTTAGAGGGAAATAGAACCTAGTTAAGTCACTAGTGAGCTCTAGAACTGCAGCTCTTAGTGCACTGCCAAAGACCACATTTCATCTTCTATTTTTATTTTTTACTTTATTGTTTGTTTTTCAAGCAGAGTTTTGTTCTGTAGCCCAGGATGTTCTGGAATTCACTCTGTAGACCAGGATGGCCTCAGACTCGGAGATCTGCCTGCCTCTGCCTCTGCCTCTGCCTCCCAGATGCTTTAATTAAAAGCATGCACCACCACCAATTGGCAATTGCATGTCATCTTCAAAGATATGGGCGCCCACCTAGTAGTAATTTAAACTAGTAACCAATAAAGAGAGAATGTTGGCATAAGTCCTGTTATCTCTTTAGGAACTATTTCCCAGGAAAATATCAAAATATCAAATAAAACTTGCATAGCCCCTGCCACCTCCTTTTATGCCCAGGAGACTTATGGGTAGAGCAGGTGAGGTACCAACAGAACAGCACTAATGTTGTTGATGGATGTTGCCCTTGGATACCTTCCTGGGCTATATCTAGTCTTTGAGTTTGCATAAGAAATAAATGGGTAAGTAGTCTACTGTTTACTCTTTTTGTTACAGAAAGCCACTACCATTTCATAACCATTAGAATTGGGGACCAAAGTAAAGGAGTTGCACCCATTTCCTTTCAGTACATTAATTGGCATTCTGACATCCTCTGTCTCCTGCCTATATAGTCTTTTGTAAAAAATACGGTGCAAACACTTAGAGCATGTGTGAAATGCAAGGGGAGGAAAGCCCTTTCTATGCAGCTTCCAGAGACCATGGTTTTAAGTGGTTGGTATCAAATTGCAAATATTGAGCACTTGGGAATTTGACACTGTAAATTGCAAATAGCAGATGTTAATTTTACTACTATATTAAAGACATTGTGCTATATGTTGGCTATGTTCTAAAATTGTATTTTATTGAGAGAAAATATATAATTATATGATCATATAGCCATATAACAATCTGATGGGTAATTAATTTAAATCAATGACTGATACAGCCACACAAGAGATATGCTGATAATATTTGATTGATGAATGACACACTGACTAAAAAGACGAGATCTCCCAAGGTTAATAACCGTTTCATGTTGGTGAGGCCATAGAGTTAAGACAATGACAGTTCCTTTTTCCATATTGTTCTGAGTTCCTAACTTCTTCCTCCTGTTTCTCTTAATGAATAAAGTGAATACTTTCCATGTCTTAATTACTGTTTCTATTCTCTTTTATTAGTTCTAGCTCATCTTAACAGATTTTATAATTTGGATTTTTATAAAACTTTCTGAACTGTTAGGTTATTGACTGCCTGAGTGGGAATTTGTAGAGACATCTTCCAGTTGTGTGTTCTACCGTGATCGCTCGAGCCATCCAAAGGTGCACTTGGTTGAATCATCTGCCATGTTCAGTCTGTTAGTCATGGTGACTAGAGATCCCTGGTTCACACAAAAAAGCAGGAACATTAAGTATATCCCTTTCCATTGCTGTTGTTTTAAACCAGGTAATTCCTAAAATTAAAAAACAAAACAAAACAAAACTTCATTTTGAGTGTTATTAAAATTTTTGAGTGATGTTAACACTAATTCTGATCTGATTCAAAACTGAAGAAAAGAAAACAGCTGAGTCTGTATTGTCAGTCTAAGGGAGGCTTTCTCATTTGGGATTCTTTTCTGAAGCATCAGATTCATGGTGCTCTCAGTTCTGTGTTTGAGTATACTTTGTTCAGCAAACTGATGTTTAGTGAGCTGTGGTTGGGGCAGATGGAGATGTGATAGAGACCTGACTCACAGTGTTTATTCCATTCAGTTCATTGTATGTTCAAGGACACTGGCAGGGGGAGGGGCGAGGGTTGCAAAAAATCAACTTCTTTGCCCTTGTCAGAAATAAACAGACTGCAGCAACGTCTCCAAAATTAAAGAGCCATTTATGTTGAAAGCTGGTTAAAGACAAAGTATACTTTTAAGAACATCCGATCTTGCATATGCTTTGGTTTTAATTAATTTTATAATTTAGATCAAAAACACTGGTGAGTTATTCTGTTGCTAGGTTTAAGAAAGGAGTGAGTAGCTACAGGCCAGACTGCTGAAATGATACTGGGTAGTGTAACTATATTCAAATGTAGGATTGTGTTTTGTTGTAACTCTGAAGAGTGGGTGGATGGAGATTTGCATGGGGCCTAGAAGGGAGACAGGGATTGTGAATGCTAATTAGTAGTCATATGCAGATCTTTGTATACATTGCCCAAAGGCTGAGATGATTAAAGGAAACCCAAAGTGGTGCCAGGGATACTGGGAGCCAAATAAAACATAAAACTAAATAGCTAATACTTCGTGCTATTATACTGCTCGCCTGGATTAAAATGAGCTTTCTTCTTAAGGCAGTGGATCTGAGTTTGATGTCAAATTTCAGAAGTACATGTTTCTTGCTTTGTTGCTAAGAGGGATACATGGACAAGGGTAATACCCTCAAAGTAGAAACAAGATAACTTGTATTGTGGTAGACCAGCCTAGGATATTTTGTAAGACTCTAGATAAATACGAGTAGCATAAGGAAAAAAATGTTTTGGGTTCTAGAGAAATACAGAAACAAAATTACAATGAATGTCAATTCTGTTATCTTTGCAAGTTTTAGATTTCTTGTATAGCAGTTGTCAGTGAATATTATTGAAGTACTTGAGTTAATCTACTAGAACTAGTTTGAAAAGATTGAAACTTTTAGCATTCCTCTTTTGACTTAGCTTTTCTATTCCAGTCATTACTTTTACCATTCTACTTTATCGGTGGTATTGCCTCCTCTGGTCTTGCATATGGCAAAGAGGAAAATTTTTCCAATTTTCTTATTAACTATAAAAGCAACCTACTGTGTATTTAGAACTCTTAGTATATCTGTAATAACAGCTTTCCTAGACTGCCAAGGTCAGCCTGCCATATTCACCTGTCTTTTAAATGATTTATGTATTGAACTTATAGGTAGATGCTAGAGCTTCCATTTGTTCTCTGGTACTAGAGTCAATAAATGATCATCCAAACATTTAGAGGTCTAAAGGAAGATTTAGGGGGTCAGGATAAGATTAGAGGAAGAAAGGTCTGGCTGTGGTACAAGATGTTATACAGTGAATAGTATGAGAATGCAGATCAGCTTAGTACTGTTAGATGCACAAAAAACAATACAAGTGGCTCATGGGCCGTTTAGGGCAGTGTTTGAGTAGGTCCATGGAGAACAAATATAAGTTTGAGGTTTGCAAGGGGGGCAGATATAAAGCTACTTGCAAATCAGTGCTTAGAATAATAGGGGAAATGTGCACTCTGTAGGCCTGCTGAGCGTGGCTCTGGTTGGGATTTGGTGTAATCTAATAGGGTAACATGAGATGAAGTAAGAAAAGTAATATGATAGCTAGTGAGCATATAGTATACTGCTGCTGTAGTAAGTGGCTAGAAACTCAGTGGCTTACAACAGCACAGATTAACTATCTTACAGTTCTAGAGCTCAGAAGTCCCAAGATGGTGCCTCTGGACTCGGTCAGGATATTGACAAGGCTGTGATCTTTTATGGAATCTGTAAGGGAGGTGATTTATTTTATTTTTAAAAACCCTTTTCAGCACCAGAGGCTGTCCTGCATTCCTTGTTAGAACCCCCTTTCTATCTGCAGAGCTTCCTTCCCCCCCCCCCCCGCCCCCAGGTATTCAGCTTTTAAAGATGCTTATCATTGCACTGGACCCACCAAGATAATCTTACTATTTTAAGGTCGGCTGATTCACACATCTGTGTTTGCTACCTTAATTCCTTAATTCACATGCTGTGGGGGTTTTACCAGTTTCTGAATCTGGTTGTGAAGATCTTTAGGAGGCTGTTAGTCTGCTTTATCATGTGCAATATTCTTTGGGAAATCTGTAGCCTATTAGAATGTAGGAATGCAAAGAAATCATCAGCTCTGTTATCTTTTCAACTTGGCCATTGATATTTTCCTTTTCCCATCTACAATAGTTTGTATCCATAAATCCTTAATCAGAAAGTGTTACCCTGAACACTGATATAGGTGTTGCTTCTGGTTCCATTTTTTGTAAGGCCATTTTACTATCTTATTGGATGGAAAGCTAGATTAGCAGTGAGGTGACTGGAATTATGATTCAGATTTGTCAGTAATCTGATTTGTAACCATAGGGATGTCCTTTTAGTCTCTCTGTGACATAATTCTCTGTCTATACACAGAATTCAGGATAATAATAGCAGCTTGTCTGACAAAGCTGTAGATAACTCTCCCAAAATAATGTAGCATGTTTTAATTTTTTATCTATAGAGAACAAATCAAATCTTTTTATTTGCCTTTTGTATCTTAAACAATGAAGAATTAAAGAGCCTGCAGATTTTTTTTTTTACTTCCCACTGTTCTTTATTTTTTTAACTATCTTCTGTAAATAGACTTGGGTAATTATGCCACAGTAAGTCAGTCTATATTTTGTAGCTGGCCAGACAACTAGGACAATAAGGATCTTCAAGCCCATACTCTGAAGAAGTTTACTAGTTGAATAGTTTGTGGAAACAAGTTAAATAAATGACAGAATATTTTGGTTTCACTTAGGCTTTCTAAGCAGCAAGACAGGACTGCTGATAAAAGTCTTCAGATGTTTGGGGCTGGTTACTCAGCCAGTAAAGGCCTTGCCATGGGAGCCTGGCAGCCTGACCTGAGCCTCATCCACAAAGTACACGTAAGGGCTGGAGAAGAGGATGGATTCTACATATAGCCGATAAATACAACACATATACACATGATAATTTTTTAAATTATTTGCTCTGAGTCATTTGCAAGCTTTCCTTTGGTTTACTGTAGATGCATCAAAATGGATCAAATTATAAACTTCATTTTTTTCATCAAACATTTGTTAACTATAAAAATACAAGTCTTAAAATATAAATATTTTATATTGACTTTAGGAGATATTGCCCCAAATCCTCTAACACTTCTGATTAGTTGTCTACAATAGAAATAAGAACCATCTGTGTAACTTTGAATTTTCCTCCCTCCCTTGATCTCTCCTCCCCTCCTTCCCTGAGACAGTATCACTATAGCCCTGGCTGTGCTTATGTAGACCAGGCTGGCCTCAAGCTCACCTGCCTCTAGAATTTGAGGATTAAAAGCTTGTGCCACCATACCTGGCAGTAAGTTTGAATTTCTACTAGTCATGTTAGAAAAAATAAAAATAAGCAGTATAATTTATGTATTTCAATATAATATGTCCAATACACCATTTCAGTATGTGACTAGTGTAAGAAATCATGAATAAGATATATTTTACATTCTGTTTTTGTATTAAATCTTTGAAACTTGCCAGGCGTGGTGGTGCACGCCTGTAATCCCAGCACTTGGGAGGCAGAGGCAGGCGGATTTCTGAGTTCGAGGCCAGCCTGGTCTACAGAGTGAGTTCCAGGACAGCTAGGGCTACACAGAGAAACCCTGTCTCAAAAAAAAAAAAAAATCTTTGAAACTTGATACATACTTTATAAAGTTCATCTTATATGAACTAGCCATATTTCAAGTGCTCCATAGCCTCATGTGACATTAGCTACTAATATTAGTTTAAGTCTACCTGCCTCAAAGATAGGTATCTCATCAGTGTAAGTATCTGTCCCTCACACCTCACAGCCTTGCCTTAAACCTCTATACTGCTGTGTCTAACCTTGATTCTACTATGTTAGTGGGCTTGCTTTTACCTCACAGTCTTGCTTTGGTCCTTCCATGTTTAAACACTTTGATTTTCTGGGCATTTCTCTCTTTTATGTTCCATATATGGTTCTCCTCCTGCTCTCAAATTCCTTCTAATACTTTGCTGTGATTCTCAGGAGAGAGAGCATGAAGTTTGTCCCCTGCTTACACATACACACTCATATACATGTGTGTTTTGTGTATATGTTATGGATAGAAATGTATATGGTTCTAAATAATAACCATGGTATAAGGAAAGTAAGCATTCTTAAAGAAAGTCAGTAGTTCCTGATGATAATGGAAAATCTTATCAGTGTGAACTTCATAGACTGTGTCTGTGGTTCATGAAGTTGAATGAGAATTATGGGCTGCATTAGTTAGTTGTCTTGTGCTGCAGTGACACACTCTTGATAATGCAGCTTCAAGAAGAATTCATTTTAGCTTACAGTTCCAGGTTATAGTCCATTTTTACAGGGAAGTCAGCTGGTCACATTGCATCTGCAGCCTGGAAGGGGAGGGTGGTGAGTGGTACGGCTCATCTTACTCTCTTTATTCAGTCCAGGCTCTGCTGTGTTCTGGGTGGTTTCTCCCCTCACTTACCATAATATGATAATTTTCATGAGTGTACCCACAACCTTGTCACCCGTTAATTCTAGGTTCTGTCATGTTGAAAATCAGTATTAACCATTATATGGGGTTTTGCCATTAGTAACACTGTGTTTGTAATCTGATTCAGAAGCCAAAGTGCTCAGTAATTGAAGTGTATAAATTCAATTTTACCTGCTAGGATAGAACAAAGAATTTTAGTCAATTTTTCTTGCCAGACTATCCTGCCTTTTTCTTGATAATCAGTTCATAGGATTTCTGTTTCCAAAAATACTTTATAGCCTGCATTTTACTGCTCACAATGCCTTATTTAATCCTAATTTCTAAATGCACAAATACACAGTGCTTTGTTTTGTTTCCAATAAATAAAAATGTCAGTGCCAGCAATCAAAAAAAAAATGAAATGAAGAAAGCAATTATATTATAACGGCATCAAAAAGAAAATACTTAGAAATAAGTTTAACAAAACAAATATCAAACTAGTACTCTAAAACACAAAAGGAGACTATTCAGGTGGCTCTTTGAATAAAGGTGCCTGCAGCAGACAGACCAGGACCTAAGTTTGTCCCTAGGGCCTATGTGGTGAAAGATCAGAGCCAGCTATTACAAGGTTGTCATCGATTCCTCCTCATGAGCCTACGTAGATATGTACATGTACAAAATAAATATTTAATAAATTCAAAATGTTGAAAGATATAAAAATGGAAACATATCCAATCTTCATCTGTTGGAAAACAATATTAAGATAACTTTACAAATTGAATGACAAAGACAGTGAGACCCACATGCTTATTTTTGCAGAAATTTAACAAGCTGATCCTCAAATTCTTAATGAATACAGGGGTCCCAAGTACTGAAGTGATTTTTATAGTACTCAGACTTGCTGATTTCAGGCTCTGGTGATCACAGTGTGCCTCTGGGATAAGGCTTGGTTTCTAAATGATCACAGAACTCTGGTCTGTGGGGCTCTGAGTGCTCTAAGTTACACCACCCAATACCTTCTTGCCCCCTGTGATCAGTTCCTGTCCTGGTCTGAATGGAGAAAGGAAAGCTGTCTATGTGCCTGTGTATTGGAGACCACTTGGTTGTCTGACAAACTTAGATTTCTTGTACATCCAAGAAAAACTCTGATTTTTATGACTCATTTGGCCTTTCCTATTGGTACAGTTGCAGGTATAGTCAGTTCCTTCTTGCTCTGTGTTTTATACAGATTGGAGCTAACATGGTGCCTGCCCTGTAAAAGCAGGCTCATTTTTAAAATACTTGTATATGCCAAGTATCTACCACATCTTTATATGTCTGTGTATGAGGTGGAGGTATCATTATTTCCATGTTTTTAGGTGTAAAAAAGGATTTAGTGGAGGCACAAGAATAATGTCTAAATTACCTTCCCTTTTCTTCCCTCCCAATAATTTGATTAACTCTGTTTTTGCACTTCTCCAAAGAGAGGAGCTGTATCTTTGACATTATAAATTCTCTCTCCATCTTCCTTCTGGTGAAGATAGTGATGATGACGACGTTGATGATGACATCAGTGAGGGACGTACAATAAAGAGGAGTGCTTGAAGGACCTCGCTGCACCTTTGGTCCCCCCTCCAAGACCTGCTGGTGCCATGGCTTTGCATCTTTCCTTTTTCTGTTGCTTACAGTGTGGTCAGTTAATAACTTTAGGGTTTTGAGTTTTCCTTTTAATGAGATAGCAGTTCATTACTCTTTGTAGCCTTAGCTGAATTAGAAGCTTTCCACTCTTAAAACTTTGTTTTGTTTGCTTCCAGAAAAGAAATTATGAGGTGAGCCATGAGCCTTATCAACGAGCCCAGTTAAAACAAGTGTTAATTCATCTCTTCAGCTGTCGTCCGAAATTCAGTTTCCAGGGTGTGCCATTTGTAACGCATTACATTAACCCTTCCATCCTTCCTTCCTTTCTTCCTCCAGCAATCCCTGTATGCCACACTCCAGGGCCTTGCATATGCTAGACAAGTGCAATACCAGAGCTATGTCCACACCTCCCTGAGAAGTCTATTTTCTCATTTGCTAATTGATAGATATAAGTTAAGTTTTATGCCTTACTTATTTGATGAGATTTTCAACACCTTTTCCAACATTCCACATGTATGGTTATAAGTAAGTGGATCTGGCCAGTGTTATATTCATGAACACCACTAATACAGAAATAATGCCAAAACTTAAGGAATAGGAACATGGAGACATGAGCAGGATTGTTTATACATGGAAGGGTATTTTTATAATGTCTAGGTTTCCCATTAGCAGGCATTTTACTATTTCTCTTCCTCACTAGTTATCTGGGAATATGAAGAACAGAAAAAGCATCCAGGAGCCTAGATTTGATTATTACAGCCATGAACTTCCTGATATTGACCTCAGTGAATGTGAATTCCCACATGTCATTGAAATTTATGACTTTCCTCAAGAATTTCGTACAGAAGACCTTTTGCGGATTTTCTGCAGTTACCAGTAAGTATTTATTTGCAGGTGGTTCCAAATGTTAGATGTGAAAGAAAGTCATCTTAATAATTAAAAAAAAATATGTCTTTTAAAAATTCTTTAGTGATTTATTTTAGTTAACACTGAGTTTGTGTGTTGTTCAGATCAATTATAAAACCTGTATTTCAGACTAGTCTTCAGTTTTTTAAAAGGTAGCCTTTGTAGATCCTGTTGTAACATTTACAAAGACCACTGTCGGTGATGACTCTATCTTGGTGGTACATTTAGTCCATTTATATTTATTGTAATCATTGGTGTATTTGACCTTATATCCATACATTTGTTTTTATATTTGCCTGTTGTCTCTCCTGTGTATACTTCTTTTTCCTCTTTTTTTTCCCTTGACTTACAGGTTGACTTTTTTCACATTTCATTTCTTAGATGTAATCTGATTCTGTGCCTTGATGGTTATTCTAGAAATTATAAAAATGTGTGCAAAAACTTCTTTTCCTCTTTCTAAATACTACAAGGTCTTTTTAATTCCATATGTATTACACCCAACTTACATACTGCTTTCTTATGTTTTGCTGGTAATAAACTCTGATGTTATTCCTTCTTCTCTTCCTCCTCCTCTCCTTCCTCCTTTTCTTCCTCTTCCTTTTCCTCCTTCTCTTCTTTCTCATTTTCCTCCTCCTCCTCTTCCTTCCTTCTCCTCCCTCCCCTTCTTCATATTTCTCTATCAATCTCTCTGTCTGTTTTTTTGTTTTGAGACAACAGAGCCCTGGCTATCCTGGAACTTGACCTGTAGACCAGGCTGGCCTTGAACTCACAGAGATCCACCTGCCTTTGCCTCCAGAGTGCTGGGATTAAAGGCATGTACTACAACTACTACCTGGCTAGGTGTTGTGTTTCTTTAATAGCTTTATATCAGTTTCATTCTTGTTACAACTACTTTTTAACTGTACAAAGGATTAGTCGTGGTTTTATATATGCTAGGTAATGTCCTACCAGTGAACTTCAACCCGTCCTTCATTCTTGAAAATATTTATATTGTGTATATATTAATAATTCTAGATTGGCAGTTATTTTTCCCTGAGAAACGTGATACTCTTAATGGTTATGACTTTTTCCTTTGGGTGAGAGGTTAGCTGACAGTCTCCATGTCACTTTTTTTTTTTTTTTTTTTTTTGGTTTTTCGAGACAGGGTTTTTCTGTGTAGCTCTGGCTGTTCTAGAACTCACTCTGTAGACCAGGCTGGCCTCCAACTCAGAAATCCGCCTGCCTCTGCCTCCCAAGTGCTGGGATTAAAGGCGTGCGCTACCACGCCCAGCTTCCATGTCACTTCTGATCATAGTCTCTTTTCTTATAAATTTGACTTCAGTATTGATAATTTTGGCTAGAATTTGGGATTTATAGATTTTTCAAACTTTTCTGATTGAGATTATATCTTATTATTAAATCAGTAATTCTTTTGATTTTGGAAAGGTCTTAGTCATTTTCTCTTCAATGTTGTCTCAAATCCAGTCTCTCTCTCTTTACCTCCTCCAAGATACAAATTGGGTGTGAGTTAGGTTTTCTCATTTAACTTTCTTGTCTCCTCTCTTTTGTATATCTCATCTTTTTTTTTTTTTTTTTAAACCTGAGACATTCAGTTTGGGATTCTAGTTCAAGTTATCTATCCCAAGCTGTGCCTAATTGTTATTAACTATATTTCTATTGCATTTTGAAAGTTTGTTTTATGATACCTTGAATTTTTCAAAAAATATAGTTTTAAAGTCTGCTTGATCTTTTTTTTAAAAAAAAGCTTTTTTATCTTCAGTTTGTAATTCTTTTTTCTATGTCTTAAGTACATTGAGCATAGCCTTTCTATAGTCTCTGCTAGTTCTGTAGTCTACAGCCCCTTTTATTTGTAGTTTGTTTCTGGTAACTTCAGATTTTGTCTGTACTTGTTTATGGTGTCTTCCTTTTGGGGGAATTGAGCTCTATTTTTACTGTAAGTTGATGTTTGTGTTGGGACTTATGGTATTAAGGCCAATGAAAAAAGAAGGACTTTTCTTAAAACAACTGGGCATTTTCCTGTACCACATCCCAAGGATGCTAACAGTTTTGGAGTTTTCAGATTAAATTGTTGCTGTAAAGTTTTTTCAACCACTCAGAAAAAGTCAAATGGGGAGTGTTATATTGTTTAATTATTATATATTACAACCATTTTTTATTTTAACACATACAAATATGTTTACTTGTGCCAGTCTCTTAATGTGGTGTCCAGCTGCCCCTGACTTTTTAGCTGTTGGTGTGTTGATTATGATTAGACAGTTCTTGGAAGTCACCCTCATACTACCTCATCTATAATTTATAGTTTCAAATCTTTTAAAAAAAGGCAAGAAAAATTTGCATGTCTTCAGATTTTGTGAGTGAATAGTCCCATGGGCTGTTTTTTTTTTTTTGTTTGTTTGTTTGTTTGTTTTATTGTTGTTTGTTTCTAAAGTGACTTTTCTTTAGTCTTCCAAATCATTCAACTACTGTTTTTGCTGGTGTTTGTTTTGACAGAGTTGCCATGTAATCCCAGCTGGCCTTGAATTCTTCCCTGATTGACCCTTTAGAGTGCTGGGATTATAAGCTTGAGCTGCCTAGCCCTCCTGGCTCATCTCAGTTTCATAGACACGGCAGCTCCTCTCTACACTCATAATTCATTCTGTTCTTATTGTTACACGGAGTGAAGAGTTCAGGTCTGTTCCGAGTGCTCTTCAGAACAATTATGCTAACTCTTGGTGTGTGTTTAAGTGGTACATTTTAGGAGAAGATAAAGGAATCAGAAGTATACATATTATATATAACTTATAATAAAAAATAGACCCCGGAACAGAAATGTAGTCCAGAAAGTATTAAGAAAAAGATTTTCAGGGTCTAGAAGAAAGTCAATATCAAGAAGGGGGTATACTTTAATATTTCAATCCTGCTATTAAAAATGAATCAAATCTATTTGATGCTACAAATTTAAATTTAAAATTCAGTTTATTTATATCCCAGGTGCCAAGATTATAGACATGCTCACCCAGATCCCAACTTTACATTGAATTTGTAAGATTCTGTTTCAGAGCACAGCTCCTAAATCTTTCTGGTAAAGGACGAGAGAGTTCATATTTCAGGTAGCTGTGCTGTCTCAGTATGACAGCCATAGACAGGATGTAAACAAATGAGTGTGGTTGAGAAAGTAAACCTTTATAAAAATGTTTTTTTGTTTTAAGACAGGATTTAGGTAGCTCAACCTGGCCTTGAACTCTTGATCCTCTGCTTTAGTCTTAAGAAGTACTGGGGTTTACTACCACATCTGGCCTGTCTTATTCTCAAGGGGGAAAAATCCCCACATTTTTGTTTATTTATTTGTTTGTTGAGACAAGATTTCTCTGTGTAACAGCTGTGGCTGTCCTGTAACTCAGTCTGTAAACCAGTAAAGCAGACTGGCCTTGAATTCACAGAGATCCACCTGTCTCTGCCTCCCAAGTGCTGGGATTAAAGGCAAGCACCACCACCGCCCAGCAAAATACTTTAGTAGCTGACATTAACAGCAGTTATTTACTTGTTTCATCAGTTAAACTCAAGTTAGGGAAGACAACTGAAAGAAAGCAGCATTGAATAGATTCTGGAATATATTTAGTCTCTGCTGTAAATATGTAGTGTAGATATTGATTCAGGATTTTTTTAAGATCCAGTGTCAGATGCTGTTCAATTCCTAATAGATGTTTAAGAGTCAATAAGATTAAATCTCAGATTTGAGTTACTTTGGATAATCATTGATGAAATTAGACTACCATTAATAAAATAGAGGTCATTGTGTCCATGTCTAGAATTTCCTCAAGGATTATTGAGGTTTGCTCCTTTGTTTTTGTTTTTGGGAAAGTTTCTTGCTTTGCAGCCAGACTAGCCAGGCACTCGGGATCTTCCTGTCTTCTCTTTCCCAGCACTAGGTCCTGCACAGGCATTCACCACCATATCGGGTTAAGGAGTAGTAATTCTTTGAGGCATTTGCTTCTCTTTGCTTTGTCTCCTCCTAACTGTGTGTGTAAGAGGGTTTTCTTTAAACTCCAAAGCCATTCCATAAAAAGGTTTAAAGGACAGTGAAGCCTTGGGGGTTAGCTATGGGTCTTTCTGCAGCTTTTCTAAACTCTCCAGCTGGGCAGTGGTGGCACACTCCTGTAATCCCAGCACTTGGGAGGCAGAGGCAGACGGATTTCTGATATCGAGGCCAGCCTGGTCTACAGAGTGAGTTCCAAGACAGCAAGGGCTACACAGAGAAACTCTTGTCTCGAAAATTTAAAAAACAAAACAACAACAACAACAAAACCCCTCTCTGCAGCAGAGACTCTGACTGTTGAATGTTTAAATCTTCACCCTGAGGTCATCAAGCTTACCAAGTTCTCTAAATCATCTTCCAAATTTCCTCTACTTTTCTGTCAAGGAAATTGTTGAATAGGGAAAGAGATTTTAGCATTTTTTTCATAGTGACTCATAAAGTCATGATGCAGAAATGTAGAATAATACCTGAGTTGGATACCAGAGTCAAGTTTATTTTTTATAACCATCTATATCAATATTAATGACTCTGGCGAATATTGCTATTAATAATAAAAATAATGAGCACTGTTCCTTAAAAGGTCGCCTTCTTAGTGCTGACTATCGTGTTTTTGGCCTGTCATGGACAATCTCATTTCTAGTTTTCTCCCCAGTGGCTAGCTCAGGCTGCCAGGAGAGAAGTACCAACAGTCTTACCAAGTTGTGAGCCTGTGAATCCATCCATTGGTGCAGGAGAAGTGCGTGTGCGGTAGGGGAGTGTGGGTAACCAGTAGCTATCTGATTGGATAGAAGGTCTGCCCAGCAGGAGGGGCTCATGCCTCCTGCTGTAAATATGGCTAAGGATGACCTGTTGCTGGAGAGATTATAGGCCTCGGGAGAACCTGCCATTGTCATTTTGCTAAATTGATATAGCATCCATCCACCTTCTAAATACTAGGAGTCAGGGTGGGGGTGAGGGGTAGATTTAATGAAAATAAAACCTATTCATTTATTAAGGGAATTTATGTATGCACATGTGTGTGTGTTTTATCATCCTGAAATCTTTGTGCTCACTGTTTAGCTCTGTTCTAAACTAAAAGGTTTATTTTTCTAATATTAAATGTTTATTATGCTTTCTTTTACTGTGATTTCCTTTTTCTTGTTTTTTTTTTTGTTTGTTTGTTTGTTTTGGCTAGCTAGAATTATTTCTATTACCCCTGACACACACCTTATTTTCTTTCTACAGTAAGAAAGAATGGTAAGTATTAGTGAGTATAATTGTAGTTTTCATTATTTGAGTTAATTTTTTATTTTACAATTTGAATTACATCTCTAGCAATGTAGTATTCCCACCCCCACCCCTCTACACACACAGTTTACATTTTTATCAAGTCCAGGTGACCCCGCCTGACTTCCTGTAGTCTTCTCTACCTCTTCTGGCTTCCTTTTCCATCCCTGCTCACTTCCACTCATACGGGCATCTCTTGAAAATAGTACATTAACTACTACCGTTCCTCTCCAGCTGATTTGTGAGGATTAATTAGTTGGCATCTATAAAATGCTCCCAGGTAATTCTTTATGACAGTATTGCTTTTAAATTTTAGTGGCTTCCATGTGTCAAGCTGTTTTTATGTCACTATTCCATTCCTCTATCTTATGAAATGCTTTGTAAAATTATTTTAAAGACATTTCATAAAATAAATTTTAAGAAATGTAAAAGTTGTTTTCTTTTGTTACAGAAAGAAAGGATTTGATATTAAATGGGTAGATGATACACATGCCTTAGGAGTTTTCTCCAGTCCAATCACAGGTATATGTCTAGTGACTCTCAGGAATTCCAGGTCCCTTCTGCTTATTTTCTCCTGCTACTTGTTTTAATTCCCCTTCTATTCTAGCCAAGAACTTTGCTCAGCCAGTATCTGTAGTAGAATAAACACTGGCTTTTGAGGCATGTGGCCTGGTACCCACATGTTCTCTCCCTCTTCTCTTTAATCCAGCATTTGGTATTTGCAAAGGTAGGCACTTCTTGCCAGGCCATTTGCACACTTAAATGTCAGACATGATAAAGACCAAGTGAGACTAAATTTTACACTATTTTTTTTCCTTCAGACTAATGAATTAGAAATAGAATTCTATATAATTCTACTGTAATAACTACTCTCTGAATATATAGTTGGTCTTTAATACACAGACATACCCTGGACTCAGGATAAAGTTTATGCAGAGGAATCCACAGCAATCAGAGGTGCTGGATTGAGTTCCTTTCTGAACTATCTAGAGCATGAATTTGCATGGGCCAGATAAAATATTTTTGGCTTTGTAGAGCAAAAAGCTTCTGTCCTTACTAACGGGATTATTGTAGCAAGAAGGTAGCCATAGTGAGCAAGTGAGCACGGCTCTGTTTCATACCGCTTTATTTACAGAAACAGAAAGCCAGTGGCTGCATTTGGTCTGATCCTTGTTCTAAAGGAATCATTACCCTACTTACTGTTCACAGATTTTTCCATATTTTATGATTTTTTTTCTTGCCATGAAAACCAACAAACAAAACTTCTGGGGATAAGTGCTTTGTATGAAATAGCCCTAAATTTTCATGTGTATCACTGTACTTCCTTACATCTGTTCTTTCTTGCAGCTCGAGATGCCCTGGGTATTAAACATGCCATGGTGAAGATCCGGCCCTTGTCACAGGCCACAAGAGCAGCCAAGGCCAAAGCTAGAGCTTGTGCTGGTGAGCCCGTAACCTCTCTGCCTCTGTTCCTTATTGATACCGAAGTTACTGTTCGTACCGGCAGGTTCTCACGATCCAGAGTTCCATAGACACTGTGCTTTTATGTTAATACTTCTACTGGTGTTTTTAAGAACAAAAAGAGAAAGAGCATGTTAGAAACAAGCCCTTTGAGCAGCCACTTGAGCTGGCTGAAGGCAGGCAGCACAGTCACCAGAGTCTGCCTAGTCACTGCCTAGGTTACCTGATGGAGTTGTTAGAGTTGCTGTAAGAACTTGTGTTAATGCAGATAACGCAGCCAGGGTTGTTTGTGCTTTGCCACACTAATTTCCACTGATCATCATCTATCAGGGCTGTATTAATTACTGCTGATACTGCCCTTGTTAGTCTGTTTTGTGTGTTAATTACTGAGTTAAATCACTTGGAGCTGTAGTGGTTTCTCTTTCTACTGCCTCTTACTCCTTTTTTTTCCCCCTCAGAATTTCTCCAGCCAGCAAAGGAACGACCTGAGACTTCGGCAGCCTTAGCCAGAAGGCTAGTCATCAGTGCCCTTGGGGTTCGAAGCAAACAGAGCAAAACTGAAAGGGAAGCAGAGCTCAGGAAGCTGCAGGAAGCCCGAGGTGAGTGCTGGTGTTTGGTCTGGTTCACAAGAGCTTCGCCCTGAGGCATGTGTTGAAAAAGAAAAAGGAAAAGAATAGTGTGTGTTCCATCTTGTCGTTTCCATCTTCAAGAAGCCCCTTAAGTGCATAGATGGTGTTTTCAGACCTTACATTCAGGATTTGTCTCCTGTTTACACAAGGCATGTAGTTAATTGACTGTTACAGAGAGGCTCTGCTTTCTCCCCTCATTCCTGACTTTTCTACAATTTGTTCCATACTAAAAAAAGAAAAAAGAATTTTTTTTCCTCTGAATACTTGAGTCCCCCAGACGTTGTTTGCTGTGCTTTACTGGTCCATGACCACGATGACAGTGCCGTGGTGTAATCAGATGGCTTAGATCTTTTTGGTAGAAGGCAAGTTAAGGCAGAGACAGCAACTGATATTGATGATAATAACTGTAAGAGGAATTTTGTCTTCTTAACACAGTCTGGAGTAGATTCACCTGACTTCTGATGACTCACTAAAACCCACAAGTTCTCAGAAAATATTTCCACAGACCCATAAGCAGGGCTTTTCTTATAATTTGTGTTAAGCTTAAAATATATCTTTTCTTCATCAGTTTTTGAGTTCTAGGTAAAGACTTGGACTCAGGCTTGACACAGAAGTACTTTTTAAACAGCCTTCAAGCTTTAGATAAGGTCTTTACCTTTACCCAAGACTTATAGAGTTAGTGAAAACAATTCTGAAAATTCCACTTACCAAAAAGTGACTTCGTTTTTCCTTTAAACCAATTGAAGTTTCAAACTGCTTGTTTATTGCCAGTCTAACAAGGCCGTTAATACTTCTGTCCACTCTGCTGTGGTGATAGCAGGCGGCTTTCGGACTCTCAGCTGTATGGGCCAGATAACCAGTGAGTAAGAGCATCATGGCAGGGGTTAGAGTTTCAGAAGGGAACCCAGCTAATTTACCTTAATGATGATAATGAGGCAGTTCTGTTTTCTGGTGCATTGTTTATCCAGAGGTTTCTTATAGAGGATAGAAAAAGGAAAGGATTGCCCTTGCTTTTATCTATGGTAAATACAGGACTGGATCAAAGCATGTGCAGTATTCTTAATCCTCGTATTGGTTATCTCTGAAGAAAGTGCCTCTTGGATGGCAGCTACAGTTATCTCAGCGGGCGAATAAAGGAGCCTGGGGCTGTAGCTCGGTTGTCAAGCATTTGCTTAGCGTGCCGTGCCCTAAGTTCTTGGGTTCCGTTCCAGCACTGAACAAAAGCCAACAAAACAGGATGAGTGGGGGATGATGACAGAGGTATCTAATGACCGTCCTTTTGCTGTATGCCATGCCTTCCTTGTAAAAATCACCTGTATCTCCACAAACACTGCACTGTCACTCTGTCTGAGTGTTCTCTCATTCTCGGCAGGCACATACGCATACTTCTCTTGAAGTATTTGGTTTGAATGCTTTGCTCTCCAGAGGACATTTCTGTGGTGCAGTTTAAAAGAGAGACTGTTGACTGAGTGACTTTTGTTTGTTTTTGAAACAGTTCACTTTGTTGTCCTGAATGGTTTAGAGCTTACTGTGTAGCCTAGGTTGCCTTTGAACTTACTGCAGGCCTGTATCCGATTCAGGGTGCTGGGATTATAAATGTGAGCCACCGTGCTAACTTCTCTGTTGCATTTTAAAATGAAAAATATTTCATCATTTGTTTATCTGAGGTGATGCTCTCACAGTGTTACCTGTGCTGAACTTAAACTTGTAATCATTCTCCCTCAGCTTCTCAGCTCCTCTGGTAACCGGAGCCCAAGAGGCTCTGGGTCATAATTAAGAGACCAGCTGGGTATTTTTATAATTAATGCTCTGATTACAGAAGACCATGCTATCATTCTACATTACATCTCTCTGTGTCTGAGAAAATTAAGATGGGGAATTTCTTTTAGCATCCTTTTGAATTAAGCAATCTCATGGAGTTGCATGGGGTTTAGGTTCTCACTTAAATGTGTTTTGTTCCTCTTCTTAAAACTTAGAGTTCAGTGGCGACTGTATGCACTAAGCAAAACTCAAAACAGGGATTACTTTTAGCTTGTTTAAGCTATGGCTTTTCCTGCGCTCACCTACTGCTCATTCCCCCTTTCTCTCTGTGCGGTGTTAGGATTTGATGCAGGGCCAGTGCAAGGCAGGCCTCTGTCGCTGAGCTGTATCCTGCTGCTGCTGCTGCTGCTGCTGCTGCTGCTGCTGCTGCTGCTGCTGCTGCTTGTTTTATTTCTGATGCTTTCTAGTTTAAGACATGGATAAAAGGGTTGTCTTGATGAAGGCCCTGGAAGGAAACCCCAAGTGAAAATTCTGATGGTGTTGTTTTCATACCTCTGATGCAAGATCGTCTTCAGTTTCAAGCCAGCCCCATGAAATTAACAGAGGCTACCACCTAGGAAAATGAGAAGGAGGATTTGAATGTGGACTTTTCTAATTAAAACTCATTTTTTTTTCTACCGTTTTGAAAGGTTTGGGGGATAGTTTCCATTTCCCCCCTCAGGGAAAGTATTACTTTTATAAATAAAATTTTGACGTCCCCAGAGCCAAATAATAGGCTTCTCTTTAGTTATAGATACCAAAGATTAGCTAGCAGCTTTAACTGGCAGAAATTTTTTCTTTTGTTTGCTATAAGTCTGGATGATAGTTTAAACCTGTTTCTCATTCCTTTTTTCCTTAGTAGGAATCCAGAACATCTGGGCATCATTCGTTACTATCATCTCTTTACTCTAAAGACTAAAAGCAGATCACTAAGGAAATAAAGAAACCTGGGTTGTAATGGAGCTGTTGCCGTTGTAACTAGCTGTGTGGCTTTGAGCTCTTTCTGTCCACTTTCCAACTAGTAATGCTTGTCCTGCCTAACCATGGAGAGGTTTTTTGAGTACAACATAATTTAATCTTGAAAAAGTCCTTTTACAAATTCAAGATACGGCTCTGTTTTCTGGGTTGTAATATGGCGTGAGTATTGACAGAGTATATTATGTATTGCTGCTCTTCCATTACATGTAACAGATGGACCTGATCAGTCATGGCCTTCTCCCTCGGCAGGTACTGACATGCCCTGTTGCCAGTTGATCAGAACTAGCATGGACCGAAATCTATATGCTATTCTGTTATAGATCCTTTCATTAATATATAATAATCTAACCCTTCTTTGTCCTCCATGAAGAATTCTACTGACTGCCAGGGTGTTAGGGGCAAAAAAGATACATAAAATGTGCTCATTGTCTCTGTATAGGAATGATATTGATTACTTTGGTTTTACTTCACAAATGTTAGTATTTTACTCTGAACTTTCTCCACCCTGCCCCTAAACAAGTTGAACATACCGAATCATTTGAGTTTCTCTGATAGAATTTTTCTATCGTACTTGGATTCTCCTGACACTTTAGTGAAACAGCTTATGCCTCAGTCCTTTAAGAGAGATTCACTAAACCTGAAAGAGTTGGGGAGAAGGAAGTGCCAGTCTCTTAGAGCAAATCACACTGTGTATCGAGATAGAAACCTTTAGTAAGTTGTTCTTGAGCACGAGAGCAGTCTCTTTTGGTCCAAAAGAGAACATAACAGACTAGAGCTGTGCTGAGAGTGGAAATGGAGCGTGGGTAGACCACCCTTGAGTGCTTCGGATTGTATTAATCTGGTGTTTTCAGCCAGTGAGTCATGCTGAATGATGGAACCGCATACGTAAAGGACTCAATGCAGGAATATCTGGGACATTTTCCTGTGTTCTCGATTCCAAATATTTGATCGCTGACTAAAATTAGCCATGTGTGTCAGTGCTTCTCAGAATAAGCTGCTCTCATCTTCAAAGTCTGCTATAATTTTATTTCATAATTTCATTTCATTCTTAGGAGTAGGTGATTAATTGGCTGGTTCTAAAAGGCCAGCATTTGGTTCATAGGTCTAAAGCAGAGGAAGCAAATAATTTAATCATTTAGTTTGATCAATTAAATCATGGCAAACTTAGAGTCCTCTCTGGACAATACTTGCTCTTTTGTAGTAAAAACAGATTTTACCCATGGTAGCTAACTCTGGGAAACCTTCTTGTACATTTCATTCTGCAGCACTGTACTACTGGCCATAATCAGATTTTCAGGGAATTTTCATGTTTTTCCTGCTTATTATCTGAAATTCACTTCATTTCTAACCATATAAATATGTGAAAAAAATTTTTTGCAGAGATATATTATTTATCTTTTTTTTTTGTTGATTGCTTCTAAATCAGAGACAAAAATGTCAATACTAGGACTAACTGACCACATCAAGTGTTGCTAAAATAAACAGCACGTGGTTCCTTGTGCTTAATACACTGCAGATCATTCTCCAGTTAAATGGGTCCTGATGAGATCTGGATTACCTTCTCCTAGAACACTGATGAGCATATAAAAATACTTGATAAACTTTGTCTGTACCTTGCTACAATTAAGAGTTTGCTTATACTACCCCCTTCTCTTGATCTACCTCATCTTGTCAGGGAATAAAAGAAGGCAATTAAATCTGCCCGGCTTGTTCCTCACAAAGCTTGCTGATTATTACTCTGTAGGTGGCGACAAGTGGGTTTTGTGATCATTTTTTAAGTGCCCAAGTAAAATTTGAAAGTCTTTAATTTGCAGTCCTTCTCTTTCCTTTCCTTCCCTTGTCAAATAAAGCATGACCCCGGCGTGTCCCTTCTCAGTCCTCAGACCTCCCTTCCCTCAGTGAGAAGCAGCAGCTGAAGCTCCCAACTTCAGTCCGCTGGCTCAGTAGGCACTTCTGCCTGTGCTCTCACTGGGAGTGGACATCTTCAGGGCAGTTTGTGGCAGTGCTTCCGGTTAGCCATTCCCTTCCAATGCTCAGCCTCTTCTGCCCCCCTGTCCTGCTGCTGCTGGGGGCTGTCTGCTCCCTTTACTTCTTTATGCTTAATGGAGCGATGTTTTTGATATTTTCAGATACCAAGATAGTGGGGGTAAATACTGGGTCTCAGCCTCAGTTCTTCCTGATAATTGAGCCTTAGCAACTCAAGCAAGTTCCCTGTCTCAGAGGGGATCACTTAAAAGACCCATTTGACCCATGTTCTCTGTGTTTCATATCTTCATATTTTTACTCTTTCCTTGTTCTTCTCAATTGTTTTTATGTTTTACCCCCAGAGTTTACACACATGCACACTCGTATACTTATACATGCTCAGGCAGGAGTTAGGGGACTTTTGTTAGCAAGCATTTAACACTAGATATATTTCAAAATTGTGACTTTACAATGTCTGTATTATATGTTTTATAATACCAAAAGCAAACACATTAACACTAATGTTCCTTAAGCAAAGCATGTAATAAGTCACATTAGTAAGCAATACAGGGTTAGGTTTGCTACCAAAAATGAATTTTGACCCAAACTTTAAAATAAAAACAAAAACCTTATTTTCAGAACTGTTTTGATTTTGGACTTGTGAATTATAGGTCGGTCATATTTTCTGTTGCTTATGGGTAATCTTTCTGATTTGTTTCCTATCTTAATGAAAATTTTGAGTTCTAATAAATAATTTTCCTGATTACTTTGTTTTTCCTTGGAATTAACAACCAGTTTTTTATTTATTTCATCCATGCCTGCTTTGCATTTAAAACTTCCCAAACTCAGCTCTTTTTACGACTCAGAACCATGCTGCTTTCCTAGGAAATCCTGGCAGACTTGGAGAAGTCCATTACCCTTGGCCTTGCTCATGGAGAACCTGCCAACCCAGGCCTGCCTGCTCTGCTGCTGAATCCTGGGCAGGATTAATCAGCCTGCAGTTTGTAACTTGTTGATCCTTATTTTTTGCCTTGTGCAACTTTGTTGCTATATTCAGATGATGCCACAAGATGGTGCCCAAATAGCAAGGAATTTCTCTCACATTCCTAGCCAACTTCCTTCCCCTTAAAGTACAGTCAAGTGTAGGTCAGAGGTTTTGTAAATGAGTCTCATGATTTGGAAAATAGGTTGAGAGGGCAAGTGTTAAACTCACCTTGTTTCTATGACCCACCTGGTCCATGATGTGAGGACTCTCTTATAGACATTGTCAGTCTGGAACAAGGACTCTTAAAAGGAAACAAGGCTTATAATATGCTTTTCTTTTCTTCTGGTATTAAGGTGAATGGCTGTCAGCTATAAAGTTAGAACTGGTGTTATGCACAAAAGAAACTATTTGGAGCACACAGTTGTGTATGTTCTATTGGGGGACTGTTCAGTTACCTGGACACCATGAGCTCCCTTGCTAAGTGATCCTCCTGCTTGAGTTTTTTTGGTGGCTGGGCTCACGAGCACATGCCACTGCTCTCAGCTAGTAGAAGGAAAATGAAAAATGAAGTTTCTCTATTAAAAAGAATTAAAGGTGAATTACACAACTTGTGTATTTTTGTCTTAAAAATTAGTCACTTTTTCCTCCATTTTATTTGGTGGTTATTTTTTCTTTCTGGAATAGACTCTAGAATAGTGGTTTTCAAGCTGTGGGTTGACCCCTTTGTGGGCCAAACAACCCTTTCACAGGGGTCATCCAAGACCACTGGAAAACACAGATATTTGCATTGCAATTTATAACAGTAGCAAAATTATAGTTCTAAAGTAGCATGGATATAATTTTACAATCGGGAGTCACCACAACATGAGGAACCGTATCAAAGGGTGGCAGCATTAGGACAGTTGAGAACCACTGTTCTAGAACATGTTTGGTCAGTTTGTGTTTAACGTATAGAGCCATGAGTTTTATCCTAGGCATGACAAAAAAAAAAAAAAAAAAAAAGAGGGGTGGGGGAAAGTATCGAGAGAGAAATGGGGAGGGGAGGGGGAACAAAACCCAGGGTAGTATCAGTGCTTTAAAACACTTGGAAAGCTAAAATGTTAACCTCTGGGATCAGGTAAAAGGTGATCAGGGAATCCCTCTGTCTCATGAATAATCTTTGTCTTGTAATTTGATTAAAGGAGACTCACTGGCTGTGTGAAATATATAGTCATATGATTCACATTAGCCTTTATTTACAGAGAGAAAACGGTTGGAAGCCAAGCAACGGGAAGACATCTGGGAAGGCAGAGACCAGTCTGTGGTTTGAATATCACTTCCTGAAAGGAATGAATCCCTGAAGTAGCAAGTATTTGATGTTCCCGAGACAGGAGGATCTTTCCAGAACTGGGCACATGCAGGCGAGCATGTTACAAAAAACGCGAACAAGACAGAAGACTTAAGAGAGTGGAGTCCAGTCCTCACTCTTGTTCAGACCTGTCCACTGTGATAGAGACGGTCAAAGGAACTATCAGGTGGGAAGGAAAATGAAGAGTCCTGAGTGGAGCAGGTCACGTTAGTGTGGGTCACGCCTCCAGGAAGTCTGAAGCAAATGTAAAGCCAAACAGATTCAAGCCTGCAGTGACAGGAGTCGGAGGGCCCTGGCAGGTGTCCTCAGTACTTCTCAGAGTTGAGGCCTGCAGGGCGAGGGAGTGGAAGCCGCTCACAGACACCGGTGCCTGGTGCACTCGGCGCATATGGAGACTGTACGGCTGCCCAGAACGCCAGAGCCACTGAGCCACAGCGTAGCGTGGGCATTTGGACTGCTGAGCTTGTGCCTGGTGCTGCTCCAGCTGCACAGCAGCCGGGGTCTGCTGCCTTCCTTCCTCACGAAAACCAGTCCTCGGGAGCTGAGTGCTAGCTCCAGTTTAATCAGTGATACGTTGTGAGGGAGGGGAATTAAAGGCTATTCTATAACATAAATCATTTTGGTGTTTATAAATCTTAGCCCCCAACCACAAACCAACAACATCGGAAGAAAAAAACAGAAAAACCTGTAGATGAGTTCTTTAGTCTTCATGCCTCTGATGATGTGCCTGGTTTAAACAGGACTTTTATCAGCCCAGCGAGTATAGTGCTCAGTCTTTTCTGCCCTAGAGTGGATCCCCTAGTGAGCATCTTGGCAGTTCTCTGTGGCAGCCTCTCTTGCCCTCATCCCCTCATGCATCTTCCCTCCAACCTCTTGCATTTTTCCATAGCTGTCAAGTCTGACACCCTACAGGAAACATCTGGGATACCGTATGTATCTTGGTATGATCTTAGCCTGTGCCAGAGGGGCTTGGCAAGCAACTCCAGACCCTCCAGCACAGAGATGATACTCCAGGATAAAATAAACACCTCTAGCAGTGAACAGTTTCCGAAAGGACACGGACAGGTTAGAGCCTCCAACTCAGCCTTTTCTCTCACAGCTGCCTTCTTGGTGGTTTTGGAAAGTAGTTCTGTGCTGAGGAAACGGTGGTGCTAGTCTTTAAGGTGCTGAAGTGGCAGGAACTGGTATCACACTGTGTTTTCAACTGGGGCAGAAGCTTCTTTTTATACCCATGACAATGATGGATTATTAGCTTTGTCTAGAACATGGTGCAATGAGGCTCTTCAAATATCCCTAGATGACCCTGGCCTTGGATCTTAGTCCTGACCCGTCCCTCTTGCTAATCCCGTCTGGAGCTCTGTCACAGTTCTTCAGCATTGTTTCTTCATTCTAGGTTTGCCTTCCCAGAGGCCCTGCACAGTGCCACCATTCCATATGTGGGGAGATACATTGTTTTCTTGATCCGCTGTTTCTACTTGGGTCTTGGGGACAGCCTGTGCTCTGTTTCTGCTCTGTTTACTGTGCTCTGTTTGAGCAGTGGATACACTGAAAGAAAATACCAAGGATTCCAGTAGTGCCTTTTATATTTTTATGCTATTTATTATTAACATAATATATTATAAATATATTTATTTTTGTATATTACATGTTAATACTCTTATTGATTTTCTGTTATTAATTTTATGTATGTCTGAATTCCTGGTAACTGGAGGCCAGAAGTGTGTGTTAGATCTCCTAGGACTAGAACTACAGTTGGTTATGAGCCACCACATGGATGCTGGGGTTGTACCTGGATCCTCTGGAAGAACCAGGCTCTTAGCTGTGAGCCATTGCTCCCCCCCCCCCCCCCAGCATGGCTTTATACTGAGAGACAAATTTAAGGCACACACTTGACCTGTTTTCACACCCCACCCCAAGTTAGATACCAGACCATGGCCACACATGTACTAGACAGCATTCACTTCTGACCTACATCCCCAGGCTGGATTTTTGAACTTAGGAGTGACCTTGAGAATGGAGAAAAAAAAAAAAAAAAAAAAAAAAGCAAAGACTCGTCACCTTTCTATGAAAGGACTTCTTGTTAGCTGCTTAATGGCTTAATGTCCTTCCTCTAGAGGCATTGGTAATGTTTATTATCCAGTTTTTAAAGAAACAACCTATCTTATGTCTGATAATCAGCTACTTTTAACTCTCAGATAATTCTTCTAATCAGTCTCAGAAAACAGGTTTTTGGTTTTTTTGTTTTTGGTTTTTTTTAGGTCAACATTCAAAAGTTATGGGACATTGCTGTTTTACTTCTATTGAAAATGTGCTTTTTGCTTACATTATTCCAGTAATTGGGAGTGCTGTGTATTAGTCAGTGGTGAGAGGTCCCAGCCATGGCCCAAGCTTGTCCATGGAGGATCAAATGCTTGGTTATATCTAAACCAAACTTTTATAAGAGGAGTTAGTGGGAGAACACGGTGTGGTTGCTACTGTTTCATGGAGCAGACCTCTCTAAGGAGAGCTGTTTAGACACTGTGGCTGCTATGAAAGAAATGTTGCCATGGGGGTAACATCTCCTGTGCCCCGTCCTACATATATGTCTTGTGTACGGTAAACATCAAAATCTCAGAGTTGTGTAGAATTCTAGTAGGAAGTTACGGTCCCTGTGGACTCTAGTTTTCTCTTTAAAGTGTAAAAGTCTATTAACTTAGCTTCTGAGGAGAGTTTCCTAGCCCTTCCCTGGGGCACACAGGGGGCTGGGTGAAAGTCTTCTGAGGTTTTTGGGTCTGTCTGGAATTTGGCGGTTGGTATTCTGTTAACATTCCTCATCTAGTTATAAGTCATGCCAGCCACCAACTTGCCCGTGCCGTTCCCTTTTAACTCCGAAGTTTAACAGCACAGCCCTTGTATAGCTTTTTCCAGGAATTAGAACTGGCTGCACCTACCAATCGTGTGATGTGGGCCGGAAAGCTGAGACCAGAGCTGGTGGCTGTCTGCCTGGCCTGCTTTTTCTGGCCTCTTGGAAACTAGATCCAACAAGGAGGTGAGGGTAGCCTCCCTGCCAAGTCCAGGCATCACTCACCACCCCACCCCTAGCTAGCTGAACATCCTTTTGCAGACCATTAGCTTCATGTGTGAGTATGTCACTGTTTGCTGGGTCCAAGAGGAAATCAGTCCTTCCCTTGTTTACCTAAACTGTTATACCAAAATAGGTTTCCCATGTCAAATGAAAGGGATGACGAAATGGAGGAGACAGAAAAAGGCACTTTTTGTTCCCAGAGGGTACCCCAAAACATGTATTTTGACTATCAGGGTAGCTCTTGTAATGTGGGGAGGAGAATGCTGTAAGTCAGTTCTGTCTGCTAACATTTATTATGATTTTTGTAGCCTCTATTATAAAGCCTGCAGTCTGGGTTGCACCCTCTCATTCATCCCCTTGGCCTCTCAGCCTTCTTGACCCGAGGTTCACTATCGACCTGCGAAGCAGGTTAGTGTGTGACTCAAGAAACCTACTGGGGTGGGCTGTCCCAAGGATTGTGTCGTGAGCAGCACCCAGCTCTGGAGGGAGAGGGCAGAGTGTAGTGCACTGGAAGCTACAGAGGCTCAGCTGTCTGGTCTCTAGCAGCCCATAATGAGCAACCTTTATTGGCATTATAAGACCTAGAAGGACCAGCTGTGTGTGGGTCAGTGGAGAAAGGTCCAGACATGCCCGAGAAGACCCCAGGCCATAGACCACCTGAGCACGAGCAGAGCTACTTCAGCAGATGGTGGCCTCTGCCAGGTCTGTCCTGGGCTAAATGAAGCGTTCTCACTTCTTGTTAATTCAGTCTTCTGTTCCTGACTCAACCAGACCTGTCTTGATGTTCCTGCAGAGGTGCAAGATTGACCAATTTCTTCTCAACTGCAAAAGTTTGTTTAAGGTAAAGTGGCCTTGGTTAAATCTGAAATTTAGGCTAACCCTGCAATGTGGGTGATTCTAAGAGACTGGACTGCCTGCCAGATATGGACATCCTGTTGTGTCCCTGGGCAGAGGTCCTTAGAGGTTGAATATGTGACCTCTGCTGTCTTCTTGATTTCTTGATACTCTGTAGGAAAGGCCCTGTCTTGTCCTTCTGTGAAACTTGCCACCCAGGCCCAATAATTGGGGTGTTGATCCGTCTGGAAATGGAGGAGGCCTGAGGTTTCAGGGGTATTGGAAACACTGTGTGACAGAATAAAGGTAAAGAAGCCAGGAGAGCCTGAGATGTGAGTTCTAAGTGAGGATAAGATGAGGGACTGCCTTCCCTAGCTTCTCTGCCAGGTGTGACTTTGACGCGGTTATTTTGCGTGGAGCGTATAGCAGAGAGAGCTAACTGACTTCACTCCATCCACTTCTTGTGTTCTCTGTCCTCGTCCTCTGTTCCTCCAAGACATTTGCAAAGCACCACTTAGAGGGGGCCTTGGTCACAGTTCATCCCTGAGGAACTTAGAGCTCCTGAAACTGGGAACTGTGCATCAAGTTATAAAGACGATCGAGTCTCCTTAAGGAAGAGAAGGATTAGCTGGCCAGAGCCTCAAGGCCATGCTGTACAGGCCGCAGGCACTCTGGAGGGGCCCAGAGCCGTCCTGAGAGTACTGCCACCCCGGGTGGTGATCTGGCCACTGAACGGCTTCCTGAGCAGCTTCTTGGTGCTCCTTGTCACTAGCCCCTTGTCCCGTGAGTCAGGGCTTTGTGAGGGGCATGGCTCCAGTAAGCTGAGGTATCTGGTGTGTGAGCAGAGCTGGCAATAATGGCTTCAGATCAAGTTGTTCCTGAGTCGCTGCTCCTGCTCCAGGGAGAGCTCTGCATTGGGTCGGTAGGAATCTCCTATGGGCCAAAGCAGAGTAGTTAAGAGGACAAGCGCCGCAGCCCCTTCCCATCAGGGCAGTGGGAGGCACGGTCTGTTGCTCCCCAGGTTTTCTGTGTGGCCACCCTTCCTCCTGGTCCCCTGGTTTCCCCCTGGTAACTCAACAGCAACAGGAGGCTCTGCCCTGGCAGGGGTTATCCATGGCTGCAGCTCCAGCCAGCTTCATCCTCTGCCATGGCGCTAGCTGTCCCCTGGCTCCTAGATGCCCCTTCCCTGCAAGCTTGCAGGGACAGTAGTTTCCCATTCCTTTATCCCTGGGCTCAGTGTCACTTGTTTCCTGGTTCTCTAAGGAGCTCTAGTCACATAGCTTCAGGGTGCACTGCACTGAGTCGGACCTGGCACTATCTTTGTGGGTCCCTAGCAGTCTGGTTCTGGAGGCTCTGTCATCTCCATGTGCACAGTCCCAATTCCGCTCACATTCTTGTTTTCGTCTGTGTCGGCGAAGTCTACTCGGTTACCCAGATGTGAACCCTTACCGTTCCTTCTCATTCTCTCCCACTTGCTGGCAGAGTTTATTTTTAAAACAAATGAGGCTAGGGATATAGCTCAGTGATAGGTGCCTGCCCAGCCTGTGCAGGTCCTGTGTGAGAGCCCAGTACCACAGACGAAATAAACAAACTGCATCTTGACTGAAATGTTGTCAGTGTCCCTGTTTCAGAGATGGAAACCAGGGAGTGCATTTCTGTCACAACACAGGCCTCCTGTAGACCCTCCCTGGAGAGCACTTCAGCTTTCTAGCAGTTCACAGCCCATTTTTACAAAAGGAAACTACGCAGACATACTGGCGCATGCCTGTACTCAGTAATCCTGTACTCGGGCTGAGGCAGAGGACTACCCAAGTTGAAGCCCAGCTGAACTGCACATACCTGTTTCAAGGAACAGAAAATTTTAATTAAAAAAAAAATCTTGAGGCTGGAGGGATGGCCGAGCAGTTGAGTATGTGAACTGCTCTTGAGGGCCTGAGTTCGGTTCCCAGCACCCACACTGCGGGGCTTACAGGGGCCTGCCACTCTAGTTCTAGGGGAATCCAGGCCCTCTCGGCTCCGTGGACACGTGCACATGCCTTCACACACACACACACACACACACACACACACAGAGAGAGAGAGAGAGAGAGAGAATCTTTAAGAGAAGAGGAGGCGGAGAAGACCCTTTCGGATTGAGATTTCCTCGCTGTCTTCGGTTAGAGAGGTTGGTGGGAGTCAGAAGGCAGCCAGAGAATGCTCTGTCTTTCCTTCTGCATCTCTTTCAAAACCCGGCTCAAAGGCCACTTCCTCGATAGCGCATCCACTCTCTTTTTGCTTGTTCCCCATTTGCTTTATACCCTCAGGTGGTACTCCCCAAGGTAGGGTTTTCTGTCTATATGCCTGTACATCTCTACTGCTCCAACTTCCTGTATCCTACTGCGTGATACCGTGATCTATACAGTTGTAGGTCTTCAAACACACTGACAAGCCAGCCCTGCCCCACACCTTAAATACAGAGCTTAGCAAGTCTAGGCACCGTTCAGCTGTGAGATGGAGGGATTCTGTACAGAAAAGCAGCTCCTTCCTTCCTGTGCCTGTCTGACACTACAGTCCTCTCTGCTGCTGTTTGTAGCTGGAGATAACAGCAGAGATCAAGAACTTTTTCCTGGGAAGGCGGCAGTTCAGGAACACTACAGGAAATGGGACAGGAAAAGTGTGTGGGTGTGTGTGTGTGTGTGTGTGTGTGTGTGTGTGTGTGTGTGTGTGTGTCCCCTGAAGGAATGTAGTTGCTAGGTGGTAAGGTTGATGACCAATGTCTGTGTACACCATCTGTGACACACGAGGCACACCCAGGTGTACTTCTTAATGTTCTCCAGCCCAGGCAGCTCTACGAGGCCAGTGTCACTGTGACCACGTTACCTGTGTGGCAGTTGTGCAGCCAGACCCGCTGCCCGTCATACTTGCAGCGGCACCGTATCATGTTGTTGGAGAAATCTGACTCTGCCACATCATTTGTGGGGTTCACAACCACCTGCAGTGAAGGGGACATCAAAGCGGGGGATGTGGCTCTGGGTGACTTTACATCTTACCTAGTATTCTACAAAATGGTCTTCCTATGCCCTGATTGGCCAGTCCTTAGTCACCCCCGGGAAGTAGGCATCAGTGTCCCTCTTCACAGATGTACAGATGAAGACAGATTGCCCAGTGTCCACTGAATTGCCCAGTGTCCACTGAATCAGGGCTCAAACCCAGAGCCTTGGGGTCCCTGTGGGGCTCTTCCCCTACAACACAGCTCCTAAGAGGAACAGATCTGTCGGATCCCGTGGGAAACCACCTTTCTCTGATGCCCAGCGCGTTTGTAACTGCTGGAGAGCCATCCTTACCTGGAAGATATAGTCCCCTGGGCCCACATCTGTGATATCCACCCACTGGCAATCGATGTCATGCCGGTAGGTGTCCCAGCAGCCTACTGCCACTCCCTGTTCCCCAAAGTTGGCACATGCATAGCGCCGCTGCACTCCTGTAAGGAACGATACACAGTTAGCGTGGCACCAAGAAGGCACACGTGCCCAAGCACTTTGTGGTCGCTCGCCGGCTTCATCCGGTAGTCCTCAAACTGGCTGTACCAGTTCTACCCTTCTGCCCAGTCCACGGGTTCAGTTAAAACTTGTCTGGGTACAGAATCCGTGCTAGCTGAATTCAGCATGGGCAAACAACATCCACGACAGACTTCTAGTATGGGTGGGATTCTAGCTCTCCTGTGCTACTTCTACCAGACCCTCCAGAGAGCTGGTTTTCATCTGTGGGGTGCAAGTAGGGAACACATTCCCTGCCCTCCAAGAGCTGCTGAAAGTGTTACGCCTTTTTTAAGGTGGTACAGACTTGTGGGAATTGCGAGGACATGAGGACTTTCCACCTGGGTTGGGAGCCAGAAATTGACACTTTGAATTGCGTTGAGCACTGTTGCCAAGCTAGAATCTTGAGGAGCCTGGGGCTGTTGGGCAGGGAAAGGAGAGCTTGGTCCCAAAGGCACTTGAGAAGTCCCCGTTCCAAGTTACCTCAGGGGGCTACAGACACAGGAACCCACGAACCTGCGGGGCAGTTCGTATCTTCTAGACAGAAGCTGGCCTTGTGGCCCTCAGCCACTTTGGAGCCATTGAGCGTGAGCAGGTCATAGTGGGTAAAGACCTCGATGCTGTGGTAGTGCCTGAGGAAGGAGGAGAGCTGTCAGCCCCACAGCAATAGGAGTGGGTCATCAGGAGAGGTTAGCGGGCAAGGCTGAGGCCCACCATTACCCACAGGGGAAAGCCGTAATCACAGGGCAGTGCCCGCCCTTCCCCCTAAGTCCAAGACGAGCATGGTCACAGACTTCTTTGCTGGCAACCCCTCCAGGCAGCAAGGCACAGCTGTCCCCTCTGCTTGGACTCTTAATTCAGGTAGAAGAGGTACAAGCTGCCCCCTGGCAGCCTTCAGAAGGCTGGGACCTCGGCTGCAGGATCCAAGACAGAGGCGGGCCGGGAGACACTGGCCCAGGGATGGTCTAAGAAGTGAAGGAGCCGAGGAGAGAGTTTATCGTACTCCGTCAGCCTGGGACCAAATTGCTACCATATTTTCCAATCCAGTGGTAATGACAGCTCTGTGCATGCTACAGGAAAAGGTGCTTATTAACTCAGGCAAGGCTAAGTCCTCAGATGGCCGCCCATTCCTCTCAGCTTTCCCTGCGCACAGCTATGTCCTGAAAGAAAACAGGACATTTCCCCTTCCACTCTGCCTCCGTCACAGGCATCGCCTCTCCTTTCTGCTCTGCGGGTTCCTTATGAGAAAGGATGCCCGTTGTCTCCTTCCATCCCGGTCAGCCCCCTGCCATCCCTGCTCCACCGTGCTGCTGCTGCAGGAACCTGCCAGCCTTTTCTGCTGAGCAAGCATCCTGTTTTGTGCCTCCACATTTCTGGAGTCCCCACTTGACTGGACAGGGGCTACCTAAGATCCTATATAGGAAAAGTCTGTAATACCATGCTAGCAGAGGCCAGCCACTGGCAATCGTGAGCACCATCCACCAGGGCACATCCAAGGAAGATGTATGATGTGGGGCACAGGAAGGTGCTCCAGGGACCCCCTTGTCTCCGGGGCAAGCCCAGCCAAGTGACTAGAAAGGCATACTTAACCAGGAGTTTGCCTGAGGCCAGGGGAACCCAAACTGTTGAGTCCCCAACCCTCTAGAACCAAGTGTGAGCAGGTGCCAACCTGTGGCACTGGTGCCAGATCCAGCTGTGGCGTCCGGCCTTGGGACGGAAGTCGGCCCGGCCCAGGTTGTAGATCTGTGAGGAGAAGCGCAGCAAGCGCCGGTGTCCGTAGGGCCAGTCCATGAGGTCAGCGGACTTGGAGAGGCAGTTTTCCTCATGAGCACAGTACAGCATGCTCAGTGGACGGTCCTCCAAGTAGGCCGTCTCTTGTACCAGCTGGGCATTCATCACAAGGTCCGGAGCACCTGGGGGGCAGGGGGCAAGGTGGGGAGGGGGACAGGGTGAGAAGGCAGTGCCTGCTCCACACCACCATAAACACAGGCTACTCCCAGACTACAGAAAGAACGCAGGAAGGGCAACAGCGCGAAGATGTGCGTCCAGTAACGGGGAGCGGCCTGTCACTTCCACCATGAAGGCAGCTCGGTTGTCATGGTTAAGTTCAGAGCCAGCATTCATTCTCGGCTGGGGCTCACTGTCCCAGCGCTGTGACCACGTAATGTTTTTGAGCCTCATATTTTGTCATCTACAAGGTGGGAGTCATATTGTCGATATTAATAAGCCGTATCCATAATATGCTTAGAACATTGTCTGGCCTGCAGTCAACAGGAAATGGATATAAGCTATATTTCTTTTGTAAAATGCTTTTAGTCTTACAAAGGGTCTTTGTGTGGCTTAGCGGGGACAAATCTCTCGCAGGCTTTGCTAATGCCTAACCTGGTTATTTCAGCCAAGCCTCAGCCTTTCCCTGGGCCTCAGGCTCTGAGTGTCTGTGGAGCTGGAGGGAGAGGACGGGGCGGGAAAATGGAAGACGTCGGGTGTGGAGCCTGCCCCTCGACTGTGCTGTTCAGTCCGCCGAGCTCTGGGCCTTGCTCCCTCTGGACGGCCCATCCTAGCGCACGCACCTCCACAGTGTCCCATGCACCCATTCCCCCGACATCCAGGCTATCTCCAGTGCCCCTCTGCACGCACAAGTCCAACCTGAGGTCAGCAGGGTAGACCAGCCGGGGAAAGTGCGTGCTGTGCAAACCTGTCAACCTGAGTCCAACTCTTGTATTCCAAGTGGAAGGAGAGACCTGGCTCCCAGAGTTACATACATACACACGACAACAACAACAACATTTTGTTAATAAATCCAGTGTGCCTAAGTCTCACTGTCAGCCCAGCCTCTTTCCTCTCCTTTAAGGGTCTCTCTTCTGAAGCCTCCACCACCACTGTCCTTCAAGCGTCAGTACTGGTAGGTGGCGATCTATTCCATCGCTGTTGCCAGGTAACCTCAAAAGAGAAAAGGGGCCTTTCTCACGGGTGTTTGTGTCTTAGGTGTGTGTGCCGGTGAGAGTGGAGTGATGGGGACCCTGGCTTGTCTCGCTGGCTGGGTTTGCAGTGCACTGCATGCACAATGCCTGTCAACACGCACTGGAGATTCCTGTGGCTTCGGTTGGAGAGAGCCAGGATCTGGCCAGCGTCAGACCCGAGCTCTAATAAAGGGAGAGCCCGCAGAGTGAGTGAGGGGGAAGCCAGAAAGTCAAGAGAGAGGTGCCGGGCGGCCACCTGCCCGCCTGTTGGCACCCAATGTGCTCATCATGACCGCTGCACTGGAAATGGTTAAAGTCCAAGGTTGCCAAGCAACCAGCGTGCTGTGGGGCCTGGTTGCAGAGGGCACCACCGACATCCTGTCCCTCTTCAGGGGAGGGTCAGAAGGGTGTGCGACACAGAGGGCTCCCTGACAGGCTGGAGAATGGCTGGGAAGAAGGTCAAGTGGCCTCTGGGGTCGGTGCCAGCCTGCAGCCTTTGGACTGGATGTAATTATCTTGGCTCAGGCCTTGCTGGTCCATGTCCAACAGATGCTGCCAGCCTGAGAATCTGGGTCTGTGGGGCAAACTCTTGCCACAAACCAGTCATGTCCTCACGTCTTTTGGGTAAACTCCACGGCTTAGAAGGGAACCCACAGCTTGGCCTTAGGCACTGGTGTCCCCCCACATCTGGGTACCCTCTGCAGTGCACTTCAAAGTATTCCCCACAAATTCATTCTATGTTGTAACTCAGCACACACGCAGTTCCAAGAAAAACCATTACCCTTCCTGGATGCAACAGACCGCCACGTTTTCTAGTCTGTTTCCCTCTCTTAAAACCGTTGTTCACAATCCTCAGGCTGCAAGGCCTTCTTCTAGCCCTTTGTGCTTTTCTCAGTTCTCACCATAACTCCAGGACGGAGGTGGGCAGGGCAGGCTTTGCATCCGGCCATGACAGACACCTCTGCCTCCCGGCTGGAGAATGGTGGGGGCTCCTGTGTCTGCCCCTGACCCTGCCACCCACCCATCCATTACTCACTATTCATGCAGGCGACGCCGGCCGAGAAGCGCCCCGAGCCGTGGGAGCAGTGCACGGGCCCATGCCTCTGACACTGCTGGAGGGCCATCTCTGTGCCTGAGCAGCGAACTCCACTCATCACCACTTCTTTGGCCTCTGGCGTCCCCTGCCAGTACCAGGTGTCCTGGGAAGACAGTGTATCCCAGAGAGGTACCACAATGCAAGCTGTTCTGATTTCTCCATCCTACCCTCCCTCAGATCAGTTCAGCACAGGCTTTAAAATCTTCACTGATGAGAGCCCTACCCAGTGGGCAGCCCTATCACATTTGAACCCCTCTGACATTAAGAGTTTCTATGTAATTGGGGCAATGCCCTACTAACCCCATGCCCTACTGCCCTGGTGCCCTGTGGTACTGTGGTCCGTGTCCAAGAAGGCAGCTCTGCTGTTTGAGCGGGACAAGTCTGACCCCTCATTCCCACACCAGGTAGTGTGTCCCCCCTCCCCCCATTCCCAGCTGCTCCTCACATCCCAGCCAGAGCAGAGCCTGAGCCTCTTGAGTGACCTCTGCCCTTGCCCAGGCCATTAGGCCTGTAGGGAGCCCACAGATAGGGATTTTCCCCTGCCTCCTCCTTCCTTTCCCCTTGGACTTTGCAGCCCTCTGCCCGGAGAGCACACCGCAACCCCCTGACTCCACATTTCCTCGACCGAGTCAAACTTCCTCCGGCCACGAGCCTTTGCATGAGCTGTTTCTTCTTCCTCCATCTAGCTAACTTCAAGTCATGGCTCCCCCAGATGAAACTATATTCCAGGTCATTTCAGAGGTCTTCCCCCAGCTGGGCTCTTGTCACTCAGTTGGTGACAACCTATAACTTCACTTGTAAGTGCCAAAGGAATGGATGGATGGATGGGTGGGTGGATGGATGGATGGGTGGGTGGGTGGGTGGGTGAGTGGATGGATGGGTGGATGGATGGATGGATGGGTGGGTGGGTGGGTGGGTGGGTGGGTGGGTGGGTGGGAGGCTGTGGCTGTAGGAGAGGAGCCGATCTGAGACCTACCTTGATAGCGAAGTTGGCAAATCCCAGCCCAAGTTGCCGACAGGTCACCATGGCTTCAGTGAGCCCCCAGTGGTCACTGCAGACAGCCCCCCAGCGTGGGACCCCGTTCACCTCCACCTGCACCTCCACCACTCCCTCTTCGGGGTTGCGCCCGCCAGCCAAGCGCACCTGTGATAGTCAGAGGCAGTTGTAAGGGGAGAAGCCGGGGCCTCCGTCTCCTGCAGTGTGAGCTTAGATCATCAGCTAGTGTGTGCGGTCTCTGCTTGCTAGAAAACTGCCTGTGGCTGGGGCTTCTGCCCTCCTCCTACCCAGCCTCTCCCACTGTTAGTGGTGACTCAGTTTGCCAAGGGCATTTGTATCTGCCACCTTGTTGACAGTCATCCCGTTAGAGAGTCAACGCCATTTTCCAAAATGCCAGCGACTTGCCCACCATCCCCAGAACCACTTCTCCACACTGTTTGCTGGGAGTCCTGACTTGATGCCCTTTTTTTTCTTTTCTCTCAGCTTTTCTCAGGTCCTGTGGCTGTGTGGGCCAGTGTGTATACCAGAGAGGCCCCATGTCCCTCTGCCATGTGTGAGACTATATGTGCGGCCAGGTCACAGAGAGGCGGGAGCGTCTTCAAGCCAGCCCAGACCCCTGCCTGAGGGCATTCAGGCCTAAACCCACCTTGTTCTGGAAGCCCATGTCTGGGATGTTGCACCTGACAGCAGCATCGTTGGCGTGTTGACAACCATTCTGGGACCCCTCCAGGGCAAGGCAGTCACCGAGGGTCCTCTCGTAGCCCCTGCAGCGCACCTCACTCAGGTGGATGGGCCCCAGCCCTGCAGGGAAGGATGAACTGTGTGAGGCTCCCCGGGGAGGGAGCGAGTGCTACATCCGGGCCCTCTGGTATACCCTGGACCTCTTTGCTTACCTTGGCCCAGCTGGGCCCCAAAAAGCGCCTCCCGGGCAGAGCCGAAGCCAAGCTGGCGGCACACGACGCTGGCTGAGATGAGGTTCCACCTGTGGTCACAGACTGTGCCCCACTGGCGGTTCATGAGCACTTCCACGCGGCCCTCGCCCACCTGAGCCCCAGAGCGCAGGCGCACTTTCAGCTCCTGCTGGAGAGGAGAGAACCATCAGGGGAGGACCTCAGGGTGGGGCTCCTGTAAGCGTCGCCGCCCAGAGGCAAAGCCCAGTTTCCAATTCTGCCTTTGGCTTCCCACGACTATCCCTTTCTAGACCTCTGCTTCTTCAGTGTGTGTGTGTGTGTGTGTGTGTGTGTGTGTGTGTGTGTGTTGGGGCCGGGGCTCACTAACATTTTCTCACCTACTTTTTTAAACAAAAGACCAGGCTCAGGTTCAATGCCTTCACCCTCAATGGGTTGCAGCTACAATTTAATTACTCTTTTCCCGGTGCCTTCTATCCATGGCAAATAATGTCAACTTTCCATCTATGGGAGGATGATAAATGACCTCCTTTTAAAAAAACAACCCAATCCCAAGGAGCCCGGCTCCGCGCTCAACCCCCGCCCCCCCCGCCCCCCCGGGGCAGGGCATTGCTGTGAGGGACCTTCAGGCTGGTCAGGACCCCGGGGCTGACCTCTGTACGGGACTCCTTGCGCTTCGGCTTCTGTCGGTGAAAGTGGGGCCCTGCCACACAGCTGACCACAGCGTGCATGCCGCCTGGACAGGCTGGCCGAAGCTTGCCCCTGCCCGGAGCCACCTGTACCTGGCACTTGGCCAAGTGGGGCTCTGTCCCCAGACAGTCAACCCGGTGAATCCAGAAGGAGTTCTTTTTTGTCAGGCTGCTGAGCCTGGAAGACAAGAAAGTATGGGTGGAGGAGGGTTTGAGTGGGGATGAAGGAGCTCAGGGGAGAAAGGGGGGAGGAAAAGAAAAGGGGAAAGGGGTAAGAGGAGGAGGGGGAGCACTTCGTGGGAGGAGGGAGAGCACTTCATGTCATACCCCTTTGCCTACTATCATACCACTCCTCACCTAGACTTGGGATCCTTCATCTTCAGATTCCAGACTTTTCTGTGACAGAGAAAACAGAGAGAGTGAAGGGGGCGCAAGAATTCTCCTTGCCTCCCACCTCGGTTTCTCAGTTCGGACGTTTATCGCAGACCTCATAGCTTGTAGACATTTTCCCAGCTCTTCAGTACCAAGAGCACAGCAGCCTGATGGAATCTCCTCCCTGCAGATAGTGAGGGCTGCTCCTCACTCCACAGGGAAGGCAGGCGAGGTTCCTCAGCCCATCCGAAAGTCTCCCCTGCACTGGGGCTGCCCTGGCGTAAACGGGTCACTCTTGCCCTCCCCCAGCCCCTAAGTCAGATGAAGTGATCCTTTAGGGGGTCCCTGGGAGAAGAGCCTTGGGAAAGGTCACGTGGGGTCAGTGGAAGTCGAGAGCTTTATTGGGGGGGCTGGGGAGGCTGCCACCCAGTCTGTCGCCAGGGCTGTTCTACTAAAGGGTGGTCAGTAAGTCAGCAGGGCTTGATTTGCAATTACTGAGGGGCCAGGGGCCATGTCCCCTTCATCTCCACAGACACACTCACATGGCTGCCTGCCATGATCTTTACTCAGAACCAGAGTCCTCTAAGCTGGAGGCGAGGGACTTACGACTGCCTAGAAGACAGACGCGTGGCAACCCAGTAGGGGTGTGGCAGGCTAGATGGCGTAGAGGTGCTTTGAGAGTCCCACAACTGGTGGGGTGGCCGCGGTTGTGGTGATTGTTTATGAAGCTGATGGGATCTTCTGTGACAGTTTGGTCACATTTCTGAGAGTATTTTTATGTCTCCTTTACCCAACCTCTCCACCCCAGGTCTAGCTTGCATGCGACCCAATTATAGTCCAGCTTGGGTCAGAGCAGGAGTTCCCCAAACAGCAGAGTTGCAGCAGAGAGTGGTTGAGGGCCGTGCACGCCGGACCAAGGCCCAGAGCTAGTTCCTGATGGAGCCGAGCCCCACCCTGGCCACACTGTAGGGACTACAAGGTCCTGAGGATCATCTGGAAGTGGCCAGAAAGTAAACGTCATGCTTGCCAACCCAATAGAAAGAACTGACGATGGCAGCCAATGAAAGCAATTGAATGGAAATGCGTCGCCCCAGAATCTCACCGAACCCTTCAACAAAGTTTATACTGCGCATGCGCGTTTATAATGAGCGCACGCATATGCGCGCATGCTTGCACACATGTGCAACCCTTTAAGGTTTACACCATACACACGTGCAAGCACACACACACACACACACACACACACATACACACACACACACACACACACACACGTACACACAGACACGTAACCACACAGGTCCAACTTGGCGATCCTGCCCCTCCTACCTGTAGTAGTGGCTGCTGACAGGTGTCTGGCTGGGAAAGCCCAGCATCCCACATACGACCCGGCTGTTGTTCATGGTCCAGCCCTGGTCACACACCTGCCTCCAGTGGCCCTCGTACCGTACTTCCACAGCCCCCTCTGTCACTGGGCTATGCCTTTTGGCACTGGCGAGGATGGGTTTGAGCCGCACCTCTTCTAGCCTCCGGCCCTGCAAGGCATAGAGTCGTGCTGTGTTTCTGGGTCCTGGGCCTCCTGGAGACCGCTGCAGATTTCCCTGAGAAAGCCAGGCTTACAGGCACCTTCCTGCCCCTCATTGTCAGCCCCAGAGAGCAGGAGGCACTTGCTGAGGGCTATAGGGAAAATGGAAGCCAACGTCTTGGTTTGTCTAGGCCCTTTCCCTCCTTGGACCTATCAAACTGAGACCAGGACAGGAGCCCTCGGAGGGTGAGGGTCTTTACTGGGCATGGAGGGGTCTTCTTTGTACCACCCTGAAGAGAACTGAAATGCATAGGAGGAGCTGCTTGAGGCCAAGTCCTGTTTCCTCGATCCCTCGGGACCCACCACCCTTATCGCTGGGTGACTTAAACCAGGACGGAGCACCCCAAGGTGCAGATGCAGGGTGCCAAGGCCAGCTGTCCTGGGGCAGAGGCTGCCTGGCAGGCAGAGGGTGGGAGCCAGCTCCCTGCCCTGCCCGTTCCTGTTGTTTGGCTTGAGCTGTTTTTAGCTTGGGGTTGTTTGTGCTGGGAAGAGGCAGCAATTGTGGCCAAGCCTTGTGGCTGAGGCAGCCCCTTAGTCCCACGTCTGCCTCCTCCATGGGGAGCAGCTTCTCAGGTCCCACCAGGCCTAGCGTCTGGGCCCCTGACTGGCTCTACATGGATGGCCTCTGCTCTTCCTCCAGGTTCACCCTGCAGGAGGCTTACTGCCCCATCCAGGCCTCAGCTGGGGACAGGACCCGGACAGCCGCCTCACCTGGGGTCCCAGGGCATTGGAGACCTTCTCCGAGTGATATCCGTGCTGGCGCCTCGGATGGCATACCACCCCAACATCTTCTGAGTGTCTGCAGTCACTGACACCCCAGCCGTTAGAGCCACACTGATCTAGGGTCTTCTCGGTGCCCAAACAACGAACATTGTCCAGCCAGATGGGGCCTGTAGGGGAGGGGAGATGAGCTCAAGGGCGAGGGGGGGGGGGAGAGAGAGAGAGAGAGAGAGAGAGAGAGAGAGAGAGAGAGCTTTCTCTCTGGTGGGATACTACCTTGTCAAGCACTGAGAAACAAGGGAAAGGAAGGGAGTTGGTTCTCTGGGGTCTTAGTGTCCATGCCCCTGCCCACTGCTTCCTCTTGGTGTCAGGTCCACAGAAACTGTTTCTGGAAAGTGGTGGGTGGATCTAGTGACTGACCACTAGTCCATCTGTCTATTTTTCTGTCCATCAATTACTTCCTAAGTACCTATTGTGTGCAAATCACTATGCTCAGAGAAGTGAGACTTGGCAGTGCTGGTGATCTCATTCCAAGCGAGAACGGGAAGGTCAGAGCAGAGGCCATCTGAAGCTAAACCCAGGAAGTGCCTCCAAGAGGCCATTTCGCCGAGCCATGAAAGGCTGGATAGGCGTCTAGAAATTTCTGTTGGAGCCTCAGTGAGCCCAGTCCTAAGAGAAAGAAGCTGGCTCCCGTGTCATTGCATCCGGTGCGGCACTGTGTCAAGGTCACTTACCCTCTCCTTGACCATACTTGGCACTGTGTGCCCAGGTCAAGGCCGACTCAAAGCCCAGCTGCCGGCAGGCCACTGTCGCCTCCTGGAGAGCGAAGTCATCGTCACACACCGTGCCCCACTGGCCCTGGTGCAGCACCTCCAAGCGGCCCTCCTCCGGCCTGTCCGCCGGACCCACAAGCCTGAGCTTCTTGGTGCCTGATGACTGTGGCCTGCTGGAGAGGGCTTGGTTTAGCAGCAGTAGCAGGAACAGAGAGAAGGTAGGTGGTGGTGGGGGCCACATCATGGTGACTTCGGGGCGCCTGGGGAAGGAATGAAGGGTGGTTACCACCTCCAACCAAGGAGAGCAGACAGGCGGAAGGGAGGCCTACTCACCAAATGCAGTCCCTGGATCCTCCAGGAGTACCGTCAGGTTAGAAACATCTGCCTAGCCATAACGCCATTGACTGGGTTCTGCTGTTCCCAGCACCCCAAGTAAAGGAGGTGTATGAATGGTGGGGTGAGAAGGACTATTCAGGGCAACAGGGTCCTTCCACTACTGCTGTGTGGCCTGGCCGAGTCTCTTAAATTCTAGGACCCAGTTCCTTATTTCCAAGGTGAGACGGTTGAGCCAAGTATCATCTGCTGTCTCCTCCAGCTTGGGTGGCACGCCCCTCCAGCCACAGCCCAGACCGTGTGGCTGTGTGGGTCATGCATTGGTTACAACAGTTTTGGGAGGGGCTTCACTTTGGTCCACTTGTTAAGCCAGGTGTAGGGACATGGAAGTGGAGACATTAAATATAGTCCTCACTCTCACGTCACACAGAGGTCTAGGGTTGGGGAGGCTTTTAAAGACGAGATGTATAAGCTGGGCATGGGCTCTCCCACATATAATCCCAGTACTTGGGAGACAGAGGCGGGAGGAGCAAGCTGTCCACGGTCAGCCTCCATCACGTAGTGAGTTCAAGAGCAGCCTGGGCCACAAGAGACCCTGTCTCAAAACCAGCTAATGAAGGGAAGGAAGGAAGGAAGGAAGGAAGGAAGGAAGGAAGGAAGGAAGGAAGGAAGACAGATAGAAAAGAGAAAGAAAGAAAGAAGGAAGGAAGGAAGGGGAGGAAGGAAGGAAGGAAGGAAGAGAAGAGAAGAGAAGAGAAGAGAAGAGAAGAGAAGAGAAGAGAAGAGAGGAGAGGAGAGGAGAGGAGAGGAGAGGAGAGGAGAGAAGAGAAGAGAAGAGAAGAGAAGAGAAGAGAAGAGAAGAGAAGAGAAGAGAAGAGAAGAGAAGAGAAGAGAAGAGAAGAGGACTACTTAACCTGGGTCTTGTATGAATAAGAGTTCTCTGGTGCTGGAAAGGGGCTATTTCAGCTAGAGAGGACAGGGCCGGTAAAAGGGGAAGAAAAGGGGTTTATGCAGGAGCAGAGCAGGAGGTACAATCTCCCACTGCTGCTGGAGATGTGAAAGGGAAGGGGTGGGGCAGGCAGGTCCCAGGTGGAGGAGGAGCTTGTGTACCTTGCAGGGCATCTTCCCTTCATCCTATCAGGATGAGAAAACCTGGGCGGTTCAGGGAGGGACACATACAGCAGGGGGCTCGGGAGGAGGGGGGGCGGGGGCAAGCTGGAGCCCTCAGCGCTTTAACGACTTTAGTCCTTTATTCCCCCAGGACCCAGGCAGGCAGGGCAGGGCACAGAGAAGACCCATGTCTGAACAGAGCCACCAGAGGCCCCTGAGGCAGCCCACTGCTGACGTGCCTCCGCCCTGGCTCTGGAGGTCACCCTAGGAGTGGATAGAGAAGACTGACACCCTGCCAGTGCCTGTGTCTTCTGCGTGATTTAAAATAAATAAATAAATAAACAGGATCTTGTTATAAAGCTAGAGCTGGCTTTGAGTTTGGGACACCCCCCCCTCTGCCTCCCAACCCCAGCGATTACAGGACGAGCCTTTGCAGATGGCCTCTTGGGGATTATCAGAGAAGCCAGGTGTTGGGGCACCTGGAGACATCAAACACCATGCCTTACCCTCACTACACATGGACAGAGAAGTGAGAAAGCTTTTCAAAGGTTAACAGGTCAGCCAGGACTGGGAGCATCTGCACATAAGCCCAGCACTCAGGAGGTCAAGGTAGGAAGATCGAGAGTTGGACTTCACCCTTAGCTACCCGGCAACCCTGTTTATGGAGAAGTACACAGCCCATCAGTCAAAGTAGAGAAAGTCTCAGCCTCTGCCACCTCCATTACCTAAGGCTGGGGTCCAATTGAGAGTCACTCCTTATTCCCCCAGGACCCAGCACTGCCTCCAACCCCATGGCCTTGATCGGTGCAAGGATGGGTGAAAGGGAATAGAGGTATACCAGATGGCCTTGGGGAGAGAGCGAGGATCCACGGGAGTGAGGATTTCCTGTTGCATTGTAGTGCTCAGAATGATGCCAGATGTGAATGTGGCACTCTGAGCCATCTGTGGTTGCCTGTGTGGGAGGTACCATGGCATGGGACTTGCCATGTGGGAGAGCTTTCTAGAAGAGTCAGACTACCTGGGTTCAAATTCCACTTCCTCACTAGTCTAAGTAATGTGGAACAAATTTTCACCTCAGTGTCTGTCTCCCCTCTGTCAAACGGAGGTGACAGCATCTACACCGACCAAATCAATGGGACATGCCAGTCTCTATGAAGAGTAACTTGCAGAAGTGAACCATCAGTATCACTATGGCAGTTTGGTAGAACTGCTAGTCTCTACTGTCCAACTGCGGGTCCCTGTCCCTTCCACATACACTATGAGGCCAGACCGCACCCCCACCCCATCTGCCCCACCGAGACTAGGCCAACCTTCCCATTGGCTCTGCTCTACTTCCTCCCAGATGACACCCCGATCTGGTGTCACTCTACATTCAGGGCCCTGGGAGATCCTAGCTGATTGTCACCAGAGTGTTCTCTGATGCTTCCCATGTTCCCTTTCTCCTCTGTGCTTCTCTGGGGGGGGGGGGTGCATGGCGTCACTGGGTCTGAGCTGAGAGGTGACCCTATACTGTTCCTGCTAAGGGCCAGGGAACTACCATCAGTGAGCACGTGAAGAGTCCAGGTTTCCTCTTGGTCTCAGTTTACATGCATGTAAAATGGGAAGTGGTCTTGGGTGTTACATGTTGTTGGGGTCCCTGATAGGCTAGGCCGTTCTGCTTTGTGACTGTGGCTAAAGTCCCCGCTGCATGGAGGAGGTCTCCTCAGAAGCTACGGGCCTTCAGGATCCTTGCCTGGAGACAAGGGTGGGCTTGTGCTGCAAGACCCTGGCCTCTAAGCTAGGGCAGTGCCCTTCCTTCCGAACCACCAGGATGCAGACCCTGGAGAGGTCTCCTCCTGTACTTCCTACTCACTTCAGGTCCCCAGAACTTTTGCCCACACCAAGCTCTTCTCATTGTCATTTCCAAGGCAGAGCCTTCATCTCCTAGGGCCCATTGCTCATCCTAATCAGACTGTTAAACTCCTACACACACTTCGACACCCAGCTCAAATGCGACTCCCTCCAGGAAGTCCTCCCAGGATCCTACCTTCCCATTCGTTCCCACCAAACTGAGTTCAGAAGGACTGGGCTGAGAATTGGGCAGAGGAGAAGGAAGGAGCCCCTTCTCCTCCCCAGGAAGAAGGGAATGGGTGAGGGGGGGGCACAAGATAGGAATGCCTCTAGGAACATGTCAAGATGGGCATCTCCATTTCACGGGTGGAAAGGTCAGGCCCGGAGGAATGACATAGCTGAACTGGCCAGAATTCCAACAGGCCACCTGGCTGCAGGCTGGGCTGGAAACCACAAGAGGGAGGGAGAGGGAGAGGGAGGGTGGATGGAACTCTCTCTGCCTGGTCACTGGCTGTGACTCAGGCTGAAGTGCAAGGACGCTGGTGTGAAGTCCGAAGACACAGGCACCTGGCCCCGCCAGGAGGGAAGGCTGGAAGAGGGTGATGGCCCAAGATTCCTAGAGCATGGGGGCAGGCACGGGGGAGCGGGAGCGGGGTGGGGGCAGCGGCGGCGGCGGGGGGAGGGGGAGCTGTTCTGCGATCCCAGCTGTGGGTCACTCCTGGATCTTTCTCTGTCACTCTCTGGGCCCTTCGCTGGGCCCTTGGTCTAGACGCTGCACCCTAGGCATGTTCCTGTGGTTAGAGCAGGAGCGTGTAGCCTGCAAATGGGTCCCCTGCAAATGGGTCCCCTGCAAATGGGTCTGGGGAAGGTGGGGTTTGAAGCCCTCTGCCTCCAAACTCTCACCTCCTCATCTCCTGCAGTCAGCTCTGTGTTGGCAGTAGAGGGGAGCCCAGCTCGGCCCCAGTGCTTAGTGCCCAGAGTCACAGGAGAGCCGTTTAGTTCTATTTTACTCTGCCCCCAGCATTCTTGCAGGGTGAGAAATGGTTACTTACACACAATGTGTTCACAACCCTAACATGCAGACTCCGGCGGGCCAGAACTCTCCACTCATGCAGCCTTGAAGCAACTCCCTAACATGGGCACTTGTCCAGTGGGGAAGCAGGTTGTGATCCACCGGGACCTGGGCTAACTTATCCATGGGATTCCCCCTTTCCTCGGAGCAACTGGAACCCTCAGAGGCCTGCCCACCCGCGAGAGACAGAAGAAAGGACAGACAGACAGCAAGAGGCAGACAGGAGATGGCAACAGGCAGGAGCTCACCAGCTGGATCCGGAGGTCGGGGCTGGGCCGGGCGCCACCGCAGAGCAGCGTTAACGGGCCTCCCTGGGCGCCCTGGGGGCTTTTTATCCGCCAGCCTCCCGCCTCAAGTCCGGGCCTTCCCCGGGGGAGGTCGCAGGCCCCGCCCCGGGCGCGCCTGTGTGCACGGGCAGCCCCGCCCGGCCGGCCGTGAGCCAGGCGCGCAGCTCGGGATGGGGCCAAGTTGGGAAGTCCCGGGCGCTGCGGGAAGCGCGAGGGTGACTGGAGTCCCCGGAGACGCACGGCGGGGGGCAGCGGCGGGTGGCAAGGATTGGGTCTGCGAGCCCCTCTGCAGGCGCGGTGTTCTCCTCTGTCTAACGGGCGATCAGGGCTGTGTCCATTGACCTTACAGCACTGAGCGTCCCACAGCCTTAGGTCTGGATCCCGTGGGCTGCTTATGCAGGACATGCAGGCGTCCTTTAGGGTGAGGGCCCCGGTCAATGGCAGGGTGATTCTGCTTGAGTAACAGGAGGGCAGCCTTTCTGTGACCTGGCCCCCAAGGCTTACTGTAGGCGGCTTGAGAGCAAAGCTCTGCTCATTGTGAAGTTCAGTTCCAGGAGACAGGATTTGCTTCCCAGAGTCATAAACCTCGCAACAGAGAACTTAAGACTTCCGGTACTTAGCCAGGATGTCCCCGGCCCTTGCCAGGTTTAGGGGGGAGGGGGGCAATGGAGGACAGAGGGCACTGAGAGACTATGGAATACAACAAATGAAGGAAGGCCTGCGGTGGGGAGTCCCCAGCTGAAGGAGCAGCCGGACTCCGGGCCTCGGGCTGCCAGTCTTGGTCCCTTCAGCTCCTTCAGAATCTCAGTTGTGAAAGGAGCAGAAGTTTCCAGCTTCCTCTCTACTCTCAGAGCAGCGAGTGGTGAATGGCGTGTCCCCTGCCTTGCCGCATATGGCCAGGTGTCCTAACGGTTTCTGCATTCAGGACCCTCTGTTGATTTTCTCCTATGTGCTAGGAAAAGGGCTGAAGTGCTAGACGCTGGGGGGGGGGCTATCCCAGTCTGGAGCGGGGGCGGGGGTGGGGGGGATGTTCAAATAAACGTGACCTCAAGGCAGAGGTAATAAGGGCCAAGATGGCACGTGACAGCCAGGTCACCTTGACCATGTTGCCAGAGACCTGGGTCCACCCCAGCTGCTCATGTCTCAGATGTCTCCCCAGTGGCCCTGCCCCACCCAACCTGGACCCAAAACATTCCCTAGGATGAATCAACAGGAAAAAATGCTCCCAGCCTCAGGTCAGTGGCAGAGGCAGAAACCTGGCTCCTCCCCTAGGGACAATGAGGCAGCTGTGGACCAGGATACCAGGTATGCACGGCCTCCGCCCTCTGCCCAGCCACCTCTGATGCTGAGCCAGGAGCAACACGGAAGGCTCCGCCTGCTGCCAGTCACCCACCAGGCCTGGCTGCCCAGAGCTAAAAATACCCTGGAGCCCAATGAATGAGTTGATGCTGGCCGGAAGTCCTTACCTTGCAAGACTGGGCAGAGGCAATGGTGAGACAGTGGATGAGGGTCTTCCTTGTAAAGTGAGGGTACTGGGGTTTTCCTCAGGAACTATACCTCATTCTTAAGTGCTATTTTGTGAGGCTCAGAGGGAGAACTCAGTTCATCTCCACTGCCTGTGAGAGGTCTGGAATGAGGATTTAACTAGGTCTGCAGCTTCCTCCTTCCCGACTCGCTGGACTCAACAGCACCTCGACCCAAGGCCTACGACCCTCCACCACACTCTTCACGGGCAAGTCAGTGTCTCCCTCGCCTTGGCAGCTCCTTGACTTTGTTAATCCTAATTCTATTACCAGTCCCAGCAGTACTCTAACTACTTACCGATGAAATATAGGGTCTAGGGGTCCCAGGTCCCCAGACAGGTCCCAGGAAGCCACAAGCAAGCCACCTGTGGTCCTCTCCTTTCGTGTGTGAGTTTGTAGAGTAGAGGATACATAAAACCAACCAGCCGGGAGAAGCCCCTGCCAGGCTCACCGTAATGGCAGTGGGGTCGGGAAACTTGTTGTTTTGGCTTTTATTTCTTTCGCCCCTCTCTGAAAACTTTTTCACAGTTTTAATAACCAGTCATAGCTATCATCTTCAGAGGGCAGGTAGCGGTGAACAGAAGCAGAAGCACAGGGCCGAGGGTGTGAAGAGAGAGGCAGAGAACCAGACTTCACCTAAGAAGCGCCTCATGCCTGGAGGGTGGTGTGGGTAGAAGCCTAGGCGGGGAGCACGAAAAGATGATTAATGTTGACTGTCAAACTGACAGGGGCTGGGATCGATGAGACGAACCTCTGGCCTGTCTATAAAGGAGTTTCTAGATTGCATTGCTAGCTGTGGGTGGCTCTGTTCCGTGGACCGGGGTCCTGGACACAATCAGGAGAAAGTGAGCGGCGCCTTGGCACCATCACTCTGCTTCCTGAAACTTGACCATCGGCTTCTCGCTCCTGCCGCCGTGTCTTCCCGGCCAAGATGGTCTGTCTCCCCTGGCTGAGTACAAAGAAACTCTTCCTAAGGCGGCTTTTGTCACAGCTGAGGACATGTAACGAATACATACATGGATGATTAGCGGGGAGGGGGAAAGCCTTCCGGTGCATTGGAAGCTGCGGTGCCTTGCACATGCCTGGGAACCAGGCTCTGACTGATCCCCGTGGCTCCTGGAAGTCATGTGACCCAGCCAAGGCGTCCTCTGGCATCCGTCTATCCCCTTTGCATCTCCATCCTCCTTGGCACCCCTGCTCCACTGACGGCAAGTGCCTCCCAGTGGGCTATGGCAGCAGCCTAGAAGCCGCTTTCCCTTCTTGGCTATCCCTGGCTTGATTAAAGCTCACACGGAGCGCCCTTCCGGAAGTGCTGTCGAGCCTTGCCCCTGCCTTCCTTCCACAGCCCCGCTTCATGCCACTGGATAGGCTCCACGGTTGCTCTTCCTACCAACTGTGCTCAGAGCTCCTTGATGTCATCGTCCTCGCTCTTCTGACCCTGGCTAACCTGGGGTTCTATCTGTGCCCCAGGTGCCTCCATTAGAGCTTTTTGCATGAATACTCCCAAAGCAATAGGTGCTGGAAAAACAAAAACAAGAAAACAGAGAGGGGGAGAGGGAGGAGGAGGAGAAGGAGGAGGAGGAAGAGGAGGAAGAAAAGAAGAAGAAGAAGAAGAAGAAGAAGAAGAAGAGGAGGAGGAGGAGGAGGAGGAGGAGGAGGAGGAGGAGAAGGAAGAGGGAGGGAGGAAGGGAGAGAGGGAGAGAGAGGGAGAGAGAGAGAGAGAGAAGAAGGAGGAGGAGGAAGAAGGAGGAGGAGGAGGAAGGAGGAGAAGAAGGAGGAGGAGGAAGGAGGAGAAGAAGGAGGAGGAGGAGGAGGAGGAGGAAGGAGGAGAAGAAGGAGGAGGAGGAGGAAGGAGGAGAAGAAGGAGGAGGAGGAGGAAGGAGGAGAAGAAGGAGGAGGAGGAGGAGGACGAGAGAGGGAGGGAGGGATGGAGGGAGCGGGGAAGAACCATGAACCCAGAACGCACCACAGGGACAGGAGCATCCTGGATGGAGAGATGCGAACCTCCAGTCCGGAAACCAAGAAGGATACAACACCCTCAACATGGGAGGGGAGAACAGCTTTCTGAGAGGGCGGGGGCTCGGATTTGAGGAAGCTGGATCTTTCTAACCTGACTGGAGCTAGGGTCTGACTCCACACATTCATACCTTGGGCTGGGCTGGGCTGAGGGACAGCAGCGAACTGCTGAAGGCAGGATCCAGAAGCATGCCTGGCCCTACATCCAGGTTCCCAGAGGGACCCCTGACTTCCCATACATGGTTAGACCTTCACCATTGCTACTTGTTCCCAAGTCTTCCCCAGATTCCATTTCCTGCCCCCCCCCCCTATCAGGAAGCATGCCCTCCCCTCCCCACCCCTCCCTGGCTTCTCATACATGACTCCTCCTTGCCTGGGGCAGGCTGCAGTCACCATCGCCTTCTCTGCTCCCCCTCTCTGTCACTCTCTCCCTCCCCTCTGGATCACTCTACCGCATCTCTCTCCTCTCCGTCTTAGCCACAGACCCTCCTGAAACTCCTCTCCGAGACATCTCCAGCTCCTTCCCAGACATCGACTACCCTGTCCCCTGATTCATGGCCACCTGCAACCCTTCGATTCTCTGTCTCAGCAGCTAAACGTAGGACAGCACAATGCCTGGGCATGCTTCTGCTCAGGTATATTAAAACCATACATTCTGTGGGGAGACGAGGCTGAGCGAAGACAGTTCCAGAGCCTAGAGACCCCCGAGGTCTCTTCCTGACCTCACCAAGCCTGCACTACCCTTTTGTACCCATCAGTAATTGAGACCCATTTTTCTTACATGGCACCAGACAAGTTAAATTAAAAGACATTTCTTATGCCATGATGCTCTCCTAGGCCTTTCATGGCAACTAGAATAGTAATAGAATTCTTCCTCCAGTCTCCCTTGGCAGGTGAGATTACCAGGTCATAGCGGGACAGCCTTGCCACGTTGTTGGTTGTAAGATGGCTCCCCTCAGTTTGGGTTTTACCTCATTGCAGCCCCTCTGGGGGAAGTCATTGATTGAGGACAGAGGCACATGAAACACCATAGTATTGGCTATCCTTGGACTAACTATGTAGAGTAAGCTGGCCTTGAACTCACAGAGATCCACCTGCCTCTGCCTCCTCCCAAGTGCTGGGACTAACGACAGGCATCACCACGCCCAACAATTGTCTGAGGTTATAACTGACAGATTCCGAAGGGTTTATTTTTATGCATCAGCTCAGAGCATGCTTCTAGAAACCAGTAGGATTTCTGAAATCCTGAGAAGAGGTGTGCTGGTGGGAATTTTGGTGACTTGGCCTGACAAGGGACTGAGGAAAGATCTGGTAGAACAGCGATCAAGGAAGACTCCTGAATCAAGCAAGAATTGAGCCAAGACATCCTATAAAGAGCCATGGGGGGTTATGGGTCCATTGGCATCAAAGGGCAATCAAGACTAAGCTAGACAGACCTCAGAGGAAGAAGGGAGACAGGCGCCATCAGAGGCCAGAATCAATCCACTGGACATGATTGGGCAGGGCAGAGGGCACTCCTGGCATCACACCGAGGTCCAGCGGTTCTCTGAGAGTAGTCCTGGACCATCAGCATCACGTGAGGGCATGCTAGAGAGTGCCAGGCCCACCCTGGATCAACTGAACCACAAACTCCAGATGGGACCCAGCACCTGGTGCCTGTCAAGTCCCACAGATAATTCTGGTTCCTTTGACACTGGAGAAGCCCTTCTATACCCACACTCCTAGGAAATGTTTGCTCTTACACAATCTAGAAACTTGTGGATGCCATTTTTCTTGACAACTCAGACTTGCCGGGTAGAATGTAGCTCACTCCTGTTCTCTGGGTTCTGGTAGGACTCCTTCATGTATGGTGGGCTGAGTCTCTGGAAGTCCCAGGATTCTATATCCAGGGTTATTCTCAAGTGCATTTGTGGTAGGTTGAAAGAATAAGACCCTGTAGGCTCACAGGAATTGTCACCACTGTGAGGTGTGGCCTTGTTGAAGTAGGGGACCAGTGTTGGAGGAAGTCTGCACTGGGGGTGGGCTTTGAGGTCTCAGGACACCAAGCCAGGCCTATTGTGATTCATTTTCTTCCTGCTGCCTGTGGGTCCAGATGTAGAACTCTCAGCTCCTTCTTCAGCACCATGTCTGCCTGCGTGCTGCCATGCTTCCTGCCATGATAATGGACTGAACCTCTGAACTATAATCCAGCCCCAATTAAATGACTTTCTTTATAAGAGTTGTCATGGTCATTGCGTCCCTTCACAGCAATAAAACCCTAACTAAGACAGACTCTGAATCTCTTCCTGATGGGATGGATTAGTGGGTGGGTCTATAGGTCATCTTAAGAGTTCTTACAAGTACTTCCATGACCCCAAGGAGTCCATCCTGTTGTGAAACATTTGTGCTTGGAAATATTACTCATTACTTTTCTCAGTAGGTTCCTACCTTTCGTAGGTCAAGAATAGGTCAGGTCAAAATATAGGCTGTAGCAGAGTCTCCCTTTGGGATAGGAAATTCAGCGTTTCTCCAATACCATAAGAATCAATGCCATTGTAAACTTCAGACCCTATAAAATCTGAGATCTCCCAGAGACCAGTTGGCCACCAGGGATCACTGAAGCCTGCAGAGGGACCAAGAGCTCATCCCTAACATTCTCTTTCCCCTTGGGGTTGGTCCTGGCCGTTATAACTTACATTGTATTCTGAGTCTTAGTCCTATCCCAGATACCCCAGTGGCCAAACAGGAGTTAAATATCTGTAGGTTTGTTAGATGTTTTCACAGAAGAAAACTGCCCAGAAAGGAGCAGAAAAGCTTCATTTCCTAGCCACTTCCTCCAAACTACTTTTCTTAGGACAGCTTGACCTCTAACGTGTTGACGGCAGCATCCAGAGGAAATGCAGCTAACCTGAACCTTCTTTTAGCCTTGAGAGCTAGTAAACAAGGTGGGGAGAGGAATTCCACCAGCATAGCGGCAGCAATGTGCTTCGGAGGGGAAGTAATTTCCTCTCTTCATCACCAATTAATGAGCATAGCTCCTGCCCACCAGGGCTCTTTGACTTATTGTCACTGCGGGGAGGTGGAGTGATGGGAACTTGGTGCAATGCCTTAAGCCTTTGGCAAGCATCAGTAAATCAAAGCTAATGGCTGAATGCGTCTCATTCAAGACAGGGTGTTGTCCTGTACTAACTCCTGGGCACAGGTCCATCATCTTTGCAAAGAGAACACTTTTCTAGGCACTGCAGGAACACAAGGAAGCAAAGACCCAGCTCCTTCCCTCGGTGTGAGCCAGCAAAGTCATGAATCGCATGCCTACCGTTGTACAAAAAGCATGAATCCCAGCAGCCTGTGAGATCATTTATTTACTTGTCCATTCAACAGGTATTTATTGAGCATTTATTGTCCAGGTAGTAACTTGGGGACCCTGACAAAGAAAGTCAAACCCAAGGCTTTCTATATACTGGTAAAGCCACAAGTATAAGGGCCACGCTTCCCAGGTTCTTGTCTCTGTCACTTAGGTAGCACTTTTAGCCCTTGTCCCTGTCCCTAATCAGATCCCTCTGTCTGCACTGAGTTTTCTGAAGGTCATTGCTGTGTACTCATGAGCAGGCTGTGGACTCTAGTTGAGTGTTTTCTGTTATCTTCCTCCCCTGCTCTGCTCCTTCATCTTCTCATAGGTGATGCTCAGTACCCAAGAAGCTTGTTGGAAAAGGTTTTAGACTCGTAGCCACAACCAGAGGGTCTTAGTGATGATGCTCCTCTCCAGGAGTGTCCTTCCGCCCCTCTCCAGGCATGGGGTGGTGCTTCCTTTCCTGAGAAGCGAGGAAGATGCCCCTCCACGGGACTGCCACACATTGCATGCACCAAGCCCATCCTTTCACAGACACACTGTTGGTTACGGCAGCCTACACCACACTTAACAACCCGTAGTCCTTCAAGGTGGTAGTCTTTCCAAACTGCCTGCCTTATTGTAGCTCCTTTGTGTTTCGATACCTATTTTAGAATTTTCATCGAAAGGGGATGATAGGAATTTATTTGATATTGCAGTGAATTTAGAGATCCATTTTAGGAGAGACAACATTTCAAAAAATTTGCTCCTTCTGATGCAAAGTTCTCCCTTTGTTTGGGTCTTCCCTGATTTCTTTGATCAGTGGTTTATAGTTTTTAGCATAAATAACCAACCTGCCATAAAGTTTCATTAGACTTATATTTAAATGCTGACATATTATGGTACTATTATAAGTAGGATGTAAATGTTCTTTTTAAATTCTCATTAGTCGTTGCTTGTATATAAAACACAATCCATTTTTTACATATCAACCTTGTGTCCTGTGAAACTGCTTAGCTCCTAGTAATATTAGATTTTCTGTATCTGTAAATCGTGAGATTCTTTCTCTTTTAAATATTTACTTTTATTTGTGAGCATGGGTATTTTGCCCGTGTGTGTGTGTGTGTGTGTGTGTGTGTGTGTGTGTGTCTGTGCATCGTGTGCATGCAGTGCCCATGGGTGGACGTAGATTCCCTGGAACTGGAGTTACAGATGGTTATGAGCGGGTCGGGAACCGAACCCAGGTATCTGTAGGAAGTTTACCACCAAACCGTTCGTTCCTCCACCCCATCCCACACGTTGTGACGAATTGTATTTTCACTGTCATTTAGTTCAGTTTGTGTGTTTGTGAGTATGTGTGTGTGTGTGTGTGTGTGTGTGTGTGTGTGTGTTGGGTTATTTAGAAATGTGTTCCTTCATTTCTGTGTTTGGCTGATCCACTTACTTTTTTTTTCATTTAACCTCTGTTTGGTTCTATTATGGCTGGATAATATACCCTCTGATTTATAAATTTGTTGAGGTTTGTTTTATGGTCAGGGCATGGTAAATGGCATATGTTCTATGAACACCCAAAAAGAATGTATTGGTAGGTGGAGTTTCCTACATCAGTTGAGGCCTGGTAGTGTTTGGAATTCTTCTGTATCCCCGAACATCTGGTCTGCTTATTCTACGGCTTGTTAAATACAGATCTGATGTCTCTGCCTGCACTTGGACTCCTTCTAGGTTCATGGAGTTTGCCATCACATATTTTGTATGCCTATTTATGTGCACACAAGCTTAGGATGGCTATGCCTTCTATGCACACAAGTTTAGGATGGCTTTGCTTTCTGTGCACACAAGTTTAGGATGGATATGCCTTCTGTGTACGTAAGTTTAGGATGGCTATGTCTTTGGGAGGACTGGTTTTGTTAAGGCCCCTTTCTCTCTGCTCATTATCTTTACTCCAAAGTAAATTATGATATGAATATAGGTAAACTTGTTCCCTTTTCTCCATCTTTTCTCCTCTCCTTTCTCTCTCTATTTACCTAAAGCTGTATTTCACTAGGTAGCCCAAGATCTTCGAACATAAGTCCGCTGCTCAGTCCTCAGAGTTCTGGGATTATAGGTGTGTACTGCCACACTAGCCTGATTTTCTTCTGATCAGTGTTTATATCATATACCCTTCACTATCCCTGCCTGCTAAACTGATTATACTATTGTATTTGAAGTGAGGTTTTGTTTTTGTTTTTGTTTTTGTTTTTGTTTTTGTTTTTGTTTTGTTTTGTTTTTTGAGACAGGGTTTCTCTGTATAGTCTTGGCTGTCCTGGAACTCACTTTGTAGACCAGGCTGACCTCGAACTTAGAAATCTGCCTGCCTCTGCCTCCCAAGTGCTGGGATTAAAGGCGTGCACCACCACTGTCTGGCTTGAAGTGAGTTTCTTGTTGTCAGTTATAGTTGAGTCATGTTTTTAATATACTTTGCACCTAAATTAGTATTTACATTTATATTTGGTGAAATTACTGGCATATCAATACCCAAGTCTGCCATTTCATTTTGTTCTCTTTATTTTTCTCTGTCTCTCTCCTCTTTATCTCTCTATCTCTGTGTATGTGTGTGCACACATGCATGCACATGAATGAGACAGAGATGTGTTCCTGTATTTTTTGCCTCTTTGTAAGTTACTTCAACATTGTTTAGAATTCCATTATGGATCTGATATCATTAACCTATGATTTTGTTTTGTATAGCCTGTAGAAAGGATTCCTTTAAGTATTATATATTCCTATTTATCACAGTCAACTGGTAATATTAGAAATCTTTTATGTCTTTTGTGCCTCCTCATATATAACATAGTTTGGCTTTTTAAAAATATTATGTATTTTATATTTATTTTATGTATATTGATTTATTTTATGCATATGAGCACTCTCTATATGTATGTATACACACACACACACACACACACACACACACACACACCTGCATGCCAGAAGAGGGCATCAGATCCCATTACAGATGGTTGTGAGCCACCATGTGGTTGCTGGGAATTGAACTCAGGACCTCTGGAAGAATAGACAGTGCTTTTAACCACTGAGCCATCTCTCCAGCCTTATATGTCAGCCATCTCTCCACTTGTCATGTTAGGTGATCATGACAGCCAGTAACTCTGTGGAGTCCAGTGTAGCTGCCCGCAGCTACATCAAACAGGTTACTGGTACGGCTCTCTACAGTCCAGGATCTTTTTCTGGCCTCCAAGGGCAACTGTATACACGTAGCTAATATTCACATCGGCACGTACACTTAGATAAATAAGAATAAAAGACTTCCTGGAGGTGAGTCCTGGGTCGAGAGCTCTTTTCTTGAGGCGTGCCGTTTCTTTCTGACCTGTGTGTCTGGAAACTGTGATCTTTCTGGTTGTCACTGTATGGAAGGAGTCTTCTTGCTGTCTCATAGCTGGTTTGATTTTTATAAATTTGGCTGTGGTATATCTTGATACAGATTGGTTTGGCTTTATTCATTTTCTTGTCTTTGCAGGTTTATGCACTGGGAAATCTGGGAAATTTCCACTACTTTTTTTTTTTCAGTTACTTTTTCAGTTCTGCCTTCTCTTTGTCCTGCTCCAGGACTGCAGTGCAGTGGGTGGTACAGGTAAGATCGTTAAGTCCACAGTTCCTAGAGGTCTCTGTGTCAGGATTGTGTCAGGATTCCTTGTTCTTTCCCCCCTCCCCCCATTCTTGAGATTACTTTTGTTCTTCAGTTTTACCTCAGCTCTCCCTTAAGTGCGATGGGAGAAAAGTTTCCGTGTCGTCTTCCTGGAAGCTGAACTTGATGCTCCCTCCTGTCTGTTCTGAAGACTGCGTGAAGGGTTTGGTATCCTCGCTTCCTTAAATATCTGTTAGAATTTCCCAGGGAAGTTTGATTTTTTTTCCCCCTCCACTGAGCTGGAGTTTTTCTTTGTTGGAAGAATTTTAACTGGATGTCTAGGGTAATTTATCTAGGGTTTATTTGGGTTATCTCATTCTCTGAGAGTGGGTGGAGGAATTCCAAGAGGGTCATAAGCTCCATCTTCTAGAATCTGCCAAGGGGACTACTGTGATACTGTGGGGATGATAAATGTCCCCACAGGCTCATGTATCTGAACAGCTGGTTTCTAGTCAGTGGCGCTGTTTTAGGAGGCTACGGAACCCTCAGGCCTGGGAGCCCTGCTGGGTGGGGGGTCACTGGAGGCCAACTGTAAGGGTCTCACGTGAGAACTGCACTCTGTACCTGGTTCTTATCCATGTGTGTGCGCAGTGTGTGTGTGTGTGTGTGTGTGTGTATCTGTGTGTGTGTATCTGTGTGTGTTTGTGTGTGTGTCTGAGCATGCGTGCGTGCGTGCGTGCATTCGTGCATTCATGTGTATGTGTGTGTGTGTCTGTGTGTCTGTGTGTGTATCTATGTGTGTGTGTAGGAATCATACTCTCTTTTTTTGTGTGGTTGGGGATGTGCTCTTCCAGCTCCCACTCCTGCAGCCATCCCTGCCTTCTCCATCATGGTGGACATCCAGCACTCTGTAACCATAAGCCAAAGCAAACCCTTTCTTCTCTAAGTTGCTTTTTGTCATCATATTTTATCACAGAGACAGAAAAATCATGAATACACTGACTTTATTTGGGGAAATGGCTCCTGAGGATTCTATTAAGGCTCTTGAGAACAGTGTCTTCCTCTTTTTAGAGTGGGTCCTACATTTCATGATTGCTGTCTTTATAGAAAGAATACAGGGGTTGAGGGGGCATGCTGAGACACACAGGCACAAAAAGAAGGCCATGTGAAAACAGAACCAGACAGTGGAGACTACCGCCGCAGCCAAGGAACTCCTCCAGTCTTCACAATCTGAAAGAGGCAGGGAAAATTCGATGGCTCGGGTATCTTGTAGGGTTCTGGAGTCACCTAGGAGACCCGCTTTGCAGCTTCTCCAAGGGAATTGTTAGACTAGATTAGTCTCTGGAATTCCTAGGAGGGATTATCTTAATTGTGCTAATTGAAGCTTTTTCCTAGTCCTGGCCAGCATGAGAAAGAAGGTAGCAAGAATAAACATCTGTTGCTTTAAACTGCATACCTATTTTGTAGGAATTCTCTTGGCAGCAACAGGCAAATCCTGAAACACTCAGATGAAAAGTGGCTGAGAGATCACCAAGTACCTGATGTTGCTGCTGCTGCTGCTGCTGCTGCTGTGCAATGCTAACCTGTTGCTGCTGTTGTGCAGTGCTAACCTGCTGCTGCTGTGCAGCACTATGCTGCTGCTGCTGTGCAGTGCTATGCTGCTGCTGCTGTGCAGTGCTAATCTGCTGCTGCTGCTGCTGCACAGTGCTAGCCTGCTGCTCCTGCTGCTGCTGCTGCTGCACAGTGGTATGCTGCTGCTGTGCAGTGCTATGCTCCTGCTGCTCTTGCTGCTGCTGTGCAGCGCTATGCTGCTGCTGCTTCTGTGCAGCACTATGCTGCTGCTGCTGCTATGCAGTGCTATGCTGCTGCTGCTGTGCAGTGCTATGCTGCTGCTGCTGTGCAGTGCTAACCTGCTGCTGCTGCTGCTGCTACACAGTGCTAACCTGCTGCTCCTGCTCCTGCTGCTGCTGCTGCTGCTGCACAGTGGTATGCTGCTGCTGTGCAGTGCTATGCTCCTGCTGCTCTTGCTGCTGCTGTGCAGCGCTATGCTGCTGCTGCTGCTGTGCAGCGCTATGCTGCTGCTGCTGCTGTGCAGCGCTATGCTGCTGCTGCTGCTATGCAGCGCTATGCTGCTGCTGCTGTGCAGTGCTATGCTGCTGCTGCTGTGCAGTGCTAACCTGCTGCTGCTCCTGCTCCTGCTGCTGCTGTGCAGTGCTATGTTGCTGTTCCTGCTGCTGCTGTGCAGTGCTAACCTGCTGCTGTGCAGTGCTATGTTGCTGTTCCTGCTGCTGCTGTGCTGTGCTAATCTGCTGCTGCTGCTGTACAGTGCTAGCCTGCTGCTCCTGCTGCTGCTGCGCAGTGCTATGCTGCTGCTGTGCAGTGCTAACTTGCTGCTCCTGCTGCTGCTGTGCAGTGCTATGCTGCTGCTGTGCAGTGCTATGCTGCTGCTGCTGCGCAGTGCTATGCTGCTGCTGTGCAGTGCTATGCTGCTGCTGCTGCTGCTGCTGCTGTGCAGTGCTAACCTGCTGCTGCTCCTGCTGCTGCTGCTGTGCAGTGCTATGTTGCTGCTGCTACTGCTACTGCTGAGGGAGATCACAGCAATGGTCTGCCTGTCACTAACCTCCGAGCCTCACTTATAATGCATCTGGAACTCATCCACACCTAAGATTTTAATAGCCACTGCACAGTGTCTCTGCTTAGCCCCCAAAGAGGAGTAAGGGCCAGAGGTCAGAGGGCTTAGCTTTGCCAGGAGATACAAGTAGAGGCTCCTTACCTATCATCCCTCAGATCTTCCTAGTTGGGAGCCTTTGGGGTGACATTGATCTGAGGGCCTGTGTTATTTGGAAACAATGAACACTAACTTTATCTAATTTTAACAGCAAGACATTTATCGGAAGGCCATAGGAAAGGGGTGGACACTGTGAGAGCAGGCTATGTGCAGGTGACCTGCCCTTCAGCTGAAAGGACAGGGGTTTGGTTCAGTTATCTACCACTGAAGTGGGCTCAGGTTGTCCCATGTTGCTCTAAGCTCCTAGCAGAGAGCATCCTGCTGGGACAGATACCTGTGTTCAGGGCTGGGGTGGAAGGCACAGAGGTGAAGCCAGCCTGAGACACTGTGAAGTGAGAGGGTGGTCCTTGGAAGAAATTAAGGAGCAGATGCCAAGAAAAGAGAAAAGGTCAATGGCTAAAAACGCTGCCCAGCAGAGGATGGTCCCAGTCTGTTGTTCCTTCTCCAGGTTCCCCCCCAATTATGGCTTCCTGCTTTGTGCCTAGGAAGGGCCAGGAAGAACACTGAGTTTTTCTTTGGTTTTTGTTGTTGTTGTTGTTTTCTGTTTTTGAAACCAAGTTTCATTCTGAAGGTCAGGCTTCCCTGGAATTCACTATGTATCCCAAGCTGACCTTAAACTTGTAGTAATCCCCCTGCCTCAGCCCCTGCAGTGCTGCGATTACAGCCATCAAGGTCTCCCTCCCTTTAACTTTAGATGATACCTTGAGTCAGCGATGAGCGATAATTAGACTGTGATCGTTCTATTTAAGCGCCCCACTTAATCAATTACAACCGTCGAGGCTGCCTCCTAGTATTGATCACAGAGTTCCTGGTTCTGAAAATCTCCAAGCACCCTCCTGGGACGCAGCCACTGCCGCTGTGACTCTCCTCAGCATACCAATTCTCTGTGCTGAAGCACACCTTTCTGCAGGTTGTTTAGGATCCTTGCTCATCCTAATTGTTTCTGAGACAGGACCAAATGGCAGTGCCCGCCGTTACTGACCCAAACCTAAGCAAGAAGGAGCAGTTCAATTAATGGCGCATGCAGCTGCTCCCAAGGGGGAAGGATGGGCTTGATTGCTCCAGACACCCATCATAGGACACAAGACACGGTCTAGAGATCAGCTATGAACACTTTCAAGGGTGGTAATTGAGAAGAGGTGACCCCAGGCAGACACCAAGCTGCCCTATCTACCCACAACCATCCTGGCGCTACTAGTGGCTCTCAGGCTTGGCCAGGAACCTGTGGAGGGAGACAAGAAGGGCATAGACAATGGGGGAGACTGAGGAGGGGCTGGAGGCCAGGCCCAAGGAGACCGCTGTCATGATTTTCAAACGGGAAGCGCATCATACAGACACATGCCTCCATCCTAACCTCACCTGTAGAATCAGAACCTCAGGCATCTTTATTTCTTCAAGTTCCTGGTGATAGTTTGTTTTAGGTTGAGCAAAGGCCTTCCTGTGCTGGTCTAGTTACCTCAGGTGCCTTTGTATCCCAAGTCCTAGGATTACAGATGTGGCTCACTGTGCCTGGCTTTCCCAGGAAATCTTGTTACACATTAAAATCAATCCTCTCTGGAATAAAACAGGATTCTTATCCTGATGGCCTGGACACTGGAAATCTGTGTTGTCCTCTGAAATTGCCTAGATTTTTTAAAAAAGATTTTATTTATTTATTTTATGTATGTGAGTACACTGTAGCTGTCTTCAGACACACCAGAAGAGATCCCATTATAGATGGTTGTGAGCCACCATGTGGTTTCTGGGAATTGAACTCAGGACTTCCGGAAGAGCAGTCAGTGCTCGTAACAGCTGAGCCATCTTTCCATCCTGCTTAGATTGTTTTATTTGTTTATTTATTGCATTTTTGTATGTTTGGGCATGTGGACGCCACAGTGTGTGTGCAGAGGTCAGAGGGCAATCTGAAGGAGTTTATTCTTTCCTTTTGTCAAAGATATTTTATAAAAGCAACAGAATTGAAATGAATAGTGTCTTTTTTTTTTTTTTAAATATCATTCTAGAGTGGGTTTGAGGAAGACCATAGGTTTGTCGTTCGGGAGATGGTAGCCCCTGGAGGTGGCTGGTCAGGAGGGGCTGAGTGGAGAATGAGCTCACACACACTCTCAGGGATTCTCAACTCCAGGGTGCACCAGAATTACCAAGGGAAGCTTCTTGGGCTTTGGCACAGTTAGCAGCATCACATGATGCAGATGCGGATGCCAGAGTACCCTTGAAACACCTCTGTAATCCTTCACAGAATTGCCTCCCTCCCTTGGCCTGGCAGGAAGCCTGCTCGATGCCAGTCCTGTTGGTCATGGGGCAGGGACCTTCCCTCCCTGTGTATGGAGCCAGCAGTGTTCAAGGCGCCAGGTCAGGAGCTCTGTGCAGAACAGCTCTTTCGCTGAGTGTAATCTCCCGTGCGGTAGATGTTGACAACCGCGCAGTGATCGGGGCGTAGCTGCTCTTCTCAGGACCTCCATGTGTCCCTGGGAAGTTTTACAAGAGACTAGATCTGCCCATCTCACCCACCCCTAATTCATTTTGAATTCCAAGCAAGCAGGGAAAACTGGAATTAACTAAATATTTAATTCGTGTTCATTAAGGCTAGAATCTTGGCTTTGGTTCAAATTTATGGCCTGGTTGTATTTTTTTTTTAATCTCTGGCCATATATTGTCTATAGGCCACTGATTCCTTTCATATAATAAAATGTTTGATATATTCATGCCCATTTTATAGGAGTTGAAGCATAACTTGAGTGTTCTCAGTGATTACAGAAACACCCAGTGTTTGTTTTTATGATGCTGTTGGTTGTAATTGTGATAAATTTGTTGTTGGGTTGCTGCTAATCTGGACATAAACACACTATTCAGTGCCTGCAGAATGCAGGAGCTGCTCTAGCACAACCCATTTCTATTATGCTGTGTTTAAGAATCTTTTGAGGTAAATGTGAGGCTGTTGTTACACTGTGGCTGTTGTTACACTGACTGTGGCTATGGTTGCACTGACAATGGCTGTTGTTACAGATTGTGAGGCTGTTGTTACACTGATTGTGGCTGTTGCACTGACTATGACTGTTGTTCCAGATTGTGAGGTTATTGTTACACTGACAGTAGCTGTTGTTACACTGACTGTGGCTGTTGTTACATTGACTATAGTTGTTGTTACAGACTGTGAGGCTGTTGTTACACTGACTATAGCTGTTGTTACACTGACTGTGGCTGTTGCACTGACTATGACTGTTGTTCCAGATTGTGAGGTTATTGTTACACTGACAGTAGCTGTTGTTACACTGACTGCGGCTGTTGTTACATTGACTATAGTTGTTGTTACAGACTGTGAGGCTGTTATTACACTGACTGTAGCTGTTGTTACACTGATTGTGGCTATTGCACTGACTATGACTGTTGTTACAGATTGTGAGGCTATTGTTACACTGACAGTGGCTGTTGTTACACTGTGACTGTTGTTACATTGACTATAGCTGTTGTTACAGATTGTGAGGCTGTTGTTACACTAACTGTGGCTGTTGTTACACTGACTGTAGCTGTTGTTTCAGATGGTGAGGCTGTTGGTAGAGACTGTGGTTGTTGGTAGCTGTTGATATGCAGGTAAAGGGATGGATGTCAGCAGAACAATGCTCAGAAGCAAAGTTCTTGATTTAAGATATGACTTCAGCAATTCCTTGGGGACAGAGTAGGTGTGAGCGACACTTACAGCTGGGAGAGGACCATGCAGGTCTCCTTCCTCCTGCTCCTTGGCCAGGCCAGAACCCTGGACCAGACAGAACAACTCTTGCATATGATCCCCTGGTCTTCTACCCTCGGTGAAACTAATATCGAAGTTGTTTTTGGTTGGGTGGCATGCGGGCAGACCTGACCTTCCATACACAGTGGTCCTTGTTGCTAGTGAATTAATTCATTTTGTGTAACTAAATTTCTAGGATGGATGAAGTTTCATATAATATAAACTCTGGGAGGAGGTTTAGAATCAGATGTTCTTTGAAGATAAGGGGGAAAAAATTAAACAATACAGAGAGAAAACCAACTTTTCCTGGAAACAGAGCAGGTGCCAGGCTGCCCCGAGGCTACCCTATCTTACTGGCCCTCAGAAAAGCCCCAGTTTGTGGGGACTCCAATACCTTCTTAGGGATAGAAAAGTAAGGCCAGGTAGAGAAGGCAGCTCTGCTGTAACGAGGTTTTCCCCAGCGAGGATCCATGTGCCCCACCCCCACCGCTAACCTCATGTTTTCCTGAGACGTCTTTGTAGTCTGGACAGTGGCGGGTGAGTCCAAACTCAGGGGAATGAGAAATCAAAGGCACTAGAGACCTTAGGGACATGCTCACATTTCTGCCAGATAGGAGATAGAAAGAAGGATGTCAGGAGCTCCTTTCTGGGCTGGATCTAGTCCCTGGCCTGAGAACACTCTGTTCTCTCCTGACAACTTCACTCAAAGCAAAGCCTTTTCAAACTGGTATGTGTCTCTCCGCCTCAGTATTTCTGGAGGATGTCACGTCCTCGGGATAGACTGGAAGTGGCCACACCTGAATCCTAAGCCATTATTTAGAGCTTAATTTTGATGCTCAAAGGCTCACTATGCAACAATTGAAATACCACAAATTGTGACCTCAGTGAACCTGCAGGAATCATTCTGAGCAGAAACTTGAGGGCCAGAGAAGCAGAGAAACCTGCCCACAGGCACACAGCAGGGTTCTGACTGGGCCAAAGGCCAGACCCAGTTGAAGCTCCTCCCACCAAGTCCACTCGAAGCTTCACCCTGGGGGATTTTAACACTAGACACACCCAGTGTTTCAGAGCAGGCCCCTCCAGGACTCACAACCACTTCAGGTCCCCCTCCTGCTCCCACGACAGGGTCTCTGTGTAGCCTTGGCTGTACTGGAACTCACTCTGTAGACGAGGCTGGCCTCGAATTCACAGAGATCCACCTGTCTCTGTCTCCCAAGCGCCAGGATTAAAGCCACCTAGCCTCTTCAATTCATCTTTAGACCTGGGTTTATTTCAGGTCATTACGTTCCTGCCCCTACCTGGGCAGGGAAGATGACCTGACTTTCAGGTGAAGGTCGAAAGGAAAGCACTCCCATTCTTGGCGTGCAAACCGGCAAAAGCTAGTCTGGGGAGACAATTTAGTTATTTCTTACAAAGTTAAACATACACGTAGCACATGGCCCAACTCACTCCTGGGTGTTTCCCTAAAGGAATAAAAATAGTTTTACATAAAAATGTATACGTGAATGGCTTTTTTAGCAGCTGGATTTAAGATCAACAAACAAAAATCCTCAAAACATCCCAAATATTTTTCAGTAGATAAGTAAAACTGTGGCACAACCACATGGAGGCTCCTGCCCAGCCACACAAGGATCAGCTGCGATGACCAGTGACCCTCAGAGGCGGCAGCTTGTGGCCACAGGAGCTAGCTTCAGCACTAAAGACCTCTTGACTGCATTTATAGAACATTTCGGAAGAGGCAAAGCCACAGTGAAGAGACCACGTTAGCAGTGGTTAGGGCTTCTGGATGTGACTTCTAGAGTAGCAGGAGGTTCCGCTAATAACTTGGATGAAACGGACTGTGTGGGAATCTGCCTAGCAGAGCGGGCCTACAAGCTGAACTATCAGTAAGCCCACCCCCCCCATCCTTGTGCACACCCCCCCCCCAAAGATACAATTATCCCAAGGCAACCAACATAACAGCAGGGCTTAGCCTGTAGCTCAGTAATAGAGCAGTTGCCTGATGTGCCTCAGACCCTGGATTTGATCTCCAGCACTCCCTGGTCAGCAGTAGCAGCACCCTCAGAGAGCTGTATGCTTCAAATAAGATGAAAAGCGTGAAGGAGAAGACACGTGGCTGCTAGCCTGTATCCAGACCTAACAGCGCCAGGAAGGGGAGTGTCCCAGCGAGGAGGAGGCGGGTGCTGCAGACTTTCCGCTGTGCCTTGGTCCCAGAATGGACTTCCCTGCTTTATAGGAACGCTCCCTCCTGACAGCTCCCTTCTCCCACCCAGTCTGAAGGAGCACCCGTTCCTAGGTTTTCCCTGGAGTACCAGGACGCTGGCCAGGAGACCCTCTCTGCCCTCTGGATTCTGGGGAGCAGCTGGCTGGCTCTAGGGACAGAGGTGTGAATCACACTTGAGTGTTAGTTGGAGGTGTGCCCACTCCCTGGGATTCCAGTGAAAGGAAAACCACCCTCTGCTTCCACCCCAGTCATCTATCAAAGAGCAGTCACTCCACCCCCGTTACTAGGAAAGACTCCGGAAGCAAATTAGCTGGAGTCAGCTAAACTAGCCAGGAACTTGGGAAAGCATGCATGAATAATCCAAGGATGCTGGGAAGAGGGACCCCAGGGCAGCTAGCTTCCAGCTGACGCTGATGCTGATGCTGATGCTGGCAGAGCCTCTGGGCCTGTCTGAGGCTCGGAGCTATGTAATGACCCACAGGACCCAAGGTCCCATCAGGAGGGAAGAGGGGGGAAAAGCTCTAGCCATCTGTAGTGTGGGGGGGTACATTCTTGGAGTGGTGTCTTATGGCTTGAAGTGGGCTAGGTGGGGGGCAGAGCTGGGCCATCTCGGGTGGCTCTGGGGTCACCAGTGTCAGCAACCAGTACTTTTCCCCCCGGATTACTCATCCAGCTACAAAACAACCGCACCCACTTGCTTCAGAGGCTGCCCTGCATTTCTCACCTTTGGGCTATCATGCCAAGAAGAAATATCAGCCCAGGAGGAAGCTTTTGGCCAAGTTCAAAGGGAAGGGCTTTGGGGAATGGAAAGTCCTTTGAAACCTGCTTCAGATGGTGACGGCCTGACCCAGATTTTCCCTTTTCAAAAATATGCTCAGAGCTCAAAGGCCCGGGTGTCATGTAGACATGGGTGTGACCGAGTTCAAGGAAAACAGAAAACAGGAACACAGCTGTAATTTCACTCAGAGAAACCTCAAACCTGAGCGCAGCCAGCCTCCAGGGCTTAGTCTGTTCGGGCATGTGCTTGTGGGGACTCCGGAGACACTTGTAGGGGTTGAGCCTGGAGCATATCCGATGTCCCTGGCTGCATATTTGGGACTGATTCCTGTCCCCATAGGAGGACCCTCCACTTTGTCCCTTCTCCTTGGCCATCTTGGTTTCCTGAGACCCAGCATGTGACCCAGCCATCACCCAGTAGGGATCCTCCACCTGGCTGTGTTTCTGAAGCCTGGCCCTTGAAAGACCCCACCCTCTCCAGAGAAGGTGGGCCAGGGTTCCATATTGTACACGCACTTCTCCTGTTCTACAGTTTGCTGTCATCTCCACGGCAGACAAAAAAAAAACTTGTCTATCTTCCTTCCAGCAGGGCAAAAGGGTTTGACCCAGAAAGGAGAATCTTGGGTCTCAGCCAAGTCTGATGCCTACCTTTCCCCTGGAGAGACTTGGAGGTAGTCTTTTAGGAGGTTCCAGTCCAGCTGGGACTGTTCGACCCAGAATTGTTCCGTTATCCACTGAGTAATCAATACCACGACACACATGACTCTCACCTGAACCCAGGTGCCAGGGGCCCTTGCTGTTCTATGGCCTCAAAGCACCCCGTCAAAGCAAGCCTCTGCGCTCACATTGCAGGCCCCGGGCTCCTTCACTCTCTCCTACCTGCCATGGGTAGGAGTTGAGTTATGCTTGGCAGCGTCTCTCAGCCCAAGCCCAGTGTTCTGTTCTCCACACTGTGGTGTGGCCCAGACTCTGAGGCACGTCCCTGTGCTAGCTGCTTCCTGGTAGCTTCTGCTGTGGTAGGCAAGAAGGAGACAAGAAGATAGAAGAGGGAGGTGGGCCTTGCTCTTTCTAGATACCTCACCCAAGGATGGTTCTTTACCTTGGTAGCTAAAGCCAGTTCCTCTGTCTAGCTCTGACACACGGTTCTAGACTCAGCATCCTCGCTGAGTACATCCTTCAGATGTACCAAGCAAAGTAACACCTTCCTCAGAAGCCTCGTCCTTTCTCCAGCCCTAGCTCCTAGCTTCTAACAGCACCTTTCTGTGTGTTTTTGTCTGGGGCTGGCAGCTGCTGTTTTCAGTCAATCCTTTCCTGTATCACATGCTTATTCTCTATGTATCTATCTATGTATCTATGTATCTGTCTATGTATCTATGTATCCATCTTTTTGTTACCCAAGAACTAGTTAGTCAACTCACTAGATTAAATTTTCTCTGTTGAAGTAACTACTCTGGCTGCTGTTTTTCTGGCCAGACACTGGCTGCTACACACCCTATGGCTGTCAAGCAGACAGAACAAGGAAGCTATAATTTCCCATCTGTTTTTCATCCATCCAAGGAGTAGGTGGCCGCCACTTTACCTAGTCACCACACCGTGCTGTGGCCATGCCAGCCCCAAAGAAGAAATCCTGATATCCTGGCCAGCCTTGAAACCCAATCAGGGGCAAAATTATGGATTCCTCTTCATCTTAGAAGTAGTAGGACATGGAGATCACTAGGAGAGAGGGGGGAACAGTTGTCTGTCTTCAGGGCTCCTTGGCCTTACAGACACCCCTGTGGTCATGAGACATCCCTTTAAATTCCTACTTCCAGGGTTTCTCCAGAGTTACCCTTTTATGTCTATCTCTGGTCCATAGCCAGTTAGGGATAATCCCTATGGTACAGTGGAATTTCTCAGGGCCCAAAGGGAATGAAGGGATCTCAACGTTCTCAGCAGCAAGGTCCATCCTCCCTCCTCTTAGCAGCAACAGAAAGTCAGGACTGGAAGAACCCAAGGACCAACTGCCCCAGTGCTGCCATTTTTTTTTTTTTTTTTTTTTTTTTTTTTTTTTTACTGATGGATACAGAGAGGTTGGGCGGATTGCTAAAGTCTCACAGTCATTAGAAGCAAGCTATGGCTAAAGCAGGATTCTCTGTCTCCAGAGAATTCCCGGCTTCTCTCGTGGGTCACAGTGAAACCACTCAGTTGCTGGGTCTCAGAAGACCAGCTGAGTTGAAAGAGCCCTCAGCTAAGGCCCGACTTAGCTGACGCTTCCTCTGAGCTCTCCCCCTTGATCTCTGTCTCACCTGTCTGTGAGAGGATTTACTGTCTGGGTTAATTGATGGGGGAAAAAGTCCACTAAATGTGGGTAACTCCATCCCATAGGCTGGGGTCTTGGACTGAGTAAAAAGAAAATGACGGTGCGCCAGCATCATCTCTGATGTGGATACAGCCTGGCCAGCGGCCTCCACATGGACTTGGCAGCCTTTAAGTAAGATCTTGTTCTCAAACCACAGGCTTGGAGGTGCCATTCTATTGAAGGTTCCCGAGAATCACGGCAGCATCCCATCCATAGGAGCTCAGACACACTGTTCTATTGATCAGCCCCGGTTATTCCCCAAGGTGTTTCATTTTCTCTGGCAAGCTTGACAGGAGAGAAGACACATCTCCCTTTGAGCTGCAAAGGCGGAGGCTGTTCTTAGAAAGCATATCTAGACTCTGTCCCTACCATTGGAGAATCACAATTCCCGTTTGCGGCAGGGCTTTTTACCTTGGGTTCAATGCCTTTTAAGTCCAACGAGACTAAAAGTCACCTGGGAAGGTTCTTAACACGACGCGTCTGCCTGTTCCCCCACTGAACATCCCAAACCCCCTGTGTGTGACAAGGGGGCGGGGAGGGGGGAGCCTGGGGGGTGTCTGAGGAGTTTAACTCTCTAATTGATTTCCATGCTCAGCCAAATTGAGTCACACTGCCTAGACAGATAGCAGAGGTGCTTCAAGGCTGTCATTGTGCTGGTGTGGGTAGAGGGATGTTGATGGGGGTCTGAAGCACACAGAAAATGAGATGCCTTCAGAGCCTTTGAAGCTGAATATCTATCTGGCCCAGAAAGAGCTTGGTGGGTTCGGATTCTGGGCTCGGCCCTTTGATCCCCTTTTCTTGCTCAAGGGCGACTCCTGTGGGGTCCGGCTGCCTCTGGAACAGAGTGGGGAAATGAAGACTGGTGCTCTGCTGTCCTCTCCTGCTGGAGACTCCAGACCCACGCATCCCCTTCAGGGGCCTCTGTGCAAATGTGATATTTATGATATCTGCCCCACACAGAGTTATCCAATGGCGTTTGTAATCTCACTTTGATTTTGATGAAATCATTGCTTTTTATTTTGTGTCAGCCTGATGAAAAAGAAAATTACATTTGGAAAAGGAGAAGTTAGGAGGCAGAGGAAGGCGTCTCAATCACGTAAGCATGAGGACCTACTTGAGTTTGGATTCCTAGGGCCAGTGTGAAAATCCAAGAGAAGAGGTGGTGTACTCCAAATTCCAGTGCCGAGACGGAGGATGGCGCCCATCTCTGGGACTTGCTGGCCAGCGGGTCTAGTCAAACGTATGGGCTCCAGGCTTAGTGAGAGAGCCTGTCTTAAGAGCTCCACACAGTGGAGATCAACAGAGGAAGACATCAACTGTAGGATGTGCAGCTTAAAGAAAGCACTGGAGAAACCGGGATTGTCAATCACGTGGGCCTATTTTCTTCAACAGGAGAAAATGAACGATGATCCTTTGCTCTTCTGTTAGGAACCAGCCTGCACCGGAATCCCCCGATTTCCTGAGCAGTGTTCAGGCTCTGCGGCTGCAGTGAACAGAACCCATCCCTCTGAAGGACGTCCCAGGTATTGCATAGCCCCCACCAATAAAATCCATCCTTATGCTTACCACAGACCCTGCTCTAGGCCCTGGCCCTGACCTCTGGTTATCATCATTGTAAAGGCCACGGACCACGAGCTCTTCTATGTTTAAATGTAAGAAAAGGTAACTTGTAACTACAAGGTCAGTCCCTGGAGATCTTGAAGACATTGTCCTGAATTTTATTCTTCATCTCTTCCCCAATCCTCCCTTCTCCGGCATGAGGCTTGTGGGGGTCCCTGACAATCAATCTCTTTTCTACATGCACCTGCATGCACAGTGATTTTTTTTAATGTGACCACATCTGAATTTACCACTTCTAAATGTTATCATCTATCTATCTCATCCATCTATCAATCCATCCATTCATCTATCCATCATATAATAGATTCAAAGGATTTATGTATTAACCAACATTTGAAAATGGAGTATACGAAACGCCAAACAACCCCACTGGATGTGTGTCCTTCCTATCTTTCAGGAAATGGCTGCCCCTGCTCCAGTACACATACTCTTGGCCCCAGTCTAGACCATTTGGACTGATTTGATTCCAAACAGCTCCAGTCATATTTTTCTCTTCCAACAGGTCGGTCGATGGACATTCTGAGCCTACAGTGTGATATTGGGAATGAGGAGGGCTGATCTCCTGAGTGCTGTGAAGAAGAGAGGCGAGGAGGAGGCACGGCTGGGAAGTGAGGTGGGGATGCTGAGGTGCCCGTGGGCTCGCAGAGCCTGGCGTGCAGCCCTTCAGAGGATCCTGCGCCCATGCTCATGGCTCTGCTGATCCTTGTAGCATGCGCTCATTTGTCTTCTGGGTTTTTGTCACCTGAGCGAATGACTCAGGGAGGAGGAAATTAATTTGGTTCGTAGTTTTAGCCCAGCATGGTGGAGACAACATGGCAAACTATGGAAGCTTATCTCAGGGTAGCCAAGAGAGGGAGGGGGAAGGAGGAGAGAGGGAGGAAGAGGGGGAGGGAGAGGGAAAGGGTGAGGGAAAGGGAGAGGAAGGGAAGGAGAGACAGACAGACAGACAGACAGACAGACAGACAGAGAGATACTAGATGCTAGCTGTCTTTCTCCTTTCTTCCTTTTATTTCACACTGGCCTCAGCCTATGGGACGGCACAGCCCATGTTCAGCATGGGTATCCCCCTCTGGAAACGTCCTCATAGCAACATCAAGACATTGATTTTACTATTCCCCCAGGATGAAAATCAAATTTAACCATCGCACAAGCCCGCACTCATGTTCTGTAACTTGCAACCATTGAGCTGACTCGCCCCCATCCTGGGCAGTGACAGGAGCTGCCTGGGTACAGCAGGGAGGCCCACGTGGATATCAACGTAAGGCATTTGCTTGGGGCACCAAATGTATGCTAGACACGGATAAGTGTTCTGTGCTCGCCAACTTTAAAATCTCTACATCCCTAAGAGGCAGGTGTTAGTATCTCATCTCAGAGAAAGGAGCTGAGGTTCGAAGAAAAGAGACAGCTCCCTCAACACAATAAACAGCAGAGCCGAGATCCAATCCTAATCGGCGCGAGTTGAAAAATCTATTGTCTTTCAACGCTGCCACACTATTTTTTTCCCCATGTACTGTCAGAGTGAGAAGCGCGCAGAGCCTCTCAGGCTGTTAATATTGCATGTGGTTGGCACACGGAGAGCCAACCCAGCTCAAGGCTGGAGGGTCTGCTGGGTCAGAGTTGCAAGTGGAGGTTGTCCAGTACCCTGGAGAGCTCCCACGGAGCCCTCGCTCACTTCAGTCCACAGGCAGGAGCCTACCTGGCGGCTCAGTCTGCATCAGGGCCCTCAGGATGCTCACGGCTTTTCATCGATCTGGACAGAGATGACTCATCCACTGGGATATCCTAGGCTACCTCCCTCATTCCGTCCTAACCCTGGGCATCATTTTACGTCAGCTCTTATGAGGGGGATGCTGACTTAGGCTACCAGAGAGTTGAAAATAACTTAATCTCTTTCAAGCCAGTCCACCTTATATCATTCATAGATGAAGAGACGGGCAAATGCGATCTGTTAATCATGCCAGGCCTCCTTCGGCAACGTAAAACCAAACTGACTGCTTTGCATAATAAAAGGTTAAAATTATGAGCCGTTGAGGGAACAAATAAACCTTGATCATTCAGCCTCGAAATGTGTGCCTGGCATCTCCACACGTGCCTTTCCCCTTTCCCCTGTCATCAAAGTCTGCCCTCTACCACAGCTGTTTATTTTTAATCCACGTTTCCCCAAAATAGATATTCATAATTTTCCTGCAGCGTCTCTGGCAGCACCTGCTGCATCGACCAAGAGCAACGTTATTTCCTTGACCGTGTGTATTTGGGGTTTTCATTTGACATACGGATGGGTCTTTTGCCTGATATCTAAAGCTGTTTATGTGTGGGGTAGTGTCGGCTGGTTCAGACTTCCTTAATAAGTTCTTCATGACTGCGTTTTGATGACGTTAATGAAATCATTCTGAATATCAGTGGGCAGATAATGAGTCCCGAGGCAGGGATAGGGCCAGGGCCCAGATGGAGGGAGGGCCAGGGTGGCGAGCGGAATGGCGATCAGTTAACCTTTCTGTTCCAGAAGGAAGGTGATGGTGGAACTTCAGACACCCACGGCCTGTCTCCTCTCCCTCCATCTGGAGACACGTGGCAGGAAGCATCCTGGGGTCTGGCGGTTCTGTCCCTAGCCTAGGTGGGAGGGTGATACACTGTGCCTATGCCCTGGAGTAGAAGTTAGCTGAGGTTTTACTTTTGGAGCTTGGAGAGACCCCGAGGCAGGGCGTTGATGGTTTTTAGATGTTTTGACCCGTGTACTTTGCTTCTTCGCTGTCCTTAAGGTTCCCCCACTGGCCTGACTCCCTACACTCTCCCTCCATAGCACCCCACTTCTATACTGATGGAGTAGCCTGAAGCGATCCAAGCTCTCTCCCAATCAGAGGTTGGTCTGCAGGCTCATCCACATGTTATGACTATTTTCTGGGCCCGAGGAGGGCAGAGAAAACTCCATCAATCTGCTCCCAGAGTTAATGGGTCATCAGAGGCCATCTCTTCCAGACTGAACCAGCAGCTGGGGGAACTGATGGAGAATATCGAAGTTCTTAGTGGGGACCTCATCTTTGGAGAGGGGGAAAGTGACAGGGCTGTTAGGCCAGGGTACCGTACACGGTTGTGCCAATGTCACCCAGCACAAGCTGTGAGGAAAGGGCCCATTCATTGCTCTAACCCAGACTTACAGATGAATTAGGACAGGTTTCCGGCAATCACGTGGTCTTACACTAGCAATATCAATGTCTGGAAATGTTTCAGCAGCTGGAGTGGCTGGAGGGCCATCCCTGCATCTCTGCATCTCACCTAAAGTGGGTCTCATTCTGTCCCCTGCGCTGGCCTCCAGCAATGGGAGTCTAAACTTGTTTCTAAAACGTCTCCTATTTGGGGCAAAAGGACAGCTGTTGACAGGGTAGCTAGCTGTGTTCTCTGGAAATAGTCCCGTGACTGAGTAAACCCCAGTTGATCCTCTGTGGACCACGATGGTCGTAAAGCCTGGTGACCTTTTATACATGGATGTCAGAGTGCAGGCATGAAAATGAAGCTCATTTGCTTTGGAATCTGGAATGTCAAGTTGTTTAAAAACTCCGATCCCATAATATACACAGGGCTGCACAGGCAGGGGCCAGATCCGCCCTCCCCTCACCCCACCCCTTCCACCCCTGGGAACAGTAGTTCCATTTCATCCCTCTAGACATTCCAGACTTGCTGGACTAACAGTCTGCTCTTCAGAAGCGCCTTTCAATAGCTGCAGCCCTGCCCTGCCCCTCTGGCTCTTCCTGTAAAAAAAAACAAGCAGGCAGACGTCGATAGAGGTAGGAGTGTGGGACCAAGGTCAGCTAGGCAACTGCAGAGGGCCCTGGGCGAGCCGGCTGTGTGGCTGCGACTCTGGGCAATGGATGACCCAACCGAGCAGCCGGCCAGAGTCCCTCAGGGAGGTCACCGGGAGGCCAGGATCTGTGGCTGCTTCACAGGGACACAGACAGTGCCTCCTCTCAGCTGATCAGTGGGAAAGCTGGAAGAGAGTCACAGAAGGCCGCAGTGACTCAGTCGCTGTGCGTCTGGGCGGTTCACCTCCGACATAAAGGGTAGAAGCCCGGGAAGGGGAAAGGCTCACAGGTGGGTCTGTGTCTACCTTGGCCTTGCCCCTGAAGCCAGAAGCTCTCAGACCACCCCCAGGCAGCTTGGATGGAAGAAAAAAAATACACTCCCTTTCCCATCTGGGAATGGAACACTGCCCCAGCCCAGCTCCGTGGCCCCATCCCCAGACAGCTGTTCTCCCAGCTGGCGCACGCAGAGGTGCCAGAGCAGCAGAAGCACGCAGGCAATTGATTTTACAGAGGCTCCGAGGTCGTGTGTGCTCTCTATCCCCTGGAGAGACTATTCCCCAAAGCCAAACATCTCAGGCAGTGCAAAGCTGATAAAAAATAGATTGGAGTCGGAGCAGCAGAAATGGGAAAAAGGACTGAGGGCTTAATAACTTCCTAAAAATTCAGCCGAGGGTTCCACCTGGAGAGGGGACATGGAAGGACGTGGGGCCCGCAGTGGGATGGGGCGGAGAGCATCCCTTAGAGGAGAGCAGACCTTGGTTGTAAAGTTAATCCCGCTTGGCCAGGCACAACAGGAGTTGGGTTCTTCATCACCACGTGATCATGGTACCCTCTGCTGAGAGCTGGCTTCACACGAGGAACTGACCGTTATCCTGTCACGTCACGTAATTCCCAGAGTGCAAGCATATGAGCTGTACTGCTATGGTTAGGTCGGGCTTCCATATCGAAACACTGATAACTGGGTGGAGCGACCGACATAGAAGTGGCATTTCTCTCAGTTTTGGGGTCTGAAAGCTCAAGACAAGAATGCCCTAGGTGGTCAGGTTCTGGGGTAGGCGCTCCTCGAGCTACAGATCCCTACTGCACCCTCACATATGGGAGGGAAGGAAGAGGGAGGGGAAGGTGGGAGGGGGAGAGAGGGAGGGAGAGAAGGGGAAGAGAGAAGGGGGAGGGAGGGGAGGGGAGAGAGAAAGAGAGAGAGAGAGAGAGAGAGAGAGAGAGGAGGGAGAAGGGGAAGAGAGAAGGGAGGAGGGAGGGAAAAGGAAAGAGGGACGGAGGGGGAGAGAGGAAGAGGGAGAAGAAGAGAGAGGGAGAAGGAGGGAGAGGGAAGAAGGGAGAGGGAGGGAGGGAGAGAGGGAGGGAGGGAAAGAGAGAATGAGAGAGAGAGAGGAGGGAGAAGGGGAAGAGAGAAGGGAGGAAGGAGGGAAAGGGGAAGAGAGGGAAGGGGAGAGAGGGAGAGGGAGAAGAGGGAGAGGGAGAGGGAGGGAGAGGGAGGAAGGAGGGGGAGAGAGAAGGGAGAAGGGGAAGAGAGAAGGGAGAAGGGAGGAGGGAGGGAAAGGGGAAGAGGGATGGAGGGGGAGAGAGGGAGGGAGAGGGAGGAGGGAGGGAAGGAAGGAATTGCAACAGTAGCTTGCTGAAGCCACCCAGCCAGTCTATGGCTATGCCAGATCCTAGCCCAGCTCGGGTCTCTCCAACCATTAAGCCGCATGCTTAGCCATAGGTGGTGTGGGCAGAAGACCCTCCGGGGAGCTTCGAATCTGCACTGCCAGAGTGGGGGAGGCTTCCCAGCGAAGACAGGGGGTCTGGAGAACTGTTGTAAGACTTTACAATCCTAATAAGCCTGTATAAAAGACAACAATTCAGATATTTTCTTTATAAGACATAGGCCTAGACTGGGCAGATCGAGGGCTATTCCAACTTACTTTCCAGCTATAAAGCCCCTTGTTGCTTGCTGTTTCTCCTGGCCACGTGGTTCTGGTCCATGGCTGCTTTCTCCTCCTCCTCTTCCTCCTCCTCCTCCTCCTCCTCCTCCTCCTCCTCCTCCTCCTCCTCCTCCTTCTCCTCTTCCTCCTTCTCTCCCACTCTCCCCTTCCCCTCCCTCTACGTGCAACCCCTCTCAACCCTCCAGTCCCACCTTTCTCCCTCCACTGCTCAATCTCAGGTTCTAGCCTTTTATTGATAAGTTAAATTGGGGAGAAGGTTCTCAAGGCATCACTAGAGTATGAGTATGTGATGGTGTGCTCTTCAGGGGCGACCACATCTTGAGGAACCCGCATTTAACATTAGATTATAAGCAGCATCAGGCCAACCCTCTACAGAGAACAGTGGTGGGTGTCAGTGCACTGGGCCAGTCTGCAGTGTTTGAGATGGATGATATGAAAGAAAACGAGATTATGTGCCTAGCACCATGAATGTCAGGGGCCTGGGAAGCTGGGGACATGGGTGGGGGGAGGTGGCCTTTGTCTGGGTGTCTGGCAGAGGTGCAGAATAAGTGACTTAATAAACAGGTAGTTGGCCCCCGAGAGGGATGCCAGTCACATTCGAAGGATTTTTTTAAATCTATCTGAAGCCTGTATAGGTCAGAGTCCCAGGCCTGCCCATGGTACTCTCTGGGGAGGGGTTGAGGAAGTGTCTTGCATAAGTTTCTTGGGTGACTCTGAGTTAGGTGACCATAAATCACACTACAGGACAATTAAGCCCAGGAGCCATGAAGAATGCAGGACAGGCTCCACCTCGGAGAAAATGGAAAAGGCAGGAAGGCAGTCCAGGCTGGAGCTTGGACACCAGGACACAGAGAAAGGCCAGCTACCGTTAGGGCAGACCCTGGGTTTCCGAGAGGCCCTCCCAGATAGAACGGGGCTCCCTGGCCTTCGCAGGACTTCCCACACCCTTAGAATAAACCCCGCTCTCTTCAGGTTCTTTAAGCCATGCCGCCATCGCCCATCCAGCTTCTTTATCTCCATGGCTCTCCCTTCACGCGTCTCCCTCCAAGCGTCTGAACACACCGCCCCGTCTGCTGCTCTGAGAACAGTTCTCCACGTGGGTGGTGGCTTTCCTCCACAGCCCTAAGGGAAGGACACCAGGCTTGGATGTGTCCCTGAGGGGATGCCCCTACCTTCTGTCTCCACACACTGCCCACTGGAGCTGTGCTCTCTTTCTCACTGTCCCAGGGTACCTTGCTTCCCAGGTCCCATCGGCTCCCCGAGGTTGGGAAGGACCCCATGGTCGGTCCTGCAGAACTGCACATCTCCACAGCTTTATCATCTTATTAGCGGTGTGAGTACAAGTGTGTGGTGTGTGCGTGTGCGCGCGCGTGCGTATGTGTGTGTGTGTGTGTGTGTGTGTGTGTGTGTGTGAGAGAGAGAGAGAGAGAGAGAGAGAGACAGAGAGAGACAGAGAGAGACAGAGAGAGACAGAGACAGAGAGAGACAGAGAGAGAGAGAGAGACAGAGAGAGAGACAGAGACAGAGAGACAGTGTGTGTATGTGAATGTGAGTGTGTGTGAGAGAGAACATATGGTGTGTGCATGTGAATGTGTGTTGTGTATGTGTAAGAGTGTGAATGTGACTGGTGTGTGTGGTATATGTGTGAGGGTATGAATGTGACTGGTGTGTGTGCGTATGTGTTTGTGTGTGTGTGTGTGTGTGTGTGTGTGTGTGTGTGTGTGTGTAAACAGCGAGGCTGCAGAAAAAAGATCTCCCTGGCAACTTTTGAAATGCTTTCTTAGAATTAATTTGATCTCCTGGCCCGGGAGAGCGGAGAATCCCCTCCCTTCCGCCTTTGGCGTCCAGGGCTGTGTTTGTTCTTGCTCATTCTTCACAGGGGAACATAAACACGGACATCAGCTGAAGACAAGTTCCCCCTCCTCGTGCCTTTACTTCCAACGCTGCCCCCCCCAGGAAGACCTTCCCAACCAGCTCCTGCCCCAGCTGGCCAGGCGTGGTGGGCCCCTCTGTGTGCTGCCGCTTCCCTTGTCTTCCTGAGACGCTTCAGTCGTGTCGGGGCCGGGCTCCTGTGTCTGTGGAATTCCTACGCACGTCTGGACTCATCTAGATGCCTTTGTCAATGAAAGGAACTCCAATTGAACCCGTTTAATAGTGAGGATGAAACGGTGGCTCCAGCAGCCCAGGAGGCGAGAAGTATTCAAGGGCCGGGCAAGGCTCTCTCCGCTCCTCCCCTCCTCCCCTTCATCTCCTCCTCCCCCTCCTTCCCACCTTCCCTCCTCCCTCCCCCTCCCTTCTCCCCTCCTCCTCTCCCCTCCTCCCTCCCCTCCTTCTCCTTCATCCCCTCCTCCCCTCATCCCCTTCATCCCTTCTTCCCCTCCTCCCCTTCCCTCCTCCCCTCCTTCTCTCCTCTCCTCCTTCTTTCTTATTATTTTCCCTTCCTGCCCCCCTTTCCTCCCCTCCCCCATCACCCTATACTCAGGCTCTTCTCTTTCTGTGGAAATACCATTCTCTCTCTCTCTCTGAAGCCTTAGCCCCATATGGTGGCACATGAGCATGGCCAGGCCCAGACTTCCTGCATCACTGACCAAGCCTCGTGCTCCCTGCGCTCAGCCCAGACTGCCTGGCGGCACTGCCTGGGTCTCTCCAGGCCTTTGGCCAGCCCGTGTGTGGGAGGGGGGTGACTGACAACCACTTGGCTACCATCCCTCATCCCAGGCACATGTGACACATATGTAGGAAGGAGAGGACGGGTCGCTCCAAGAGAGACACGGGGAAAGGTGCCAGGAGGTTTGAAATGACAGAGGCAAACCGGGATCTTATCATTGCGTCTACTGAAGGTGTCTGCATATAAAACGCGCCACTCTTTATGACTCCGTTCCGAGTCAAATGAGGGTATGTGTGCATCGTGGTTCCAGGGATGAAACAGGGCTACAAAGATGCCTCGGCAGTTAAGAGCACTTGTTGCTCTTGCGGAGGACCAGATTTTGCTTTTCAGCATCAAAATCAAGTTGCTCACAACTCCAGCTCCAGGGCTTCTGATGCCCGCTTCTGGACTCCTTGGGCACCTGTACTTGTTTGCACACACACACACACACACACACGTAAAACAAATATCTTTTGAAAGTAGGAAACCCAGTTCTGGACTCCTTGGGCACCTGTACTTGTTTGCACACACACACACACACACACACACACACACACACACACGTAAAACAAATATCTTTTGAAAGTAGGAAACCCAGTTAGTTCACAGAGGTAAAGTAACGTGTCTAAGCCACTTGGTAAGCGGCTGGTTGAGAACTCAGACGGCGTAGCTGCTTGCTCCTCCAGGTCCAGCTCTGCCCCATTATTCCTGGCGAGAGAGATGATCTAGTACTAGATGTAAACTGGTAACTTCCCATGTTATTCCACTTTGGAACTGTATTAATCAGGGCAGTGTTGGTTGGGACACAGTGACAAACAGTCCTCGAATCTCAGTGGCTGAAAGCTATCGTTTTCTTTCTTGCTCGGTGGACGGGGCCATTACAGGACAGCAAGAAAGCTGTGCTTACCACCGCAGCTCACAGAGACGAGCGGATGGCACAGCTATCACTTCAAGGGTTGCCAACCCCTGTCTAGCCTAGTCAGGGTTTCTATGACTCTGATACAACACCATAACTAAAAGCAAGTTGGGGACGAAAGGGCTTATTTGGCTTATAGGTCCACATCACAGTCCATCACTGAAGGAAGCCAGGACAGGAAGTCAGGCAGGGCAGGCACCTGGAGGCAGGAGCTGATGCAGAGGCTATAGAGGAATGCTGCTCACAGACAGCTTTCTTACAGAACCCAGGGTCACCAGCCCAGAGATGGCACCACCCACAAAGGTCTGGGCCTTGCCCGTCAATCATCAACTAAGATAATGCCTACAGCCAGCTCTCGTGGAGGCGCCTTCTCACTGAGAGTCCCTCCTTTCTGATGACTTTAGCTTGTGTCGAGGTGACACAAAACTAGCCAGAGCACTGTCACCAGAGTTACAAAAGGAGCTGTCAAAGACTAGAAGCTTTCATCGACAACCTCTAGGCCAGGTTGGCTACTGAGCTGTAGCTAAGTAGGGGCCCCCCCAAAAAATGTAAATATGCCCTGGGACCTATAATGATTAAAACCAGGGAGCCTTAAAGAAATGCTAATGAATTAAAAATAATTTTGTCTATAAAGTGTTTTTAATACAGTAATTTTATTTTATATCAGAGTGTTATTAAAAAGTATATTATAAAGTTTATTTTAATCCTTTTTATATTCATAATGTATGAAGAGGAATTTGGGCATTTTCCTCATTAAGCATATGATAAATGTTGTTTACTTTACTCGAAGTTAATTATGAAAAGAGGTGATTTGTTGACAAATCTAATTTGATATGTTTTATTTGAGGACCAAAAGTATTTTAAAATGCAGATTGTAATTATAAGTTACAGCATTAAAAAAAAAATAACCCTGCTTCCAAAACCTGATTTAAAGCTATTGAAAGTTTTGTGTTCTGAAAAATTACCTCATCTTTTAAAAATGTAAAGCATTTTCTTCTATTGAATGTTGAGATTAAAAGAAATGCTTGAAACTGCCGTTTGCCAGCATGGCTTAAAAACATTAGGGGGATAGCTCATCTTTATTCTTAATAAACAGGAAAAAAAAAGCTAAATTGGCTCTAATTGCCAGTGTATTTTCCCTTTTTAGCACTGGTTTATGGAGTGCTAGGGAAAAATCTAGAATTATTCTGTGTTTTATGTTCCTCATGAACCTGATATTGTATTCGGCCTCAATGTTCCTTATGTTTCTTGTCTTAAGCCAATGGTCCATAGTAGATGTAAATTAAACTGAGTATGACTAATGCAGGAAGAATTTCACCCTGCACACTGGTGAAATCGGCGGGTGTTTCTCTTTCAGCTGAGCCATGAACCAGTGGACGAAAGACCATGAAGTCTCGGTGCCAGCTTGACCCGGTCTTCCACACAACCATGGGCAAGTGTGTAGGTGTGCCATCTGCACACTCCTGCATCTGCACACCCTTCTATCTGACACCCTTCTGTCTGCACACCGCTGCTTCACTCCTGACTTTGGAAGAGATGGAAACCATTGAGCATGGTGTGTGTGTGTGTGTGTGTGTGTGTGTGTGTGTGTGGCCTTGAAGCCTGGGGTCCCTTGCAGAGTGCAAGCACACATGGTGGGGCGATGTCCCCAGCAGCCCATCCGAGCCTGGTGCATGTCTGAGATGTGATTATCTTTGTGGGTTGCAGCTTCCTGTCTGCAGCCTAGGGTATTTTATAAAGACTTGGCTGTTTGCTGGCAGTGCATAATCTGATTTGCATAATATTGGAAGGGGAAAAAAGCTAAATAATTTTCAAATGGAGGAAAAGCCAACCACCCCTTTAAGTATATTCTGCCTCCTGGTTTAGTCAGCTGCTTGCCCAGGCTTAGGTTATGTCTATACAACCCCGGGTGGGGATGGAGGGACTCTGATGGTCAAAAGGACCGGGCAGCTGGGACGGAAGGAAGACGTCCCTTAGCCCTGCGAACTCCCAGGCCCTCCCTGCCACAAGGGGCAGAGATAATGAAGATGGAACAAGTTCAGGGAAGGGCGACCGAAGCCATGCAGGAGACATGACTTACGGGAGAGAGTTTAATTGGTTTAGCCTAAAAAGCCCATTACGCTCTCTAGTGGACACGAAAAGGCTATAAATATCTGCAAGGTGACAACAAGGGAGAGAGGCTGAGATCCATCTGGCTGGGTAGGACCTTTGAGACTGGCTCAGAGGGACCAAAGAACCGGCTAAGGGTTGGAGCCCACTCCAGGGCTGTTGTGAAGTCAAATCCCCCTGTCCTGTAAATATGCACACTAGCTCTGTCATAGAAAACGGACCCACAGGATAGCATGTAGTTGAAGGGACTCTTCTTGGCTCCCTCTCTAGGAGCCTAGCCAACTCGCTAACCATCCATCTGTGTGTCAAGGCTTAGCTAGAAATCTCTATGGGGTGGAGGCAGGTCCCTGAGGTCTCAATCAGTTCTAATACCCTCCCCCTCACAAGTGGCCATGTTCAAGATGGAGCTAGATAGAGAAGCACACACACACACACACACACACACACACACACACACACCCCAGGGTGGTGGGCTATCTCACAACAGGTCAATGGGGCAGATAGGATTTTGGGGGACCTGCCCAGCCATGCCTCGGAAGAGCTGGGCTCACTAAATCCTCGGCTGAGGCTGGCAAGCAGCTGCAGCCTCCAGGGCAGGAGCCGGAGACAGGGTGGAGGACCCTTGTGTGTGCGTGTGCCGTCAGGGAGAGCAGGGCAGCGTTGGAATTCATCTCCGCCAGCGAACAAGCAGGTCTTTATGATGCAGCGGGGACAGAATAGGAGCGGAAGCTTCCGGCCTGGGTGGCCTCTGGTATTCCTCAAGATGGGGATTATGGGAGTGGGAAACCGGGTTCAGGAGACAGCCGCTACTCTTGTTTTCTTGTATTAGTTCCGCTGGGGTGGGGCTGCCCAGCCCCACTGGCTAGAAGGGAGACTAAGCCCAGCACTGGGCTCTTGGGCTTGGGTTTGGACTTCATACAGCTCAGCGAGGCCATTTTTACTGATGGAGCTGGTGCCTCTAGCGGTAAACTGCCTGCTTTGACTTGAGGAGTTCTTGTTTTACAGAGTCTCAGAAGGGTTCTCAGACTGAGGGACTGTCCTGTAACTGAGAAAAGAATCTTGCCCAGAGGGCCAAGGGGCAGCCCCTCGGGAACCCACTGCTTCTCTAAAGATGTATTCAAGAAGTGCATGGGCATTTTTTTCATTGGCTCTTGGCTCTCTACCATCCCAGCTCTCTGTTGGGAGGGTAAGCCAGGGCCAGTTGCATCCGTGAAGACTTGGGAGCAAGGGAAGAGGAGGAGGAAAGGGCAGGGGGGTGGGTGGGTGTCACTCACGAGAAGCTAGTGGTCCCCAGGTGACAGCAGGTCATAAGCACAGCATCCGATGACCATGGCAAGCAAATGTGTCTCAACTGTGCCAGGGTCTGTGACACAGAAAGGTTTGAAGGAGGAGTCCTCCAGCACTCTGGGGCTGTGCTTGTGTGTGTGTGTGTGTGTGTGTGTGTGTGTGTGTGTGTACCCGTGTACTTGTGGGTACACACACCTTTCTTGGTCTCCAGCCTTGCTTCACCCTGGGGATGTGGCTCACTTCGATTTCTCAAGTCCCAGGTCGGGCTAGGGCTGTGGGAGTTCCTAGTGGGGCTGCCTATACCTGGAATCCATTCTAATTTGGATGGGGTAAGGATTCCTCAAGTGACTTGGGAGAGGGATGGTCAGGAAACAGATGGGCAGAGAGCTGTGGGGCAGCAGCAGGGAGAGGCCCAGGAAGCCCCATGTTTCTGGGCAGGTGTCACTGGTGCTTTGGGGATACATTACTGCCTCTCATCTCCTTTGGTGTGTTCACCACTGAACCCATATTTGCCCACCTGTCAGGGAACTAAGTGTCATGCTGCCAGGGGGTGGATCAGCTGAGAGTCCCAGGAACAGGTCAGTTCTCTTGGGATCGGTCCTTCGGGGTGGGATTCCCTCATCTTCCTCTCTTGCCTCCCCTCCTTATCTCTGGGTTCAGCCCTGGCTCCTAGGGTTCTTAGAGTCCAGCTCTTGGCAAGACGCCTCGGCTGGCCCATTACCAGCACTCTCCTGCCCTCTTATGGCCATCCGGGAGCCAGCCTCTGATCAGAGAAGGTGCAGCAGCCTAGGGCCCTGGGAAAGAGACAGAAGACTCGATTCTATCCTGAGCCAGGGGGCTCCTTCCCCAGAGACCACCCAGTGGGCCACCCTTGGATTTTCTTTCCATTAGGGAACAAAGACAGTCCCTCAAGGCGGTCTCCTGCTCAGAAACGCAGCTCTTGTCTGCCTCAAAGCAGAATTACCTCAAAGCAGAGTTGCGGATGGATGATGGGCTGGCGACCCTCCAGTGTCCTCTGTCTCTGTCTTCCCAGTTTTCCTCCTCACACGCTGTTTAACCTTTTGTTCCCCTCTCGTGCTTTCTTTGAGCTTCCGGGCTCCAGTTCCCATAGCTCTGCTCCTTTTCTCTGAACGGCTGGTTCAGAGCCAGCACTCTTCTGGCCATGGACCCACCCACCTCTGTGGGTTGTCAGAAACGTGGCAGGAAGTTTATAAGTCATCTCGAGTCCTGTTGCCGACCTCGAGACTCCTCGGCAGAAGTCATGGTACCCCCAGAACTTTGTCCTTGGGCTTTTTGAATTGGGGTTTATTCCGCAGTGGTAGCATCTCTGGGCAGATGCAGTGACTGCACATCATTCATTAGATGCACTGGAGGTTCTCGGTCTGCATATCACTGTCCGAATGCCATTTTCACAACAGCTCTGGCTTTGTTGGCCCCTCTCACAGTGCCACAATCGCCATTCTTGCAGGACGGCAGGTGTGTCGGGAAAGAGTTTACATGAAGCAACATTTTGTACTTTAAACACAGAAGGTGCCGACAGCCAGACACACCCCCTCTGAGAATGGTTTGGGGTGCACAGACTTTCTGTCCTCTTTTAAGGAGTGCTTCCTGGTCATCTTTATCTTCCTACCCACAATCCCTCGTTTTCTGGGAGAGCATATTGGCTCTTTTCTCTGAATTAGAATAGGGTTCTCAAAGGACAGAGATAGGGCCCTCTCGTGTCTAAGACTGGATCAATTTCTGTATGCAGTAGACCTTCACAGGTAGAACTGAGTGTGTAAGTTGCTGTGCAGGGGAGATGAAATGGTCCCAGACTGGGAAGGGCTAAGTGCAGAATTACCCAGCACATGGGGCAATTCGGGGTCCTGAGCAGCTCCTGTTCTGGAATACTCTGGAGTCTCGGGAAGCAGTTGTCCCAGGCAGGCGTTTGTTACAAGCACCAGGATGGAGGCACTGCCAGCGTCCTCCAGGACTCAGGATGGGCCGACTCTGTCTCTGTCCACTGTCACTTTGCCAGGGGATGCTTCTCAGAAGAATCCCATGTGGTGCCTGAAGGACCCTGCACTGGGAATCCGGGCTCCATTTCCCATCCCAGCTCTGCAGTTTCTGAGCTGTGTGACTCTGAGGAAACCACTCCTTGTCTCCGGCCGACTCTCGTCTGGTGACAAAATGAAGATGCCTGAGACCCACTCCACCAGGACCAGCTCCGGGGCACGGGGTCAGCCAGTATTGACCGGAAAGTCTAAGTGGCTCCTCTTCTCCTTCCACAACAATTTCCTGACTCACCTTCACTTCAAAATAGTAGCCTGACCTTGAAAACTGTTCTCTTTTCTTTCTCTGCCTCTCTCAGTCACTCGCTCTTTCCAGGTGAGGTCTCTGGGTCTTCGCATCCTTCGTAAGTGGAAGCTGTTACACAACTCGCAGGGCTGTGTGAAGACAGGAATGATGTATGGCCCTGGTGTCAGGCTCACACCCAGAGCATGCTCAGTAGAGGCCATTTCGGTTCAAAGGAGAAGGACCATACCCTGGTCAGAGGACTGGGCTAGAAATGAGTCGCATCTCCAGACTGGTGGTCATGGTCTAGCTATCCCTTGAGGGATGCTAAGACAGAAGGGTCAGACTTAGAGAAAAACTTCATTAATGTAGAGTGACTGAGGCCACAGTGCCCGCCCCGTGGGGTTGCTGTGAGCGCTTGCCTGGTGCCTGGCCTCTAACTGGTAGAGTTACTATTTAAACCGCCCAGGTTTTCTTGGCCAGCATGTGCCCTTTTCGCATGATCTGTTGATGAGGTACGCCCTTGACTGAACTTACTGGGACAGCGCAGGCTCCATCTTGTGTGTAGTGGCTCTTTGTGCCTGCTTCATGTTATGCAACAGGAGAGGACCACCGGCCAATCCTCAACAAGGCAGGCAGTGTCTCAGGATCCAGAGAGGCTTCAGGATCTGCCCCATAACCTTTCTCACCGATCACCTCCCGGGGGCCTGGGCAAGCTGGAAGCAGGACCCAAGGTCACATGCTCCTTGACAGAATCATGCCATCCATAGTGCAAGAAGGGCCTGCCAGGGTGCCTCCGGGTCCCCTGCCAGCTCTTGTTCAGATTTGTGTCTCCCTCTGGGTGGGATGCATAGGAGGGACATGCATGGGAACTACAGTTCAAGCTGAGGCACTTCTGGGAGCAAAACTGAGTTGTGTTCCAAATACATGGGACAACTGGTTTGAGCAAGCCCCGTCGGGTCCCTGTGATCTAAGCAGATCTGTGGCAGGGCTCAGTGGCAGGCCCCTGGGGACCTTCCTCAAGCCCCCCACCCCTGCCCTTCAGCTTTTGTGCTCCTGGGTTCAGCACAGCTGTAGGAGTAACAGCAGTGCCACACAGAGAGCAGGCTGGTCAAGCTGCAGACTCTGAAACCATGAGCCCCTCCCACGAGGCATCCACATGACACATCAGATGCTCAGGCACATCCCCCGGCTTCTGCCAAGAAATGACACTGCCAGCTCTCTCTGAATGGCGGGCTGGTGTGTGGTCTGTGGAGCTCTGCTACCTTCTGAAGCTCCCTCGCTCTTTCTGACATTCTCAAGAACATCCCATTTCATAGACAAGGAAACTGAGGCCCCAAATTCCATATCTATCAGGTGACTGATATAGGTCTTCTTCACCTTATTCCTCCAACATCCACCCCTCTCTGCGTGTGAGCCCCAGCCCTGGGCTGCAGTCAGAGCCGCATGCTGAGAACAGAGCAGGACTTAGGTATGAGGATTGCGAGTTATTTGCTGAACCCTCAGGGTAAGTAAGCGGCACGCTGTGGTTTTGACTCAGTGCAAACACCTTAAGGAGAGGCCTCTGTACACTGGGCCAGCACTGTGGGAGATGCTTACCTCCGGGCACCGGAGCCAGTGTTCTGGAATCTTCCTTGGCATTCACAAGGATAGGCTGGTAAAGCTTGGTGTTTTCTTTTCTACATTCTCCAGTCTTTTAGGTTCAGCTTGTCTGTTACTCGCCCAGCGTTTCAGAAAGGTAACAATGTAACAAGGAAAGGGACTGATGTTGAGCAAGCCGTTACTGTGTGTCTAAAAAGCCCCTACTGTGTGTCTAACATGCTCTTTCCTTAAATCCTCCATGTGAGCCTAGCAGATAACAGAACTCAGGACCCAGAGGAGGAACAGAGTCTGTGATAGGACCAGGGCCACAACCAAGGTCTTGGGCTGAGTGTGGCTGGTGGCTCTCCCTGGAGCCAGCAGCACGGCTCGGCAGGGGTCTTTATTGTACGAGCCTGACTGACTCCCTTGGAGCCCTGCAACCCAGCGAAAGGTAAAAGGAGGAAAGGCGGAGTCTCTCAGCTGCCCTCTGGCCTCCAAGTGTGTGCTATGGGAGTGTGTTCCTGTACCCACCTCAACAATAAATGAAACAAAAAACCAAAAATGAACCCAGAAAAGCTTGGACTGGAATTTAAACCACAATTAATTGAGCCAAAGGTTGAAACTGTCCCTAGACATGAGGGACACTTGGGTACGTTAAAATGTACTTCTAGAATGTCAAGGACAAAGTTCTTCTAAGCTGTCCACAAACATCCATGAAAGGCAGCCTCACTCTACTGAGGTAGAAGTCGCCAAGCGTACCTGGGAGGCAGGGCTTCCAGAACCTTCTTTCCGGGCTCACCGACACTATTATTTTGAAAGGTTCTGAGAGGAATGATACTTGCCCAACTTTCTTTAGTCCATACTTCTCTGAATTTTGCCATGGCCCCTCCCCTACTGCCCTCTTGCCCCTGGGGAATGTTTATAAACATCCTTGGGATAGTCTAGGGGAGCCCCCTTTGCCTGCAGGCAGCTCCGTGGTGGGGGCTGGGCTGCCAAAGCTGAAGGACACGCCCCTTCAGCAGACCATGGGGCTCTGCTATGAGGATTGCAGACACTTCTCTTTGCTCTCTTGGACAGAAAATATGTTTGCTACAGCTAGGACCTAGCTTAGAACGGGTGTCTGTCCAAATTGGGGGATTACTCAGACCTCTCAGCCTTTGAGCTAGAGGGGTCCCCTGGGTCAGCAAGCAAGCGTTCAGACACGTGAGCGCCGCGTGGCTGTCGGAACACGTGCAGGAGCGGGTTCCAGCAGGAGATTGATGCAGCCTGAATTCTAATCAGAGGAACACGCTGGAAAACAACGGAACCGGGGCCCTTTGCCTCCGGGCCGGCTTGCCAGCGTGGTGCACAGGACACTGCTTTCCTCTGTACTGAGCTCACCCTGCCAGGAGCCAGACTTTCTCCCAGCATCTGTGTTCAGGTTGAAGAGGGGGAAACTGTTGACAGGCCCCAACTTCCAAGTGGCCATAGCCTCTTCTCCGAAGTGACACGTAGTCAGAGCCAGTGCGGGGAGGTCACTTAGCTTGCCAGTGCTGTGGTAAGACGAAATGCCTACATGGGTGTGGTGACATTTGTTTCTAGGTTGGAAAATAGCCTGGCAGTGCTCTCTGGTGTCCCATGGTCCTGGCCTGGCTTCAGGCCTGTCACCAGGCTTTTGAGCCACCATCCCTTCTGTGAGACATCCCCCTCCCTGCCCAAGCTTAGCCTTCAGATTGGGTCACCAAGAGTCTGTGGGAATCTTTACACACCTTACCAAGCAGTCACTGTCTCTAGTCTATCCTGAATTACATGCATTTAAATGTCCCAGCGACATCATGAGGAGGGAGTCCAAGGGTGCTCCTCGTGTTATGTTGGGATACTGAGCCGCAGAGAGGCTGAACCGGCTTCCAGGATTCGTGGGGTGGTGCTGGTATCTCCACTTAAGTCTGATCTACAGAGCCCAGGTCTCAGTCTCTTCATCTCTGTTCCAGAAATGTCCTTTCTCCTCCGAGGGCCTGGTGGGGCGCTGGGGTCTCCCAGTTTCTTCTTAGGACCTTTTCTAAGGTGCTCCAGAGAAAGATGCAGGGAGGAGAAGTGACCTCTCTCCAGCCCATAGGCGGCTGTCCCCTCTCTTGGGGCCATAGGATGGGGACACAGAGGCTTTGTTGCTGCTTTATGACTAGTGATAAGGACAATTATCGAACCCACTTCGCCTCACCTTGTCCTGCCAGCTGCTCTATGGGGGGAACGACCAAATGTCTCATTTCACAGTTAGGGAAACTGAGGAACAGAGAGGAGTTATATACTAGCAAGCATCGGAGGTGAGGCCCAAACTCAGGGTGTCTGGCTCTGGACATTATGCTGTATTTTAGGTCTAGAAAGGCTGAAGACAGATGTGACTCCATTCTCAGGCCAGGACTGTACAGCAGTGGCTCTCAACCTTCCTAATGCTGTGACCCTTTATTAAAGCTTCGTTGTGGGAAATATTAACAAATAAACAAACAAACTGTCTGGTTCCCGTGCTGTGTCTCCGCCCCGGCGGCCTGGCTGGCCACACATTGGTGAGCCATACATGTTTTTATCTCGTGGAGATTCTGACTCTGAGCTCCACAGTCTCTCCACCCAGCTCACTAGGTTCCCACCGGCAGGTCGATACCACACCAGCCCCATGCTTCAAATCCCCCACGGCCTTTGTGGTGCACATCTGGTAAACCCATGCTTGCCCGCCATGCCTTTCTCTCTTGAACCCAGACGAGCCACCATGTGAAGGAAAACACAACACAAACTTAGTTCAGAAACAGTGGTAACTCAATCTCTGGGTGCCACAACTAAAATCTAATCTTGTAAACCTTATTAAAATCTGATTCCTCCAGTGGTGAATCCCTGCAGATCTGCCATGATACCTGGGAAACTCTAGCAGCTACATCCTACCCCTCTGCTGCTCCTGTTCCAAAAGGACCTAACTCCCTCCTGCTTCCTCTCTTCTTCCATCCTACCCGGAAGTCCCGCCTACTCACCCAGTGACTGGCTCCTTTATTCATTAGGGGATTGGTTCACAAGAACAGCACCAGGCCCATCCACAACACGGTTCTTCAGGTTGTAGTAATCCTCAACCATAACATTATTTCTGTTGCTACTTTATAACTGTAATTTTGTTACCATTATGAATTGTAGCAATAGATTGTGAAACAGTCCATTGATCCTAAAGGGATTAAGACCCACAGGTTGAGAACCACTGCTATAGAAGAAGAAATAGGCCCTTCCTACTCATATTATGGGACGCCACAGGCTATTTCTACCATTTCCTCTGCATCCAGACCCAAAGGCAAGGTGTAAAAAGAGAATCATTCTATTCATGACTTTTCTTGTTACTATAACCAAAAACCTGTCAAGAAGCAACTTAAGGGAAAAAGACATTATTTTGGTTCACAGTTTTAAGGATACAAACCCAGTGTGTTGGGGAGATCAGGGTAGGCAGAGCGCGGGGCAGCTGGTCAGATTGCACCGTCAGTCAGCAATCAGAGATGACAGGAAGTGGGGCAAGGCTATCAAAACTGTAAGGCTCACCCCAGCTCCTAATATTTCCTCTATCCAGGCTCCACTTGTAGCATTTCCACCATCTTCCAAAACAGCAGAGCTTGCAGGAGACCAAGTGTTCAAACACATGAGACTATGAGGGACATTCCACATTCAAACTACAAGAGGCAGTGTGGTGACAGGGGACACTGAGTCACCTGCTGTGACAGGCAACTGGACAGAATTTAGAATCACCCGAGAGATAGGCCCCTGAGCATCCCCGTGGGGGCGTTACCGTAATTACATGGATCGATGTGGGGAAGACCCATCTTAACCAGGGGCAGACCATTCTCCTGGTGGGGTTCCTGAACTGTATTAAATGGAGAGGGTTGGCTGAGCACTAGCAAGTGTACCCTCATTGCTTTCCATTCCTGATTGTAGATGGGGTGTGACCAGCTCCCTCAAGCCTGATGCTCCGAATCCCTGCTACTTAGAACCCTGAGCCACAACAAACCCCTCTCTCTTAGACTGGTTTCGCCAGGGTATTTCTTATCATAGCAACAGGAAACGAAACTAAAACATGTTCCTTGCACCTGTGATGACATCTGCAATAGTCTTTGCAGGAAACGTTGGTGTCTCTCCCTGCTCAAACCCTAGACCTTTCCCTGTTTAGAATGCATGCACTTCCTTATATGGAACCTTTGGTTCTTCATGGACTCCAGGGTTCCAGGACCAGGATATTACAAGGGGAGTTAGGGCAGAGACTCAGCCTGGGAGGATGCACCAGGCTATGGAGATGATAATCTTGGGAGAGTGGATGGAGTGTCCACACAGGCGGAGCGCAGTGGTAGGGAAAAGGCATCCATCTATCTACTGGTTCCTTGGGCACATTGTACTAAAGCCCTGCACCTGCCGTGTGTCCCGCACTGTGATTGGCACAGAGGCTTTGACTCTCATTGGACTAAACGAGTTTTATCTCCCCCAGAGGCCAGTTACAATACTTCTGGGCATCAGTGTCCTTCCCTCCCCAGAGAAGCTGGAGGCAGCACAGCTTCTGAGCTATAATGAGGCCTCCGTGAAGTTAAAGACATTGGGGATTTAGAATGGTGCACGCCTGTGTAAGAGCCGAACAAATGGTGTCTGTTAGTGCTATTATTACCTCTGTCCTTGGGAGTTCACTGCCTGGTGAGGCACAGACATTAAAAGGAAGTAGATAATTTCCTGATGACTTGGGCCAGGACGTGAAGCTGAGATGCTCAGAGCAGTGAGGTTAGAATTCCTGCCTCCTCGCTCTCTGACACGTCTTGAGGTCAGTTCTGCACTCCATCCTGAGGCTGAGGCCAGTGTCAAGTGTTCTTTCTGCTCCGGTCCAGGGGGGTTCCTGGGGCCCAGGATGGGTGTCTATGTCACTTTGGTTATTCTTATCTTCTAAAAAGAGGACAAAGCTGCTGGTGTGGAAGGAGTCGCAGACGGGAGGCAATGAGATGGGAAAACCAAATAGCCAAATGAATATATAGGAGCAAGTTTAATGGCTTGGTGACAAGCCACTCCGTAAAGTGATTGCTCCCTGGCAGGTGATAAGCATGTTAGAAGCAATGAGACAGAAAAGGATTACTTGGGGGACGCTGGGGACCCTCACACTCTGGCCTAGTGCAAATCCTCCAGGGAGCTCTCAGCCAGCTGTGTGGACAGGGAGAGGGTCACGCCCCTGCGGCAGGAACCAATTTTCAAGCATCACTTACTTTATCTTAAGCCCCGGCGGCTCCAGTCGTTCCCATCTTCAGTTAAACCTGTGTTTTTCTTACCTTCTCACGCTCGTTATAGGAAATAAATGATTCGATTCTTAGCTCTGTACTGTCCACTTTGCACCTCAAAGTTCACCTCCAGGAGATGTGCGTCAAAGATATTTTTAATAACTGAAATATCGTCCTGGAGCAAATCATGGTGTGTCTGGAAAACCACCCTTCTGGGAAGGAGAGCGTGTTGGACTTGGGGGGAGATGGGGCTAAAGCTGGAGGTGACTCAGGGCTACTGGCCATTGGGGACATTCTTGGGGTACTCCTGAAAGTGCGCCATCGGGATCTGGACCCTGCAGCAACGCTCAGCTGAGTGGTGGGGGGAACAGGAAGAGAAAGGCCAGAGCCGAGCTAACTCCCTGCAGAGGCTGAGATCACTCAGGCGGAATAATGGGTTGAATGGTAGAACCCCAAACGTTCTGTCCACACTGCAACCCCAGGAACCCATGAATGTGACCCTATTTGAAAAGGGGGCCTTGGGGGGCTGGAGAGATGGCTCAGCAGTTAAGAGCACTGACTGCTCTTCTAAAGGTCCTGAGTTCAAATCCCAGCAACCATCCACATGGTGGCTCACAACCATCCGTAATGAGATCTGACGCCCTCTTCTGGAGTGTCTGAAGACAACTACAGTGTACTTATATAATAAATAAACAAATCCTTTAAAAAAAAAAAGTAAGAAAAGGGGTCTTGAAGGTTTGATTGTTTGGGTGGGCTCCAAATCCTTACAGTGGAGAGGAGAGAAAACCACAGGGGGAGGAGGAGCTTGGTAGGGTTTTTTTGCACCAGAAGCCAGGAAATACACAGAGATTCAGGAAGCCAAGGGGAGGAAGTCTTGTCTCCTACGGAGGAAGCTCACTCGACTGTGGTATTTTGGATCTCTGGCCACCAGAACTACGCATACATAACTATGCATTTCTGTAGTTTTGAATCCTCGAGTTTGTGGTGACTTAGTATGGCACCCTAGAAATTAAATGCAGAGGGTGCATACAGGACCAAGTCTGAGAACCTAGGGCCAAGAGCTGATCCTAGAAAGATGTCAGCTCCTGAGTAGAGAGGTCTCTGGTGGCAGTGGGTCTGGAGTGGGCTGCTGTGGGACAGAGGGACAAGAATCCAGAGAGTTTCATCTCCATTCTTGTGCAGCCAGAGCACAGGTCAAAGAGGAGATTCCCCTGAGCGGCTGGGTGAGCCTGGGCATGGGTCGCCCTTCCCTTCATCCCTTCCTCATCCTTCCGGTTATGAGTTCCAGAACAGACTTCTGCAGGTGACTTAAGGATGGATGGGAACACAGAGCAGAGGGGCAGCGGCCGGCTCACACTGAAACTGGGTCCTTTAACCTAGGTCCCAGAAGAGGCAAGTTTTTAGGGCAACCCTGGTGACTCTGAGGGAGCGTCCCAAGACCATGGGGCACTCTGACAACAGAGAGCAGAGCCTGAAGTTGGCAGGGTGGGGGTTTCTGAGTCTCCAGGGTCCAGGTTCTTCTCCTCGGTCATCTCGCCCCCGTCTATGCCTTCCCCTATACCTGATACATACCAGGCAGCCTTAGGCTGTAACAGCCCAAACCATCAAGATGGAAAGAAATGCTAAGCAGGGCTTACTCACAGCCGGGCTCTGCCGCAGCTTCTCTTTCCTACGACATGTGTGTTTGTGGTTGTGATATTATATTGCACACATTAACACAGTCATATTTTTTTTTGCTAGTAAAATTCTTCCTGGCTCATATAATGGAATTAAACATATCAGTATTTCATGGTGTTCCGCAAAAAGCCCCATAACTTCCGGGTGCTCAGCCACACGGACAAGTTTGAGAACCACTGATCTATAATGAAGGCTGAGATCACTGCGCACAGAAGCAAGCAGAAGGTTTGAAAAAAAAAATCCGTTTGTTGTGAATCCATCCTCATTCTTGTAGGGTGAAACTGCATATGTATCTGATGAATGCAGGTTATTTGAATTTTTCAGAAAGTGTCTGGGAGGCTGGAAAGATGGCTCCGTTGACAAAGTACCCACTGTGCAAACAGGAGAATCTGAATTTGGATGCCTAGCACCCACACAGAAAGTCTAGTGATGCCCGATATCATCCTCTGGTGTGATGGTTTGTATATGCTCGGCCCGGGGAGTGGCACCATTAGGAGGTGTGGCCTTGTTGGAGTAGGTGTGTCATTGTGGGTGTGGACTTTAAAACCCTCATCCTAGCTGCCTGGAAGCCAGTCTTCTCCTAGTGCTTTTGGAACAAGATGCAGAACTCTCAGCTCCTCCAGAGCCACATCTGCCTGGATTCTACCATTCTCCTGCCTGGATGATAATGGACTGACCCTCTGATCTGTAAGCCAGCCCCAATTAAACGTTGTCCTTATAAGAGTTGCCTTGGTCATGGTGTCTGTTCACAGCAGTAAAACCCTAAGACAGAAGTTGGTACCAGGGACTGGGGTATTGCTATGATAGGCTTGACCATGCTTTTGTTTGGAGGAATGTGGATTTTTGGACTTTGGATTTGGAAAGTAGTGGAATGCTTTAAGTGGGGCTTAGTGGGCCATCCTAGTAGGACTATAGAAGACTTTGTGGCTTGAATTGGGAAGCCTAGCTCTAGAGGTTTCAGAGGTGAATAATTTTAATATGTGGCCACAAGACTGTTTGTGTGATATTTTGGTGAAGAATGGGTCTGCTTTTGCCCTTGTCTAGAGTCTACATAAGGCTAAGGTGAAGAGATTTAGATTAATTCCTTTGATAAAGAAAGCCTCAAAACAGTCTGGTATAAATTCTCTTGTGTGGTTACTAAAGTTCACTTTTATGAAGAGCATTTTAATGAAAAGGAGCAATCTGAAAAAAGACAAATATAAAATATATGGCTTCAATATTAAAGGGGCAGCAGGAAGTAAAATGGAGCTGAATCCTGTGTCCGATGATATTAAATTGAATTAAGGGAGTGGTGACCTTGGGGCAAGATCCTACCAAGCTAAGTCTAGATCTAGGCATGGTAGTAGATGCCTTTAATCTCACAAGGCAAAGACAAGCAGTTCTCTGAGTTCAAGGCCAGCCTAGGACAGAGCAGGTTCTAGGTGAAGAGAAACTTAAGTCTAGGCATGGTGGTACTTACCTTCAATCCCAGCATTCAGGAGACAGAGTCATGCAGATCTACAGAGCAAATTCCAGGACAACCAAGCTTAGGCAGTGAAGGAGTTGAAAAACATAAGGTAATAATGTAATAGAACAAGGGGGCCATGTTCCAGCCCTAGCAAGCAGGAGAACTCAGCAGTTTTAGCCGCTTGGCACTGGCTTTAGAGTCAAGAATAGAAGGGACTACTGGGACAATTGATGCTAAGAAATTAGTAGTGATTAAGAAGACTAGCTTCACTGAGATGAAATCTTCTGAGAAGTGTTTTCTGAGAGCACAAAGAAGCTGTGTTCCGGAGATAGTCAAGGTTGTACCTCGTGCAGCAACTGTACTTGGTAATGTGTAAGAGTCACCCAGGTGGTACTGGTTTTGAAGGCATGGAGGTGTCATAAAGAACAGTTGAGGCTTGCACTGTGATAGGCCATGGAAGGCCGTTGGTGAAGGTGCAGCCCCAGTTGCTGTTGACAGCCCAGGACTGAAGGGGTCATTCAAAGGAGTTGAGGCTTGGCACCATGAAGAGAGTCTATGAGAGGCTATTGGTGAAGCCTAGTTGTGGTGAAAGATCCACCATATTGGAGATGCCAGTACCATGGGATGATCACCAAGAACAGCAGTGGCAGTGGAGTAGATCAACCTGAACTTAGAGTGCAATAGAGGTCAGAGCTGGAAAAAAGATGCCAGCCCTTTGGAGGAGCCCAGAAGATCGTGTGTGGATCCCAGACATTGAAACAAGAAGCTGTAACATTGAAGTTCCCTTGGAGACACTAATATGTTTGAGATGCCAGAGCCATGGGCTATCTGCTGAGGAAAGCTGCTAACCGAGAATGGAACCAGTCCAGGAGAAAGAAGTTTGTTGTAGTTAACAAAGATGAAAAAGGAGTTGGAGATCTGAAGACTGCTTTGACATCAGATGTCAAAAGAGATGCAGAGTTTGGAGTTTGCCCAGTTGGTTTACTGTCTTGCTTTGAGAATTAAAGTTAAGTGATTGGATGAATCTCAGACTTTGAACTTTGTACTTTTAACATTGTTTGAGACTGCTATAGACTATGGGGGCTTTGGAAGTTGGATTAAATGTATTTTTATTATGCTATGGGTAGGTATGGCCCCCATAGACTCATATGTTTGAACAAGCTCATGGGGAATAGGAGTGGAATATGATGGTTTATATATGCTTGGCCCAGGGAGTGGCACTATTAGGAGGTGTGGCCTTGTTGGAGTAGGTGTATCATCGTGGGTGTGGGCTTTAAGACCCTCATCCTAGCTGCCTGGAAGTCAGTCTTCTCCTATCTGCTTTTGGAACAAGATGCAGAACTCTCAGCTCCTCCAGCCCCACGTCTGCCTGGACATTGCCATATTCCTGCCTTGATGATAATTGACTGAACCTCTGACCTGTAAGCCAGTCCCAATTAAACGTCCTTATAAGAGTTGTCTTGGTCATGGTGTCTGTTCACAGCAGTAAAACCCTAAGAATCTGTGTTCCACAGACATGCATACACATGTGCATATCCACCTTCACAAACACATGCACATATACACACCTTACACACATCTGCACACAAAGGTTTTTGTCTATGTATCATATCTAGGAGACTTGAGATGAAATGCTCTTGAGGACCTCCCTCGGCTCCAGGGTTACACGGTGAGCCAGTCAGAGCCTGATAGGTCAAGGCCAGCTTGTCCACAAAGATGCTGTGTGTGAAAGGGCAGCTCCTGTGGTCAGCAGCTCTGGAAGACTTCAGGAGAGGAGGCCACCAGACGTGGGGCCACGGCCATTGTTTTTCCGACTTGAGTTGCATCCTTCTGGGGGATCACAGGAAACCTAGAAGGTCACCTTGAGACCCTTTTGTTCTGCAGAGGGCAAGAAGCCCAGATGCTGGCCTGTCACCAGCATGTCTCTTTCTGCCTCTCAACACAAAAAGGACTCACCACAGCTGGGGTGCCCTGGAACTGGAGCCAGGTTGGAGAGGTTTGCTGAAGACCACTGGGTGGAGTTTGGGGGCAAGAAGATAGAGCAGTTGTTAGCCATCATATGATGGTGATGCAAATTTAACCCTGTGGATGCCGATCTAACATTACCACATGACAAGGATTTCAGATGGTGAAGAAAAAGCTAGCTAGTGACGGCAGAGCTGGAAAGGACGCCTTAGAGCCAGGAAGAATGCTTCTTTGTAAAGTGCATTACCAGAAGTGCTGCTGACTGTGGGTGCGGGCATGGGCTCTCTTTCTCTGCTGATTAAAGACTCAAAAGGCAGAAGTGTCACCAGAAATCATGGGGCGCCCAGCAGGACTGTCATGCATTGCTAGGAAAGTCGGGGTCCCCTCTCATGGCTCTTAGTTTCATTAATAAAAGAATTTAAGAACAGGCTCAAATGGCAGCCTGAGGGCAAGCTTACTGGAGTTTGAAAGGAAAGCCAGCCGCCAGGCAGGAGAGCTGTCCTTCTCAGCTGCCCAGAGAAAGAGGGAAGAGAAGATAATGGTGCTGGGGTCAGCTGCAGGCAGCCGCATGGTGGGGAGGGGGGATTTCAAAAGAGGAGCAAGGGAGCCCAGCGCCTTAGGAAAGTTAAAAGCATACTTGGGCTCGGAAAGAAGAGACAGAAGAGAAGGAAAGGAAAGAACAGTGCCTTCTCGAGTCAGGAATCAAAAGACGGGGCAGACCCAGATAAGAATTTCTGGGCACCTTGCTGGGACTTCACCAGAGGTCAGGGCCTTTTCTCCAGAGGGTGGGGGTGGGGTGGGGAGAAGAGTCCTGGCCCACTCAGCCCCAAGCAGGAGATTCTGTGCTGAAGTTCCCCTCTCCACAAGGGAGTTACAGGGGCCAACTGTTTCAAAAACACTGGAATGTCAGAAACACAGACAAGGCAACACAGTTGTAAATATTTGATCTTAAACAGCCTGACTTTTTAATACTACTGGTTGTGTTGAAGAGTTCCTAGCACCACGTTTTAATGTCCCCCATTAGGGTCTAATGTAGGGGGAGGTGCTCTGGGGACAGTGCTCACAGGCAGGGTCTGGGGGCTTCCAGGAGGAGGGTGCAGGCAGCTGAGGCAGGAGACTGGTGCTTAGGGATGCCACCACCAACAAAGAGAATGATACCACCCGGGCTGTGCCATAGTCTGTACTCACGGCTCTCCCGGGGGAGTATGAACCATCTGTGGCATCTGGCTAGGACAAGCTGAGGGTCATCAGGGAGGAAGGGCAGGAGGGAGGGGGAGGACCATCAGGGAGGGAACCAGATATTAGTACTCACTCGAACCTGTCGCGGGCCTGCTATCACACTGAATGTCCTCTTTGTGGAGCTTACAACCATGCCCAGAAAAAGAAAAAAGGCACAGAGATGTTGGATTACCTGCTCAAGGTCACACAGCTTCTCAGAGGCAGAAGAAGCTAAGCGCCATTTATTTCCTGTGGTCTTTGACACAGAGATCATGCCGGGGCCTAAAACAAATCTAGCCCCCAGGATGGCTGCTGCGATGATTTAAAGAACCCGGCGGTGCTTCATCTTGCCGCTGGCTCCCTCATTTTAGAAAATGTAGAGATTTAAGAGCCAATAAAACTGAGCTATAACATGCCCTGACAAGAGTCTCGCATGGGCTCTCTATCCTGGGCTGCCCTCTGCCCGGGGGTCTTGATTCTTGTCCCAGGTCAGTCTAGGACACTTCTGTAGTCAATTAAAGCTGCTGGCCTCCTGGCATCCTCAGGGCCCATCAGGACATCGTGTCCTTGCCAGGCCTCCCTGAGCTCAGGCGTGGGAACATACGGTCATTGGTGGGGTCCCCTCGTCCTTCGGGACTCTGAGGGCGGCAACGGGGAAGGCTGCAGCAGCCAACGCAGCCACAGCACCGGGCATCAGGCTCAGCCTGGTGACAAAATCAGTGAGCACCGTGGAGCATCCACACGGGGGTGGGGGGTGGGGGGGTCATGCTTTGGGGACCATGACCAGACACTGGGCCCTCAGAGGTGGCCCTAGCTACCAGCAGCCCCTCCCAATCTGCTTCAGTGCACGCACCCTGAACGCCATTCAGGTCTCCAACGCCTCGCACAGGCCTATCCTGACTGGTGCATGCATCCAATGTGCAGGCTGCATGGCCCCTACCCCAGGGGAGCTATGAGTGCTGTCCAGCTCTGTGTGTGTGTGTGTGTGTGTGTGTGTGTGTATGTGTGTGTGTGCATATATGTGTGTATGTGTGTACATGTGTGTGTGCATGTGTGTATGTGTGTAGGTATGTATGTGTGTGTGCATGTGTGTGCATGTGTGTATGTGTGTGTATGTGTTGTGTATATGTGTGTATGTGTGTTGTATATGAGTATGTGTATTGTATATGTGTGTATATGTGTGTATGTGTGTTGTATATGTGTGTATGTGTGTATGTGTGTGTATGTATGTATGTGTGTGTATATGTGTGTGTATGTGTGTATGTGTGTATGTATATGTATGTATGTATGTATGTATGTGTATGTATATGTGTATATGTGTATGTGTGTATGTGTGTGTATGTGTATGTATGTATGTGTATGTGTGTGTATGTGTCTGTGTGTGTCTGTGTGTGTGTCTGTGTGTGTATGTGTGTGTACGTATGTGTGTGTGTGTATGTGTGTGTATGTGTATGTGTGTGTATGTGTGTGTATGTGTCTGTGTGTATATGTCTGTGTGTGTATGTGTGTATGTGTATGTATGTATGTGTGTATATATGTGTGTGTATGTGTGTGTATGTGTATGTATGTATGTGTGTCTGTGTGTGTATGTGTGTGTACATATGTGTGTGTATGTGTGTATGTGTATGTGTGTGTGTATGTGTGTATATGTATGTGTGTGTATGTGTATGTGTGTGTGTCTGTGTGTATATGAATGTGTGTGTATGTGTATGTGTGTGTATGTCTGTGTACTTTGCTTTTGTGACTTGGCTGTGCAGCTCTTTGACGTGAACTCTGTGAGTCATAGTGTTGTGTTGTAATAATAGGAGTTTGGACTCCATGGCATGTGGCCCAAACAGCATGTACCGGAAGGAAGGACAGACAGACAGAAGGAGGGATGGCAGAAAGGATGGAGGAAGGAGGAGAGGAACAGGACTTATTTATTATGAAAGTGACCCAGTTCCCCCCAGATCCCCACACCCCTTTCCAATGTGGCTTTTAAGCTCTTCGCTTGGAGAAAAAAAGTGGTGTGGCTTGGTGGGGGGGGGTAGGGTCCTCCCTTCCGTCATTAAATCTACGTGGCACTTGTGACTTGCTTTGGCCGATGACGGAGCTCATTGGAAGCGATAGTGTCACCAGTTCCCGGACATGCACGCTGCCTCCCGGAATGTTTTCTCTTACGGAGCCGCGTTCAGCTGCCAAGGGAATGGGTCTGAGCTGACGTAGCTGTGACAGACGTGTGGGCTAGGGCACTTCCACCCTTTCAGCCGGCAGATGCCACCCACATATGTGAAAGGCCGGAGCGGGCCAGAGGCTGTTATGAGTTCTGACACGGTTGGCCACACCCGACTTAGGTCTGCTCAAGGACGAGCCAATACCACAGGGACACAGATGTCGGCTGCTCCTAGGACACTTAGCTAAGTGGGGCTTGTCACGTCGTGGTAGCTGCCTGACAGAGGGTGGAGACCATGGGGATCTATCTATGTGTTCCAGGCCATCGTGGGGCTCGGGGCTTCCTAATTTGAGGGCTCTTCCTTGGCCCTTCCTGTCCAGTGCAACTTGCCATACCCTTCCTAGAGTCTGTCCGAGGCCAACCCCATGGCATTGCGAAGCCCTTCCGCTTAAGCTTCTAGCGCCTGCCTCTCTGCGTGCAAGGTGTCACGGCAGTCCCGTGACAGTAGATAAAAGTAGCTCGGCGCCTACCTTCACCTGTTTGGCAATCATAGCAACGTTGATGATGACAGACACCTGCACGGTACTTGAAGCTATGCTAAGAGTGTGCATGCATTTTGTGGATCTGAATTTAGGGCATTGCAGTACAGAAGCAGGTACGCTGTCACCAAGGGCTTGCTGTATACACGGCCCGTGATAGACACTATTGATACACAATCATCTGCCTTGGTGTTCCGGCTAAGATTCCTCCTTCACAAAAGGTTGTGTTCCTTGAGGCCGCTCCCATTATGCCAGTCCCTGCCAGTGAAGAGCCGGCCAGCTTGGCATTGGTATGAAGGGACACTGTGGGGTCACATCCTTGAGGACCCTGTGCACAGGCTGAGAGGAGCCTGGCTAGGTCGAGGTCTTCCAGCCCTGGCTCCGTGTTCTGAGTCACAGGCTGGCAGATGGGGGCTAGCCTGGGACAGTACAGATGGAGAACAGCTGACCCATCTAGGTCAATGGAGAGAATTTGAGATGTGCAGCTTAAAGAGGAGCTTGAAGAGAGACAGAAGCAGTTTCCCAGCTCTGGAAAGTGCAGTCGGGGTTTAGGGACCAGCTTTTCCTCAGGGGCAGACCAGCATTTCGGAACTTGGGGTGAGGGAGGGGTGCTGGCTGGAGCGTCTTATCTCCCTCCCTGTTCTTTCTGTGAAGAATAGGCCCAGCTTTGGGAAGATGCGTGGCTCTCCGAGCCTGGTGGCCGCTGAGGGCTGAGCGTTGGTTCCCAGGGCACGCCCTCCTATTGGGACTTATCCATAGGTTCTCCCTATACAAAGCTCCACCAGCCTGGGTCGCGGGAACCTCGCCTGCAATCACCCAGCTCCGTGGCATCTATAGAAATGTGACATGTAATTTACAGTTCTGCTCTGGAGAGGACGGCTCCCCTTTCTTGTCGCGATCGGTGACTCATCCCTCTCGATTAAAGAGTGCAAAAGCCTCTGGGCTAGCCAGAGGCAGCGGCAGAGGTGGGCAGACAATGGAGGGAACTTGCGAGAACACACCCAAAGGCGGGTCAGGATGGCAGTGTCACGGTGCTGGGGAGCATGGGGACGCAGGGTACCAGGGATGATGATAGTGATCCTGGGTAGCATTTATTGGGCACTTAGGGCCTGCCAGGGACTAAGCTGTACATATATCACCCCATTTAAACCTAAAAAAACCCCACTGTTGTTGGTGCTCTTTAATAGAGGGGCAATTAGAACACAGGGTGTTAAAGTAACTCAGCCAAGGTCACACAGACAGGAAGTGGCCGAGCTTATATTTGAACCTAGAACACTGCAGTAAGCCTGCGCTTTTAGTCTCTTTGCAGTCATATCTTCTCTGTCCGTGCAGAGGGCCATCTGTCTGTCTGTCTTTCAGCCATCTGCAGTTCCGTAGGGATGGTGTCAGGGAGGAACCTTTCAAGAGTGAGCCGTCCTACCATCTCGGTATATTTCCGCCTCCCGCACGCACGAGGCAGAGGAGAAAGAGACGGCTTCTGTCGGGAGGCATAAATTAACTCCGTGCCCTTGGGGTTTGTGCTGCCACGCTGCCTCCTTGGCGGTCAGGTGGCGGGCTAGCCGGCTGCAGATCTGTTGCTTCGGAGTGACTCACGATTCATGAGCGAGCGAGCGGCACATGGCGACTGGCGGGACAACAGCTTCCACCCGGAAGCCTGGACAAATGGCAGTACGGAGCAGAGGGCAAGGCGGTTGACAAGGAATCTTAGCAACCAGGCAATGGGCAGCAAACCAGAAAATCGCCAAGGAAACCCAGCAGAGCATGAGCTAAACGAATTGCAGGGTTTGTGAACCAATTTACACCCACCAGAGGAGGGGCGGGAGAGGAGGGGCGGCCACAGCCCGAGGCACAGGGGCTGTCACCTCCAGTGCACTTGTTGAAGGGCAGCGAGGACAGAGACTATCGAAGCAGGACAGGCGGGGGGGGGGTCTCTGAAGCGCTACCCAGCGGACTTCAGGCCTGGGTCTGGGGTGCCTGGTCCCTGTCATTGCTGCCGAGGATGGATTTCGGACGATGCAGGGAAGGCTGCAAGCACAGTGGTTCTTTCTTCTCCTCCAGTCACGGTTGACCTGAACTGGAAGCCATCCGTGGTTCCATCCTGAGGCTTAGGAAGTCGGCTCTATGACCATGTAGGGCACCTCCCTGGGGAGACAAAGACGCTCTTGGGGATCTGGAAGCAAGCAGGCGACAGAGGCACCTTCTCTGAAGGACGGCTTTGGCGCACATCTGCTCTGAGACACATTGTCCTCTAGGGAGAGATCTACTTGTCCCCAAGGGCCTGTTGAGTAGTGAGGGCCCAGAGGAACGGGGCTTCCCGGATCTAAATCTGTCAGCAGGGTTAAAACAGAGCCCTGCAAGGACATCCAGGGGTGAGGGTGTCATCTTCAGTTACCTCATACCCGGAGCGGGGTCTCTGGTTCCATGCAGCCCGGAGTGCTTGGGTCTCCAGTGACACATGCAAGATGCAGAGTTAGTTGTAAGCGATATAATCTCCCATACACGGTGCCCACATTCTCACAAGGAAAGTGGGTTGCCACTGGCGAGCTGATTAGCAGATGAGAGAAGGCATCCTGTTTCAGAGGCTTCAGCTGGGTACACATTGCTCTTGGGCAGGGTGCTGACACAGCCATGCCAGACCGTGTGGGAAGAGCTTGGGGGTGTGTGTCCACAATTCCCCTTAAAGACCCTCCCACCAATGACTTAAAGTTCTGTCACTTACTAACTAACAGCACCAGCTTGGGAACTAAAACCTCAATCAATGCTTGGGTCTTTAGGGGACACTTGACAGTCAAATGGTAACAGGGACTGGTTGCTCCCCAGGCAGTGTGACTGTCACTGATAGTCTCACAAAACGCGGATTCAGTGGCAGCGCCGGGAAGAAATAGGCCCCAGCTTTTTCCATCTTTCAGTGAAAACATTAGGGCCACAGTCCTCTAGGGCCATATACCACTCTGCCTCATTGGCTCAGTGTTGTGGTTTGAATGAATAATCTGCCCCCACAGGCTCGTGGGTTTGAACCCCTGGCTCCCCGCTAGTGGTGCAGTTTGGGAAGGATGCGGAGATTTTAACCTTGCTCTCTAGAGGTGGGTGGGTCTTGAGGTTTTCTAGCCTGGCCCCACCCGTTCACTCTCTGCTTCCTGATGGCTGCCGCTCTGTGGCAGCTGGGTCACGTGTCTGCTGCTCTACTTTCCCCTCCCCCCACCTCTACGCACCCTGCCGCCCACCTCCCCTGCCCCATGATGGACTGTATCTCTTTGAACTGTGGGCTCAGACACATTCGTCTTTTCTCAGACTTTCTCGTCAGATATTTTGGCAGAAACAGTGAGAAAAGTAACTAATGCGCTGGTGACTTCTGGCCGAAGCTGAGAGCCCAGGCTTGACACTGGAGAAGCAGCTGGAGCCAGAGGAGAGCTGGGGGGTGGGGGGGGGGGTAGAGGGGGCGGCGGGGGGGGGCAGGGGCGCGGTTCTCGAAGGCTACCCCAGCCAACCCCATTTCTCTCCTGCCTTGTGTTCTTCAGCCCAGGGGACACAGATGGACCCCTAGACATTTTATTCTGCGCAGTAAAACACAGAGATTAAGAACAGAGCTGAGCTCTGGCCTTGAGCGCAGAGATGGGGAGGTGTCCAGAGGAACTAGAATTCCTGGCTAACCCAGTTGACGACGGGGCAGAGTGATCCTTGATTAAGGGAGAGCGGCAGCCCTGAGCGAGCTCTGGAGTCAGACAAGTTAGGCTCAAGGTCTCCTTCAACCTGGTGCTGAGACTTAGCAAAGCCCTGGACTGTGTCAGTCAGTACCCTGTGTGTAACAGCAAAGGTAGTCACAGCACCTGTGTGTAATTCTGGGGATTCCCTTCTGAAACCTTTGTGGGCACTTAACTATGGGGCCTGGTATGCTGTGAGCACAAACCCAGGTAGCAGTGACAGTTAGTGTCACAGAGCAGATCCCAGGAATAAGGAGGTACACATTCTGTTGACTTTCCAGTCTTATGGGACAGGCTGTGAGCCAGACCTGTGCACGGAACACTTTGGGGGACAAAAAGCAATTTAAAGAAGAAAGAGGTTTGATTTGGTTTGGTTTGGTTTGTTTGTTTGTTTGCTTGCTTGCTTGCTTACAGTTCCTGAGGGGATATGTCCATCACAGCATGAAAGTCATGGCAGCAGGAGCAGGAAGCAGACCCAGCAGGCAGGAAGCCTAGAGATTACATCATCTTATCCACAAACAGGAAGCAGAGAGAGAGAGAGAGAGAGAGAGAGAGAGAGAGAGAGAGAGAGAAGGGGAACAGAACACACTTCCAGCAGCGAGGCTCTACCTTCTAACTGCTTCATAACCTTTTCAAACAGTGCCACTTGATTGCCTAAAAACCAAAACTGTCCAAACACGTGTCTCAGGAACATTTTGTACCCAAACCACAGCAGTTGGGGTTTTGGGATAGACTCAGAAGACAATAGAAGTGGGCAAAATTCCTAGGGGTGTTTGAAAAATCAAGGTCAAAGGAAAAGACCGAGGTCCTCCAGGAAGGCTGTTTCACAGTGTATCAGTCAGCCTTTGCTGTATAACAAACAGCCCCAGCGTCTCAGTGGTAGGTAGCACATACTATATTGATGAACCTGTGAGTCATATGGGGGCATTCTGCTTCACAAGACCCCGTGCTGAAGGACCTGCTGTGTCCATAGCCTTGGCAGAAGCACAGAGGACCAAGCCGGTCATCAGGCCTCACAAGGCTTGGCCTTGAAGCTGGCTCACAGCCACTTGTGTCCTTCCTATCAACTAAAGCAAGTCACAGAGTCCCACTTAGTCAAGACACAGTCTACTCTGGCCACACTGAGGTCACTGCAGGGCTATGACTTCCGGGAGGAGTGAAGAATTATGGGGAATGATTTTTTCATGGAGGGTGAGGGTGAGATAGGAGGCAGAGAGATCGCAAGGGACACACACCAAAGTGGGGGGATGAAGACCAGAGAAGGTCCAGATGGAGCCTAAATGTTCCTTGAAGTAGCAGGGCTGTCTACTCCCACAGGTCCCAGTGCCCTGAGCAACAACAACCGGCCCCACCCCACCCCAAACATTTGCCCATCAACTGCCAATTAGACCAGCATGAAAGCAAGCAATAGCCACTGTCACATCAGAGAGCCAGCGTGTGTGAATAGACTCACAAGACTTCCATGGATACAGAAAAATGCCTAGTAGACAGCACCACGGGACGGTCAATTCCTGAAGACTCCATCCTTCTCTGTCAGCTCCACTGTCCCCACATTCATCTTATCAGGGCTCCTAGTCCCTCGCTGCAGCAGCTTGGAAACTCCAGAAGGGGATGTGGGCCTTGTGAACGGAATTATCAATAACAAGGCGGTCACGACTTTACAGGGCTGGCCTGGGGTCCGACCATTGTTTGTTTATTTGCCGTCTGGATTCCTAGGAAATTCCGAACAACTTTGAGATGATTTATAATTAAAAAGATAGGCCTTGCAACAGCAAGATTAAAGATAAAATATCCAAAGTCACACGGATGAAGGGAGGAAATGATTAAACCAGAAGCCCAGCGGAAGAAACTTACTGCAATTGTGCATTAAATTGAGCTAAAGCGAAGGGAAAATGTGATGAGTTATTGGATAAAAGAAAGTATAGCCATTTGTCAGGGGAGCCAAACTTTTCCCTGACATTCTGTGTGAGCACAAATTTATCATAAGAATCGCACTAGAAGGGACAGAGGGGCCCATAATAGACACTCTCTTCAAAGACTCTTGCAGAAGATGCAGAAACATTCTTCAGACAGTCGTTTATTATATCGACCCGGGATAAAAGCTAAGGACTTAGGGATGAACCCGGCGAGATTTAATACAGGCCTGGCTAATGGCTTATAGATTGTTTCAAGCGTGGTGTTTGGATGGCCAGTGCTAGAGCCAACAGCAAGAGTCCGGGAGAGGTGTACCTTTCTCCTGGAAGCCAAGCCGACACGCACTCCTTGTAGATAATGCCATCCTGCAATCATGACGGGCTAGCAAGGCAGAGTTCCCAGCAAGCAGAGGGTAGGAGAGTCTGCTGTCTAAGGAGAGATGTGCAAGCCAGGCTGCAGAGAGCGGTGTGGTCACATCTTCTCATTGACAGAATCAGAATAATCAAGAGGGAAAGGAGGGGACGGGAACTTGACCCGCCCCTTCCCAGAGGCCCCTTTTGGGTTGTATGAACTCTGAGGATTCCTTTTCCTTGTAATGTTTGAGAACTTTTTACATCTTCTTTGTGAAACCAGTAAGATTTCGGTATAAAGCAATTGTGGTGGGCGGGGGGTGGTGGTACTGGGGAGATGGCTGGGTGAATGAAGGGCTGGGCTCACTTGAGCAAACGTGAGGGTCAGAGTTTGGAACCCAGGACGGATGCAAATTAGGTGTGGTGGCTGCCTGCAGTCCTAGCACTTGGGGGTGTGGGGCAGAGATAGCCCTCCCCTCCCCCAAGCAAGTTGGCTAACTGTCTGAAATTGACTGGGCTAGCAAGGGGCCCTGCTTCATTAAATATCGTGGAGGAATTAAGCCTGGTGTCAACGTCGGGCCTCCATGTGAGTGTGTGTGTGTGTGCGCGCGCGCCGCGCGCGCGCGCGCGCACACACACACACACACACACACACACACACACACCGAGTCTTCCTGTGGTGGTTTGAATAGGAATGGCCCCCACAGACTCAAGTGTTTGAATGCTTGGCCATAGGGAGTGGCACTATAAGGAGGCGTGGCCTTGTTGGAGTGGGTGTGGTCTTGTTGGAGGAAGTGTGTCACTGTGGGGACAGGTTACTCAAACTAGGCCTAGTGGCTCACTCTTCCTGCTTCCTGCAGATCCAGAGGTAGAACTCTCGGCTCCTTCTCCAGCACCATGTCTGCCTGCATGCTGCCATGCTTCCTATCATGGGGATAACAGATTGAACCTCTGCTCTCTGAGCCAGTCCAGGTTGAAGGTTTTCCTTTATAGGAGTTGCCTCGTTCATGGTGTCTCTTCACAGCAATAAAACCCTTACTAAGACACTGCATTTCTGTAGTTATTATAATTTATATTTTGGTAATAATATAAATATATTTTATTTAATATAAAATATTAAATATAATATTAAGAAGTAATATAAAGCCAGGCGGTGGTGGCACACGCCTTTAATCCCAGCACTTGGGAGGCAGAGGCAGGCGGATTTCTGAGTTTGAGGCCAGCCTGGTCTACGGAGTGAGTTCCAGGACAGCCAGGGCTACACAGAGAAACCCTGTCTCGAAAAACCAAAAAAAAAAAAAAAAAAAGTAATATAAAGGTAAAAAAAAAATGCACTAAGTGTTATTTCATAGTCCTGTCTTAGAGGGTGGAGGAACACCCTTATGGTGATGGAACTGAGTCTAGGTCTTACCTCATAGCCCAGGCTGGCCTGAAACTCACTACATAGCTCAGACTGACCTGGAGCTTGCAAACCCCTGAGCCCTCCTCCACGGTGCTTGGGCCACAGTCATGTGTCAGTGCAGCCGGCTTTAAGGAGCTTATTTGGAGCTGACACTTTTTTAGGATCGGGTGCTACATGGAATGAGACACTCTGGGCCGCCCGTCTCTCCATTTTTCTTCTTTGGTCCTCCCTGGATTTGGAGGGATTCGTGTGAGAGCCCAGAGCCTCAGAGATCATCCTCCACCTGTTCTCCGGTGCCAATGCACAGGACAGTGAAGAATCAGCTCTGGGCGCTCACAGGCCTTGCTTCAAAACAGTGGTTGGTGGCGTCAGGCCCTCCTGGATTGAAAAACGATGGCCGTATGAATGGGAACCGGGGCTGGTGCTGTCACCCACCTGGTCGTTAAAGGACGGCACATTCTTCTCTGGATAAACCGGTTTCCCAGGGATCAGGCCCCGAAGCTTGCCCCGCGCCTCATGCACACACTCCGAGAGACTTATTTGGCTTTTTGCTATTAAGTCCAGTCCTTCAAAAATCCATCTCAGTCCAATTTCTTACTGCACCGCTCATCTTGGCAGACAGGCTAAGACAGGCTAAGACAGGCAGACGGCTGCCCCCCCCCCCCCCCGGCTTCCCTGGCTTGTAAGCCCCCGGAAGTCAAGGGGCCTGTCTTCAAGCAGAAGAATAAATTTGAACATGTTGTCGGACATGTGCCATGGAAGTAAGGGGTGTCTCGATGAAATAAAAACCGTCAGGAAGATGGCATCAGGACAAAGGAAAGACCCTCAGGCCACAGGAACCCTAAGCTTGAGGAAGCCCGGATAAAAGTGGGAAATGGCTTCACTGTCTGTGGCCCAGAGCTGTGGGTGGGAGTGGAGCGCTGTCCAGGTGCTTTGTGAGCTGTGAGGGGCATGGTGAGAATAACACCAGGCACTGGGTGTTTCCTGTGTGACGAGCCACCATAGCTTGTACAGGAAGCAGCTGACAGCACTCATCTCTGACACGTGTACCAGAGTTCAGGGGAGTTGATGAACTTGACCAAAGTCACGCATCTGGAAAACAGTGCCTGATTTCTACGAAGCAGCACCGCTTACTGGTAACGAATCTTGGGAGGGACCGGACAAGACTATGTCCGTTAGCAACGATCCAGCAGTACCAACTGTTCGCAGAAACACTTCATTTAAAAAAAAAAATCTGTGCTCTCCGCTTCCGGCATGTCCCCATTGTTGGCTTTTGAGATTGCAAGCAAGGCTTCCTTCCTAGCGTTCTACCAAAGCAGTGGCAGCCACTTGTTGGCTCTTGAGAGGCATTTTTTTTTCTTTAGTTTATTTGATTTTTGCCTTGGCGTTTTGCATTGGTCAGCAGAAGGCGGCGGGTAGTGACACTAGGTTCACTGCCGTGGATAACGGAAGGGACTTTGCAGGGAGAGTTCCCTCCCTGTGTGAAGCCTGCAGGGCGCAGATCATCACCGCAGCTGTGCTGATTTGATAACCCATTTGAATAATTTATTTTGAAGTACGTTCTCACTCGACGGGGATGCTGCGAGAACTTCCATTATCCCCTTAGCCCCATTCCCGAAGGTCGGCGTTCAGCCTCCTCGCCTTCTCTCCGCAGATGAACATCTATCCATTACCGTTATCCTTCTCTGGAACTACTTGAGAGTGATCGCAGCTAGGCTGGCCCATCCCTGAGGTCTCCAGTGTGCCCTTCCCACCCCCAGCCCACACATACACGGCCAACCGCAGGCCTTACAGACTGGGCGATGACATTGATAGAGTATGGCCGTCCAGGTCACAGACCCGATTCAAAGCTTGCCGATGCCTCCCGCTCGCTTTTTCCATATCCACAACCCTGCTACGGTTTCTAAGTGCCAACCACTGATTTCCCGTCCTTTCTACATTTATTTATTTATGTTAACAGTGTCTGGCTCTTCTGATTTACCTACCCATTGCTTCCCTCCCTATGAACTCACACAGCACATGGGATGGTTCACAGTCTATTAATATCACTATTTAATCTTGGCTCCCAGCTGTCCTAAATTTGGCGTTGAGACCCTTCAGGCTGCCTTGTGTATCTTTTAAAGAGGTCTGCATCATTCCCCAACAGGAAGATCGCTGAAAGGGGGAGCAAGACTGTGTCTCCCCCTTTCTTTGTCCTTGCCCTGCCATTTTCCAAAACCCTGGTTCCCTCAGCAGGCGGAGGGGCCTAGGATTCATCCTCTGTGCTCTCATTCTGCCTATGCTCTTAAGTCTAGATGGGGTTAAAAAATCACATGTGTGCGTGCATAGGCGCTCATATTTGCTACATGCTGCACATTTGCATGTATGTGCACACACGCGTGTGTTCGCACACACAAGCACACTTGTTTATCTATCCTCTGTCTCTTTGCTCACAACTTCACCAACACATTTCCCATCATGCCCCGTCACTTCTGGGGTTCGTAGTTCCCCACTTGTGATGGTCCATCTTCACTGCCATTATGAGTGGATTTAGAATCACGTAGGAGACACGCTTTTGGATGCTTCTCTGAAGGCCTTTTCTGGAAAGGTTTAGCTCAGGAGGGAAGGTTCTCCCTGCGTGTGAGTGGCACTGGCTTATGGGTTGGGTCCTGGATTAAATAAGGTGAGAAAGAGACCTAGCTGAGACTCAGCATTCAGTTACCGCCCTTCGTTTCCTTACGGCAGACACAGTGTGACCAGATGCCTTGAAATCCCCTCTCCAGGCCTTTTCCGACATGACAGACTATATCTTCAAAACCACCAAAAGAAGACTTTTCTTTCCTACGTTGCTTTGCCAGACATTTTGTTATAGCAACAATGAAGGCAACAGTGAAAACAATCTGTCTCCAAGTCGAATATTCTTGTATTTTCTACTTCCTTTACTTAGTTCACGTGTGCGCGGGCACATGTAAGCCATGCGACATGCAGGGGGTGGGTCAGAGGACAACTGTGGCAGTTAGCTCTCCCTCCACCTCGTGGATGCCAGTAGTTGGACTCAGGCCCTCAGGCCGGGCAGCAAGCCTCTCTTCATGCTGAACCATCTCGTCAGCAGTCCCCACTCTTTTTTTAAAAAACTCATTTCATCTCTGTACTGGCTGGTTTTGTGTGTCAACTTGACACTGGCTGGAGTTATCACAGAGAAAGGAACTTCAGTTGGGGAAGTGCCTCCATGAGATCCAGCTGTGGGGCATTTTCTTGGTTAATGACTGATGGGGCCCAGCTCACTGTGGGTGGTGCCATCCCTGGGCTGGTAGTCTTGGGTTCTATAAGAGAGCAGGCTGAGCAAGCCAGGGGAAGCAAGCCAGGAAGAAATTTCCCTCCATGGCCTCTGCATCAGCTCCTGCTTCCTGACCTGCTTGAGTTCCAGTCCTGACTTCCTTTAGTGATGAACAGCAGTGTACAAGTGTAAGCTAAATAAACCCTTTCCTACCCAACTTGCTTCTTGGTCATGATGTTTGTGCAGGAATACAAACCCTGACTAAGACAATCTCCTTCTAAAACTAATGGTCTAACAAAATCGATTGACTCTGAAGAGACTCCTGCCTCTCCCATGTTATCCCACTACACCTTCCTGGGCTCCAGCCGCAGGCCACCTGTTTGGTCTTGTGGCCTTGAAGCCAGCAGCCCCTATGGCCAATAGAAGAGGAAGGAAGAGGCATCTGAGGGCTTGGTTGTCTTCAGGGTCTTTCTGTCTTATTCTCTTCTGCAACTAACACCCTCTAGAATGGTGGTTCTCAACCTTCCTAATACTGTGATTCTAGAATACAGTTCCTCTATGTTGTCGTGACCCCCCCAACCATAAAATTATTTTTTTACAACTTGATAACTGTAATTTGCTAGTTATGAATTATAATGTAAATATCTTTATTTTTGATAGTATTAGGTAAGGGATGATAGACTCCCCCCAAAGGGTCGGGACCCACGGGTTGAGAACCTCCCATCTAGAGCCTCCTTTTTTGGAACCCGGCCCCATTTCTCTCGTTCTCCTCCACTCCCAAAGTGACTGGGTAGGGATAGCTACCCATTTGGTTCGTCGACAACAGCTCTGATCACAGGTTGGAGTGGAGGATGGTGATTCCAGGGGTGACTCTGGGCGATGGAATCATCTGTGAACCCTGATGGGCTACAGCCTCCTCAGTATGTCCGTGGGATGTCAGCAGGGGCCAGTGGGGTTTGGGGGGAGGATGGGGACCAGACGGATCTATCTTCGGTGGAACCTGAAGAACATACAATCTGGTGATCTTCTTGACGAAAATAATATATTTATGTCATTTCTGTTGTTATTTCGACAGCCAAATGCCACAGACCAGAGCATTTACAATGAATGCAGGTTTCCTTAACATGCGTTTATGGAGGGCAGGGCCTTGAGCAGCTGCATCTTGTAAAGGTCTTACTGGTGGGAACTCTGCAGGCTCTCGTCTGATGTAAGGCATGTCTGGAGATAACCCATTAACCCATTAGCTCCCTGGCCCGTGAATGAGCCAACCACCTCTTCAAGATTTCATCCTATTGTTATCTCTTAATGTTGACCATGGGCGCCGGATCTCACATGATCTCTTCTGGGGACACTCATGCCATAGCAGTGGGCACACACATGCACAGCCCTCAGACGTCCCCTGCCTTCTCCTGACATATGACCTTTTGGAATCGGCTCGAGTAACTTTCTACTACTTGCACCAAGAGTGTCAAGGTGTTGACAACGAGCCAACACTAGCCAGTGTCCCCTCCTTTCCATTCTGAAGGCAAAGTCAGTTCAATATTCCCTGAAAAATGGCCCCACCACCAGACCACGGAATTGCTAGATAAAGTCTGGGATTTTGCAGCAGTAAATAAGGAATTGGAAGTTATAGCCTTGGCACTGCTGTCTTGGGATGTGTGTGTGTGTGTGTGTGTGTTGCTCTTGTCTATACAGCAGCCCCCTAAATCGACTCCAGTGTCCCTCAGCACTGCTGCTGACTACGCTTTGCTGGGGGCGCTTCTTCAGGCAGGCTGAGAGCTGCCAAGTTCCGGCCGCCTGTCTGTCCTTCAGCCACAGGTGTTTTAGGAAGAGAATCAAGCCCTTCCTCAGGACATGCTAGCCGAGGTCAGGGGTCGCTCCCTCTGGCATTTCCTTATCCTTGTCTACGGGACAGGGTGGCTGAGAGGTTCCCTCGACCCGGCGACTTGGAATCCTTTGTGAAGGATGCTACAGACTTCTCACCAGATAACGACAAAGCTCTAGAGCAGGAAGATCCTTGTTACTCCCCAGCCTCCAGCGGCACATGGGCCAGACGAGTCACTCACCCTTCCCGAACGCTTAGTCTCCCTTCTGTAAAATGGCGTGAAATGGACATGTCTAAGACTCTTTGTAAACTCCAACCCGCAGTGGCAGTGATGAAGGGAGCGTTGCTGTCCTTGTGAGTGAAGTTGGAACATCTGCCCAGTGTCACCTAACCAGTGGTTATTCTTGTTACATCTGGAGAAACCAGTACAAGAAGGGCCGCGTTCAATGCTGCTGAGTTAGTCTAAGGCACTGGTTCTCAATCTTCCCAATGCTGCAACCCTCTAATACAATTCCTAGTGCGTAGGGACCCCTGACCTATAAAATTATTTTCATTGCTATTTCATAACTGTAACTTTACTATTATTATGAATTTGAATGTAAATATCTCATATACAGGATATCTGATATACGGTCTCTGACCCCACAGATTGAGAACTGCCAATCTAAGACACACACACACACACACACACACACACACACACACACACACCACAAGTTGAGAATCACCGATCTAAGTTTGTGTGTGTGTGTTTCCCCAGATAGGGAAATCCACAACAAGCTGTTTTCTTTATTTGGGAAAGAAGGGGTCGAGGAAGACTTAGAGACTTGTAGGATGTGGGGAGCGCGAGCCCCTGGACCAGGAGGTGAAGGGAGCCTCCCAGGAAGGACACGTGGGTCTGGCGAACAGCTCCAAGATTCTGGCATTTTCTGGAGGGACAGGAGTGGGCTCCGCCCTGTAGGCTCAGGAATGCCCTGACCATGTAGAGAGCCTGTGACCTTGGTGGCCCCAGGTGGCCTGGTGGCTCACTGGGAGAAGTGAGACTGTCCTGGCACAAGCCACCCTGTAGCCTGTACCACAGCGCCTCTGTGGACCAAACGTACCACTGTGCTTCCAAGGACAATGAACCTTGAGTTGCTACTTAATCACACCAGGCAGCTTATGCTTTAGGACCTACACAGGCCTTGACTAATTTGGGGGGACAATTTGGTGACCATGCAAAAGAAAGTCTTACACGGCATTGCTTGGAGGTGTCTAGCCACCAAAAGGCTGTTTGCCCAGAGACCAACCAACTCAGACGTGCCCATCTAGTGGCACAGCCAGCCCCAAGTGCCTCTCGGGGCTTAAGAGCTTGGACTGAGGAATCGTTCTGAGGGACTGTGGGCAGACCATCATCCACAAGAGAGTCCTCATGTCTCCTGCACTTTACCCTCCCGCCTCCTCTGCACTCTCCTGTGAATACTCCTCAGATACTTGCCGTGACACATTATACTGCAGACTCCAGGACGTTTATGAATGGAATCATGTAAGATGGACTTGGTTTGGGTCTGGCTTGACTCAGCCCCCAAATAATTGGAATCTGGCGTCTTCTGTGTTACTGACATGGCTTTTAAAATTCCCCAGCCCATGGCTATAAAAGGGAAGGCTTGGTTCTTCCTCCCAGCCCCACGCTCTCAGAAATAAGACTTAGACTCAAACTATATTTACAAGTACCCTGGCCATATAGCTGGGCTCTCTGACTAGATCAGAACTGAAGATAACCCATTTATTTTAACCTATATTCTGCCACATGACTGGTTACCTGTGCTCGGGTACCGTGTGTCTGTCTCCTCACATCTTCCCAGGCCAATCTCCCGCACTGGCGCTATCCCAGAATTCTCTCTCTTCCTGAATGTCCCACCTCCCATTTCTTGCCTGAGCCATAGGCCAACGGCTTTTTAATTGACAAGCAATGACACAAGATAGTATACACAAGATAGTATACACAAGATAGCCTCTACACAGCTATCAAACGTCTCCCAGGGAGTGACAGGGGCCAACAGAGTCATCTCTGGGGTCTTGCCCAGTTTTCTAGTCTGGACTTCTAGCTTCCTGGAGTTTCTAACTGGGCATTTTGAGCATTCGGACACCCCCCCACACACACACACACATCCATGGTGTGCAGGCACACGTGACTCTAAAGCCACAGGGCTTGCCAGGGGCACAGGTCTGAGGTGTAGCCTGGTTGAAAACCTCTGTTCTGAAGTCATGACACTGATTTCTGAAAGCCTAAAAAAACCTGACACCCACAGGCTACCATGTGACTGTGATGCAGGTTGACCATCTCTAACCCCAAACTCCTAAATTATCCAGTTCTGGAACTTTTTGAGGTCCTATGTGACACCCCAAATGTAAAATTCCACAACTGACCTCATTTGCTGGGTTGAAGCCAACAACCCAGGCTTATTCAAAATACCATATAACATTACTTTCAGATTGTGTTCATAACGTGTATACGAAACACAAATTTCATGTTTAGATTTGGGGGGTACACCCCCAAGCTATCCCATCACATATACACAAAGATTCCAAAAGCTGTCTAAAAAAAAATCAGAAATCTGAAGGACTCTGGTTTCAAACTTTTCAGATTAGAGGTACTCACACTGAACCTCTAGGCTTAATGGTCACATCCCCAAACCCATCTGTTTCCTAGATTATTTTGACTTTCTAGACACACGTGACCAGAGGGACACTGCGTGTTGTCCATTGGGAAATACACAAAGGCGCGGTGTCACCTGCCCGCACACACAGCTCCAGAAAACCACACTCAAAGGGGGTGCGGAAATCAATACGGAAAATGAGACACTCAAGTTACCGCAAAGGGCTATTTTTGCTTATTCCAAAATGCTCTGTTTCTGTAAGTAGCTATTTTCAGTCAGCCGCTTCCCTAGCTATGTATAGGGACGGCTCTGCAATTTAAACACAAGTGGTAAGCGAAAAGAAATCTGCAAATAGGCACGCACCCCAGGGATAAATCTGGGGGCAATCGGGAAGGTGGCGGGAGCCGGCTCTTTCCCCAAATACGGAACCACTTCAAATTCCACTCACAGATTGGAACCCATCAAGAAATAAATATCCGTGTAAGCTGGTGGAACACTTTCTAGTAAGTGTTGAGGGTTTAAAAATAGAGATTTCAAAGGCGGTGTCTCCTGAGTGTCTGGGGGCCACTCCCTGGGCTGTCCCGTGGGCCAGCCAGGGACATGTTTAGACAGCAGGTGAGGGGAAACTGGGTCTATTTTTAAAGTTTCTGGTTTTCTGATCATTGCCAGGGAACCTGTGGACACAAGAGGACTGGAGACTCTGGAGGTGGCCTCACACCGTGGGCCAGTGAATCATCTGTCAATTATTTTCAGGTCCTATTGCCCCAAATAGACTGGATCTGCCTCTGGGGCTGTGTGCCCTTTGCTGGCACACTGGTTTCTCTGCCCTTACGTTCCACCTTGGCCACGGCACTTCCTGCTTTCAGTGATGTCTCTCACAGTTCATGTTCCCCCCCTAAAGCCAATAGGTCTTTTCAGAGTCCAGATTGGGCTAACCCACCGCCCTGTTAACACGGCTGGGTCATAGAAAGCTTGGAAGTCCTTAATGGTGGATGCCGCTGGCGGAAAAGCTGGGGAGAGACCCCAAAGCTTTTACTGCACCGGTTCCTGTGTGGTTTGAGTTTTATACGTCTTTCATAATTTTCAAAGGTCCCCAAGTGTTCGATTCGCTTCCTGCGCACCAAGAGCTCTTCCTCCTGCATCAGACTCCTGAGTCGTAACCAGCGCATTTGTTCCCGTGGTCACAACAGGTGGAGGTTATTGGAGAATTGAGCATTCAGGGGCAGGGCTCTGGGTGCACAGCTGCCTGAAGATTGGCTGGCAGGGTTGTCACTCACTGACAGTGACAAATGTCATTGCAGGCATCTAGACTTGGGCTGCGTGCTCTTTGCTTGGTAATGTCACTGCGATTTGGGTTCCCATTGCTCTGTGATTCTATGTGCTGCCTCAGCAGGAACATAACTTTAGCCCTGGCCCTTGAGGGATATTCTCCACAAATCTCTGCTTCCTTTCCTTTCCTTTCCTTTCCTTTCCTTTCCTTTCCTTTCCTTTCCTTTCCTTTCCTTTCCTTTCCTTTCCTTTCCTTTCCTCTCCTCTCCTGTTCTCTCCTCTCCTCTCCTTTTCTTTCTTTTCCTTCCCTTCCCCTTCCCTCTTTCCTTCCTTCCTTCCTTCCTTCCTTCCTTCCTTCCTTCCTGCCTTCCTTCCTTTCTTTTATCTTTAATTTTTATCAGGCAATCGCAGTACTCAGTCCTGTACGAATTTCCCACATGTCCAAAAGCTGTGGACATATGCGAGTTCTGTAAAAGAGAGAGAGAGAGAGAGAGAGAGAGAGAGAGAGAGAGAGAGTTGGATCTACGTGAAGTCCAATTCCATATCACAAGTAAGGGGAAGAAGAGACGCCAGGGAAGGGGACCAAGGAAGATGGAGTAGACTGACCTTAGGGCTTTAGCCCTAGAGATGCAGTTCCACTCCAGCTCGAGGGCACCCTTTCCCCTGGTGGCCTGTTCTCTCTCTCTCTCTAACTTATTGCCTTGGGAACAGTGTCACCTCTTGACGCTCATTGTTTGACTTCTGGAAGAGAAGTCATACCCATACAGCTGTCCAGGAGGATGACATATCCTTCTAGCTGTTATGAGCCCCAGAGAGGGATAAATAGAGAGATATTGGTCTGATTGGACAGGAGCTTTATGGAGCCTACCTAGGTCCCTGCACTCTCCAAGACGTTTACAAATTGGCTGGACCGTGTTTTTATTTTTTCCACTACTTCAAGGCCATACCATTTTTCTTTTTAATATACAGACCATGCCTCAAATGGAGTAAGTGCCAATAAATATTTGTTGAATTGATTTTCCTGTTCAGAGACATGGCAGAAAGACCCTCCTGCCTTATGAGCATAATTCTTTAGTTTGACTCTCGTTGAATTTCTTCCTTGTGGATATTGGTCTCATCAGGCAGGGAAGGCTCTGAGTCTAGGCTGAGCTCTTTCTGGGTCGACAAACACAAAGGCAACCCAATGCAGTTGTAGGGTGGGCAGAAAAGAGACCTCAAGGTTGGGTTATGGTTTAGATCTAGACTGCCCTTCCCCTGATGGGTTTTGGGGAAATGATGTCATCATGAGGCCTCTGAACTCCTCATTGGATCAATCCACTGATGGGTTTATTATTAGCTGGACAACAGAGACGTGATGGAATCTTTAGGATGGAGTGTGGAGGGTTCTCTTCAGAGGATGTAGGTCATTAGAGGAATGCTCTGGCTCTCTCTCTCTCTCTCTCTCTCTCTCTCTCTCTCTCTAACCCTCCCTCCTTTCCTTTCTCCCTCCCTCCTCTATTCCCATCCTCAGAGACAAGCTGCTAAGCTTACTGCGTGTTCCCCTCTGTGATGCTCTCTCTGCTTCATGATTCAGAAACAACAGAACCCAATCCCGGACACTGGAACATCTGGCAACAGGAGCAAAGCAAGGCTTCCCTCTCTCAAGTCAGCTTCCTCAGGCATTTTGCCACCACGCTGGCAAGTCTCTGACAGAGGTAGCAAACCAAGTCCGCTCTCGCCTGGATGAGGATAATCCAGAGCTGGAGGCAGGCGTCAAGTTAATAGATGCAGTTCATAAAGACGAGATTAAGAGTACTGGGAATTTGGTTTCCTTAAAGACACAGAAATGTTATGTGAATGTGTTTTTGTTTTAATTCCAGATGTGGGATATGGGGCTGCTTCAGATTGCCCACAGCAGCTGACTAGGATTTGTCTCGTGCTCTGGCAGGGGTGTGATTTTGCCAGCTGAAGAGAGTTTAGAATTCGGGGGACTCTTGAGACAATATATAAATGCTCACGCTCCAATAGAAGGAGCTGATTGGCCGGCTGGTTGCTGTTGTTGCACTGTGAAAGTGCTCATGTGTGTGCAAAGAGATGAGAAGAAGAAATTGGATATTCTAAAGGCAAATCGACCCTGCCCCCGAGGAGCTTGGTGCCCATAACAAGCAGGAAGTAGTCTAAGGAGACTTTTCCCTCTAACCTTCTTTCTTTCCTACCTAGTGTTGGGTTGGAAGGGTGAAGAAGGGTTCTAGGAAACAGAACCCAATAACATGGCCAAAAGTCTGGCTATAGTTAAGGAATGGAGGACAAATTGAGGAGATATGATAGATTCAAGACCAAGCTGGAGAATAACCAGCGTAGCCCCGTCAGATGAACTTGCACATGAGTGTGCTAGAAGCCTCCCGGGACTACTCATCTCTGCTGAAGCGCATCCTCAGTGGAGAAACCAGGTGGAGTAAACCACGAGGAACAAACAGATATTGCACAAACACTGTAAAGTGAGAAATTCAATACAAAAGGAAGGGCAGTTAATAGATTTGGAGACGATTAGCATTTAAAGAATTATTTTCAGGCATTCCTCATCCTTCCCGGTCTCCCCACTGGTTTGTTCACAGGGACCCAGGGACTCTAAGTTTGACCGGTCTCATTTGACCCATCTCTGTCACAACAGGCCAAGACACAGTCTCAGAGGGTGTGATGCTATTCTTGGTTGTCATGGTGACCACATCTGTAATTAACTAAAACCCAAGCAGCTGGATACACCCGTGAGGGATTTATTATTTTATTTTTAATTAAATCATTTGATGTGGGAAGACCCGCGTTTAGTTCAGATCTTTGAGATGGGAAGACTCACCTTGAATGTGGGCCACGCCCTCTGTTGGCAGCTACATACAGACATGGAAGAGAGAACCTGACCTGCTTTGCTTGCTCTCACTTTTACTGGCAAGTCTAGTCCTTCGCGGACTTTAGAGCCTGCCTCTTCATGATTTTAGCATGTGCTGAAGAACAGTTACGATCTCCAACCTCATGGACTGAACAACTACTGAAGGACTAGTTGGACCACAACCTCTAAGCCATTCTAATAAATCTCACACACACACACACACACACACACACACACACACACACACACGATATATATATGTATACATACATGTATACGTATACATACACATATATATATAAAATGTTTCATTTTTGCTACTATGTTTCCAACTCAGTTCCCCGGTGAAAGAAAGCTCAACTCAGCGGTTAACAAAACAAGCTACAAGCCTAGACTGGGTAGGCCTCCCACTCCACTACTCTGTTTCAATCTATATTAATCCCATACAACTTGCGGAAACTCCAGTTTTATACCCCATAGCTCCTCCCCTAGACTCTCTGCTCCTCCCACTTTCCTCCTGCCCAACCATTGGCTCAAGCCTTTATTTGAAAAGTTAAGGTGGGGAGACGGTTCACAAGGCAACTCCTCATCTGCAGCCCCTCTGAGGAGTGGAATTAACATCAAAATACGAGCCCAGGGCTATCCACAACATTCCATCAGTTCTGTTCCTCTAGAGAACCCTGACTAATAGAAAGGTAAGTTGCTCAGGGTTCTCTAAAGGAGCAGAATACAAAGAATGAATGAAAATAAATGGATGTATATGTACTATATATGTAAGGGGGATTTATTAGAGTGGCTTACAGGTTGCGGTGTGGATAGTCCATCAAAGCTATTTCCCAATAGACTGGCCAAGAATCTGGTAGTTGTTCCATCCATAAGACTCATGAACTTTGGAGGAGCAGTCGGTGCTCTTAACCACCAAGCCATCTCTCCAGCCCAAGGGAGTGTTTTCACCAACCAAGAATAGCCATCACAGAAGGCCAGCTAAAGTCACCTGTGACTAATTAAAGACCAAGTCACATGCCATCCCCCAGACCAAAGGTTATCTAAATTGTATGCCCTAGGGTGCATATTTTGCTGTGTTTGTTTTTTGCTGTTTTGTGCTTTGCTTTCATTCCCTGAGCTACTTACTTGAGTGACAGTCATACTGGCATCTGTCACTAACAATGGTACACATGGCCGACTCTCCAGGTCACCGTCCAGACATTAGTAGTGATGCTTCCTCAGCTCAGACCCAGCTGCCTACGAGAGGAATGACCTTCTGAATGGTGAGGCGGGAAGGATGAGCACCTCAGCTCTCTTGTGGAGTACAACGTGGTCCTCACGATGGCTGATATCGACCATCAACCTGACCAGAGGTGGAGCCCTTGAGGAGAACCTCAGAGGGTTTCTAGGTTGGCTTAACTGAGATAGGTAGATCCACCCTAAATGTGGGTGGGCCGTTCCACGGGCTGAGATTTTGTACTGAATCAAAGTAGATGATCTGAGCACTAATGTTTGTCTCTGTTTCCTGACTGTGAATGCAGTGTGAAACCAGCTGCCTCACGCACCGGGTCACCAGGACTTTCACACCACACTTGAACTGTGTCAAAATAAATCTGTACTTTTGCCTTGCCAGGTGTGACAGCAATGAGAAAGTCCGACTCTCTCTCCCTTGGGGAGTATTCTTTTTGTTTGATGTGTTTACCTGAATAGTTAGTTCCTGCTATTCTTCCCTGCTGTCTGAAGAATTTCAGTGTCCCGAGACAGCTCGAGGACATCCACTGAGCTTTTCTGGTTGTTCTTGGTCTAGGTTGACTGGACAGTACCTGAAGACTTAAGGGATTGCTACATAGATCCATCAGTGTATGGCACACAGACACTGCGTAGCAGATGATCAGAAACCTAACTGGAGACTGAATGAGGCCTGTTCGCCGTGTAGGTGTCTACACAGGTGAGCAGTGAGATCCCTAAGGAAGACGGGTGTGCTCTTTCCCTACCTGTCCCTTCAGGACTGAGAAGAGGAAGAAAGAGCCAAGGAGGCCAGAGGGGGCCAGACATCTGCGTTGTTGCTCAGTCACAGAGCTGGGGGCTCCCCCTACACACCTCATTTAGCAGCCTTCCAAACACTACCATCTACACTGCTGGGAGCTTAATTCTGTTCATCCCCCCCCCAAACCCCCTGTGACCCACTGGCCCAGTGTGGTTACTTCCCCACAGCTGTGCCCTGTGACCCCACTGCCGGGGCCCCCTGCCTGTGCCTAACCGTGTCATCTCTGTGAAATTGTGCCTATTAACTGTGGGGGTCACTCGATCTCCCAGATGTCTCCCCAGAACTTCCTGATGGGGAAACCAGCCTAGCGGTGCAACGGTGTCTCCTGATGCTGGTCAGCCTACTCCTGGTTCCCAGGAGCAAGGTCTGGTTTCCAAGGCCGACGATGAGTGCAAGATGCGTTTTCCAAACCACCATAGGCACCACATAAATCTGTGGACGCATACATATGGTAAAAAACTGCAGACAATACTGCTAACGACCTAGCTAGAGCTGGCTTGGGAAATGAGCAGAAGCTACCAGCCGTCTCGTTAATGTTCATTTGTGCAGGCAGGCACCATGAACAGAACAGCCGAGTTAGAGAGCCGCGAATCCCACAAGCCCCCTGGCTGTGTTACTACTAAAATAAGTCTCAGTTTCCTCATTTGCGAAATGGGCTTAATTATCTAAATATTGCCCATCCTATTTTACCTAACAAGGTCGTCGGATGGATCTGAGCACACAAAGCCTCGTGAAGCCTGTTCTTAAAACTATATACAGATACAAGATTATTAGACCCATAATTAGAAATTGTCTCACTCAGCGTAAGTGCTCTTTAGAATTCAGAGCTGTTGTTTGGTTGTGGAAAAATGCTATTATTCCATGCCATTCCCTCCCTACATCCTTATTTGTTGGTCTGTTCAGTACCCAGTTGTCCCTCTGGACTATAGCCTTATCTGAGAATAGGAACTCTATCTCTGTGACTCAGAGCTGTGGATTTTATGCTATAAGTCAACTTGGTATTAACAGCTGTTTATTAAGTAATTCATGATGATTTGAATGATGTATCATGGCTTGGAAGGAAGCAGTATTGTGACAATTAATGTGGGCTTCATTCTGAGAAGCAATTTTAAGAATTTTCTATTGGAAATAAAGCATATTGTAGGAAGTGACCAGTTTGTCTGGAAGACAGGAACATGGAAGGGACATTCGGTAAGAGGTCTCAGATCCTGAATAGGGCAAGATTTGTTCTTAAGGTCTTCTAAGAGGCTGGCTTCCTGTGTGTTACTCTAGAATGCAGAGACCGGGCCCACAGGGAGTGTCAGTGAGAGGAGGTGGGGCAGGAGCTGGGAGATCACTCAGTGGGGAAGATTGCTTATGTCGAAGACATAGGTTCAAGTCTCTAGCACTCATGTAAGAAGCTGGGAGTGGTTGTGTGTGAGTCTGTAACCCCAGAACTCTTGGGGGTGAAGTCAAGAGGATTACAGGGATTTACTGGGTGCCAATCTACCTCCAGGTTCTGTTAGAAACTCCACCTCAAGGGAATAGGAGTCTGAATACTAGAGCTGAATATAGATATCTTCTATTGGCTTCTTCGAATCTGCACAGACATGTGTGCATTCAACATGCACACACAACATGCACACACAACATGCACACATACAACACATATACACTATATAATTACTCTCCAATCCCGACTCCCACACAGAAGTGGTGAGACTGATTTGTGACAATTGAAGCGCTATCATGGCAGACGAGAGGTCAGATGTCCTGAGTCCTCAGTCCATCTTAGCTTACGGGGCTCTGGAGGCAAAGCTCTAAATAAAGATAGAGAAAGTAGAAAGAAGAACAAGAGAAATGAGGGGAAGGTTTGGGATTTCTACCATTTTTCTTCCTGAGGATCCCTCCCACTGCCAGACCAAGGCTTCCTCCGGGCCATGAAGGCTTCTGACATGGACCACTCTCATTCCAGAACAGCCAGCGACCACAATCTCCTCGGGCCACACCTAAGTCCTCACCAGGCCCATGACCTGGGTCAAGTCCCCAGCTCTTCAGTCCTGCCCCCAGCCAGGATTCTCTTTTGTGACTACTCTTCGACCTCCAGCTTCCAGAACTCCGAGAAAGTAAATGTCTGCCCATTCAGTGCCAGTCTGTGATACTCTGTATCCCAAATAAACCAAGCCACACCCTCAAGGGAAAAATTGTTCAAAACAAAGGCATTATTCCAGAAGCCATTCTTCTGCTTACTGGCTCAGAGTTCTTGTACACGTCTTTTGTTTTTTGTTTGTTTGTTTCTGCTTGTGAATGTAGTAAGTGCCATTGGCAAAAGGTAGATGGACCACCACAGCCATCACAGAGATGGAGATCAAGAGAAAAGAACATCTTGGTGTGACCACTTGAAACAAGAAACCCTTCTCATGTCCAAACCACCCCCTCTGGGAGTTGATGGCAGTTGGTCATCTCCTACCAACACCGACCGGCCTCTCCTAGGTCTCCAGTGTTCATGTATAGGACAAGTCCTCACTGGGGAACATGAAAGCTAAGAGAATCACTGGTCTGTTGGGGTGCACAGATGTAGGTAATGCTTCCATGTGCAAATTCCAAGGACAGATGGGTCCCTCAGGCCTATAATTCACACCCTGAGCCACTGTGGAGGTGGGGGCAGCCTCAAAAACCCCATAGAGGAGCGCATGTGGTCAGAGACAGGAGAGACTTACAATTTATCTCTAAACATCCCAAGCAGAAATGTCAATTCCAGACAAGCAGCAGGAGAAGGTCCCTCCTTGGTGCCAAATTACAGACCTTGTTTCTGATGAGCAGCTGCTCTGGTCATTGGCCTCGGCACCACGCAGGATGCGGCCTCCTTCGTGAGTACACATCTGGACTACAAGCCTGAGCAAGAACACATCTGGACTACAAGCCAGAGCAAGAACTATGCACTTTTCCTGTTGTTGACATATGGCTCTCCTGGGGCTCAGCAGGTTGGGCTGACACAGACACTTCCAGCATCCTGACCTCAAAGGTCCCACATTCTCTAGACGGACAGAAGGAAAGGTTCCAAGTCTGTGAGCTGCTGTCAGCTAGGAGTCCAGGCATGTGCGCTGCCTGCTGAGGGGGGCTCTTCAGCTTCTCGCTGCCCTGCCAAGGCAGTGGAGGAAACAGTAGAAAATGTGATTAACATGTAGCTATAAAATGTTGCGGACAACAAAAACGCATCAAGAAATGTTCACATAAGTAATTGCAGCACCTGTGGCCACATCAGAGCCCCCAACCTATGGAACAGCAGTCTTCTTGTCCACCTTAGTGGCATTTGCCAACAGACAGTCAGTGATTGACCACAACAGAGATCCTGGCTGCAGTTAGCGCACCAGGGTCTCCAACATCTTTGCATTTGACTTTCAAACAAACAAAACAAAACAAAACATAACACCGAAGATGTTATCCTGCAGGGGGAATTAACAGGGCCTTGTTCTCAAAGGCAGAGTGTGGTCAGATTTAATGTGCTAGAATTTATTTCTTTTTTATTTTTTTAGTTTGTTGCTTTTTGACTTTTTATTGGTTTGTGTGCATTTCACACCATCCCAATCCTTCTCATCTCCCCTCTCCTTGTACCTGCGCTCCATCCTTGGAACCTCTACCCACCCCAAACCCTGAACAGAGAGAAAAAACCTCATTGTGGAAGCTGTATTGTGTCACTGTGTGTCCCACAGTACACCCTTTTGTCCACACTTCTTTGCTTACAAATGTTCGTTGCAGTGATTCCTTGGTCTGGTACGAGGCCTCTGGTTTCTGCTACTCTATCAATACTGGACCCCACCCCCCAACCCCTCCCTGGGACTCCTCTCAGAAATCCTGTTGTCGCCCTATGTCGCAGAGATCCTGGAGTTTTGGATCTGTAGGACTGGCCCCATCTTGCACTGCAGCAGTTCATCGATGGGGTAGATGTTGGGGTGGATCAGTTCAAAGCCCTGGGTCTGGGCCTGAGAGATATCTGAGCTGGTCAACCCACTGGCTCTCCTGCTCTCATATCCTTGGGACCAGCTTACCAGCAACCCCACAACCAGGGCCAACTCTACCCTGCTGCCCAGGGGAGGTACAGGGCTTACTCTTTGGAGTGCTGCAGCCGGTAAGGGACATGGCCAGCAGGGCAGACAAATTGTGCGGCCAGTTCTCCCACACTCACATTCTTGGGGCTAGCTCACTCACCACCCCCTACCCCTCCACTGTGCTGCCCAGGCAAGGTGCAGGGTCCACTCTCCAGGGTGCTGCAGCTGATGAGGGCAGGGCCAGCTCTCATGACCCTAGGGCCAGCTCTCATGACCCTAGGGCCTGCCACAGGTGTGTGTGTGTGTGTGTGTGTGTGTGTGTGTGTGTGTGTGTAGGGGGGTAGTAGTGGTTATCTTTCTCTCAACTGTGCCACCTCACTGGAAACAAGTGGTAGGGCCAGCTCTCATGCCCCAGGTCAGCTCTCCCACAATGCCCAGGTGAAGGGTGGGGTCAATTCTGCAGAGCCCTCAGACATCAACATCCCTGGACAGGTGGCAGCATAGACCAGGGGACGTCCACCTGGTCTTTGGTGATAACAGACCCTTGCAGGTGCAGGGTCATGGACCCAGATGTGGTCCCAGGTGGCAGCACAGGCCAGGACCCCACCGTGGGGTCTGGGTGGCATCATCAGATGGTCACATCAGGCTGTTCCTCACTACCCCCAGTCTCCAGTTCTACCTCTCTTCATTGTGCCTACATCCTTCTGTTTCTCTCTCTTTTCCATCTCTACCACCTACTTGCCCCTCTTAGTGGATCCTGGGGTCTCTAAGTGTCGGGGGTGGTCTCAGAAGTGCTATGCCTTGTTCGTGCATTATGGTACAGGGCAGGGGTCATCTCAGGCATGATCTGTCCCCTCCCTACACCCCCCCCCAGGCCTGCTCAGGGCCAGACTGGAGGTTATCTCAGGCTCATTCCTCACCTGGCCCACCTGAATGGCCCCTTGAGAGAGTCATCTGCCTCAGGCTCCCTCCTCCCTGGGATCATGGATCCTAGGGGGGGGGGATTCTTCTAGTCTCTGGCTTGCCACCACCCATCCTGGGAGCCCTGCCTGGTACCAGACTGGTGGCCATCTCAGGATAGCTCCCTCTCCGGGCCCCCTGGTGCCAGATTGATTGTCCCAGACTCAGTGTTTTCAGGGAATGTTAGGCCACTGATCCATTCAGGTGTTCACAGGTTAGAACCAGAGTGTAGATGTAGCCCCTCTCCTGTCTGCCACCTACTGACGCACATGTGACACAGCGGTCACATCTGCCATGCCTTTAGGGGCAAGTTACTTTTTATTTTTAATTTCGTGTATATGTACTCCTTCGTATGAATATATGCAAGTGCCAGCAGAGGATGCCAGAGGGGATAGAGATCTTGAAATGGAGATACGTGTGGTTGTGAGTTACCTGATGTGGGTGCTGGCAGCCACACCCAGGTCCCCTGGGAATACACTACAGGTGCGTCATCATGGAGCCGCCTTCTAAGGTAAAGGAATCACGGTGTGAGGAAAAGGAGGAGCGAAATGAAGGGAAATACACAGCAGTGTGTTCATCCAACCTGTGTTCTGGAGTGATTTTCTAACTGGGCGAGAAAGAAAATTGTTGAGGTGTGAGAAAGAGCTGTGTAATTGGAAAGCTGAGGTCCGGCTGGTTTCACCTTCCCCCGGGGAACTCCCTCAGCAGGAGCAGACCACAGCAGGCCTGGATGGCAATGAGCCTGCACAGCTTATGGTTCAGAAAACAGAGTTCCACTGTGGCTATCTGCGCTTAGGGCAGACGCTTACAATAGCCTGACTAGAGAAGAATGCGTTCAGAAGCCCACGCCACAAATCCGCAAGCCTGCCTCAGTGGGTTAAAGCAAATTCCAGTTTCTGCGATTTGGAAGAACGGCATGAGATCTGATACAGACAGGTGCTCGGCTCGCCGTCCTTTCTGAGTGGGCTGCGTGGAGTTAGTCGGTGTGAGACACGGCGTCCACTCTGATGCCTCTGCTGTGAACTCCACAAGTGCAAAGGCGTGCAGCGCGGAGTAGCTGGGGCTGCGACCAATGCAGGCGCCCAGGAGTCCGCGCCACGCTGCTTCAGCGTCACTGCCGAGCTGGGAGGAGATGAAGACTACGTCATCAATGTTGCCGATGGTCCTGTCCCACAGTAGGATGATGCGGAAATTATCGTCCCATTCCTGTACGTCTGCCTCTGCCCAGGCGGCCTAGCTGGCCATGCACTAGTGGGCAATGGATGACCTGTTTTTATCTTGTGGAGATTCACTGGCCTGGAGCTCCCAAAATGTCTCCACCCCGCTCGCTAGGTTCCCAGTGGCAGGTCACTACTATGTCAATCCTGTGCTGCAAATCCCCTCCAAAGCCTTTGCGGTGCACTTTGGGGTGCCTTACCTTTCTCTCTTGAACCTATATGAGCCGCAGCATAAAGGAAAATGCAACACAAACTTAGTTCAGAAACGATGGTAACTCAATCTCTAGGCACAACTAAAACCTAATCTTGTAGGCTTATTAAAATCTGATCCCTCCGGTGGTGAATCCTTGCAGATCCACCATGATACCGGGAGATGCTAGCAGCTACATCTTATCCTTATGCTACATATTAACCCCACCAAGCCCCCTGCTGTCCCAGTTCCAAAGAGACTAAACTCTCTCCTGCTTCCTCTCTCCTTCTTTCTAACCTGGAAGTCCCGCCTACTCGCCCAGTGATTGGCTCCTTTATTCCTTAGGGGATTGGTTCACAAGACCAGCACCAGGCCCATCCACAACAGCATTCCCAGGGCTTTGTCTTCTCCTTGCATTCTCGGAGATCTGGATGCATTGTCTTCTCAGCAATGTTCTCCCGACCTAGGTGCTGCTCGACTCCTGTGAACATCCTTCAGGTTGGGTGTCCCCTTTCGGCTATCTCAGGGAGAGTGTTCTTGCTCGGTCTTGTTCTTACAAAGGTAGTCTCTTGTTTGGTGTCAGCACTCGAGGCTCCTTTGATATTTGTTCTATTATCACCTACAACCTACTTTTCTGACTAAAGGTTCATTACCCAGAATCAGGAGAGCCTCCAAGTTCATCGGTGAAACCAGACAGATAAGAGAATGTTGCTTTCCATGGGACACTAACAGACTGAAGGACCTCCTGTATGCTTGGCTGCTTGACACAGACATCAGTGTGACCTTGGCCTGAGTCCCCTGACACTTGCTACCTATGGGATACAGCCAAGAAACATACCATCTTAAGTCTCCATCTTTGGATGTGTGTGTGGAGTATGTGTGAGTGTGTGGGGTGTGTATGAGAGAGAGAGAGAGAGAGAGAGAGAGAGAGAAGGGGAGGGATACACACCCAGCTTGGGGGTTGGTCTTGTACACTGTGTACTCAGATGTTGATTTCTGTGCCAAGAGATGTGGTTACAAGTTTAGATGTTGGCATTGTCATGATTATTGAGCCATCCTGTATCTATACTATGTAAGAAATGCTTCCCAATTATTTCTGATTGGTTAATTATATCTGATTGGTTGTGCCCTGGACCAGGATTCAAAGGGGACACTTCTGTCTTACTTTTTATGTTTCATGTGAGTCTGTAATTATTTTAAGACTAAAAAATAAAAATAAAAAAATAGACCAGTAAGGAAAAGGAGAGAGAGACAGAGACAGAGACAGAGACAGAGACAGAGACAGAGACAGAGGCATGCAGAGACAGAGACATAGAGAAGCCATGCATGGGTCACTAGTGTTTGCAGATTGAATTTCCTGTCCCTGCCTGGCGTATAACTCCTGAGGCCTGCTGCAGACCTGCCGCTGACTCTCCGTGCCCTTGTCCTTTGACCCTTCCTGCTTCAGCCTCATGACGTCAGCTTCTATCCCGGCTGGGCCTGAGATGGGCTTCAAGCAGCCCTCTGTGGCAGCTGCCATGGGTGTCTTCTCTGATAAAGCCCAAACATCAGAAAAGCTGTCCAGAGCCAGCCCCAAGCTGTGCTCATTCACTGTGTGGGCACAGTTCTCGTGGGTCCGCAGGCGTGGTGCTGGAGGGAGGCTGAGGAGCTGAGGTGTGGCTGCAGCCACAGAGGAGGGGGGAAGGTGCAAGTTTATGAGTTCAAGCCTCCATGAAAGATGCAGCGGTTTTAGCCTTGAGACTCTCTCCCAGTGAGGATGAGAAAATTCAGACAGAATGACGTCCATGAGCTCGTGTTCTTGGGACTCTACCCCGGCTCGGAGCATCATTTTTTTTTTAATTTTTTTTTCGAGACAGGGTTTCTCTGTGTAGCCCTGGCTGTCCTGGAACTCACTCTGTAGACCAGGCTGGCCTCGAACTCAGAAATCCGTCTGCCTCTGCCTCCCAGAGTGCTGGGATTACAGGCATGCGCCACCACCGCCCGGCTGGAGCATCATTTTTGAATGCTGGATGTCACCTTCAAACTGCTTCCTTCTACAGACTAACCTTCCCTTTATTGTTAAGGATTAAAAGTATGTGCTAAGATATGTCTGCATTCCAGCCAGGTCATATAGACCTAGAAGGTCTTTGGGTGTGAGCCCTGGACAGAGCAGCCATGTTGCTGGATTAAAATCCTCCATACCCGAAGCTGCTCCTGACTGACTTGAGGCAGCAATGCCCAGTGAGGCATGGTAACCGACTGTCTCCCACCCTGGACGTCTCACCCAGTCAGACCTGACTTCTGGATCACATCTCCTTGGACAGGCTGCCTACCCCAGTGTGTGCCCCGAGACCCAGTGCTCAAAGCTGTGAGGTGGGCGTGACACGATCCCTCTCCCAGAGTGACAAGGAAGAAACTTGATACTAGGTGGGGTGTTCAACAGTAGACCCAGGACTGCCCCGGAGGAATTTTCTTTTTCAGTCAGGAAAGGGAAACTGAGGCACCTGGATGGGAACTGCTGTTTGCAGCTTCCCCAACTGTTGCTATGATTGTTGATGGTTCTTTTTGATTTGTTTCTCATATTGTGAACACAAATTGAACACAAAAATATAGGTGCTCTGGGCTGGAGAGATGGCTCCATAGTTAAGAGCACTGACTACTCTTCCAGAGGACCTGAGTTCAATTCCCAGCAACCACATGGTGGCTCACAACCATCCGTAATGAGATCTGATGCCCTCTTCTGGAGTGTCTGAAGACAGCTACAGTGTACTCAGATAAATAACATAAGTAAATCTTAAAAAAAAAAAAGATACTGCTTATTGAAAATATAGGTGCTCCAAACGTTGACCTGTAAGACCCGAAAGAAAAACAGGGGGACCCCAGCGCCCCATGCCTTGGAAGGCGACACCCCAATCACTCATGAGAAACAGTCTTGATGCAATAGCAGGAGGATTTTAATTCCAGAGTCTCTGGGGTTCACAGTCTTACCATGCAGGGTAAAAGACTGTGAGCCACGTGGGCAGAATCGGGGCAGCTTTTATAGGCTTATAACAGAACCCGCCTACCACAAACCACTCCATAGCTTCTAAGCCAATCAGTTTAAATTATCCAAGCCCACGCTCTCTGAAAACCAATCAGTTTCGTATAGAAGCCGGATAAACTAGTTAAACCATTTCCACTTACGTGGCCACCACACACAGGGTCACGCCAGTCACGCAGGCGTTTCCTGTTACACATTTCCTGTTTGGGGGCCAAGATCACATGCATACGTACGGGCCAGAGCATCTGCCCGCGGTGACCCTGCCTAGCCGTGTCCGCCTTTGCCTCAGCTTCTCCGCAGGAGGCAAGGTGGGAAAGGACGCTAGGGACCTTCCCAGCCTGCAGCCCTCATCCTTTCAGAACCTGTGTAAGACACAAAAGACTGCTACTCAATAAGACTCCCTTTAAAAGCTCCTGGAGGAACACCCAGTGCTCAGGGGGAGGGGGAGGTGCTTGTATGGGTGCCTGGCAGACCCGCTGTGCTGGACGGTGGCCCTGCATTTGGCCCCGTGTGTTTCTGACTCATGTGCATTCTCTTTTCTAAGGCTTGGAAGCTTCTTTCGTTATGCCAGCCTCGACCCATGGCTTGCTCACCAGCCCTGGGTCTGCTCTCTCTGAGCTCCTCTGTAGCCTTCCTTTGCTGTTTAGAAAGCCTCCGGTCTGGGTTATCTCCCAGATGCTGGAATCTCCCATTCCGTGACGTCTACTGGATTGCACCAGTTCACACTGAAGGGTCAGTGAGGCTTCACTAAGGAATATGTTTAAGGCCTTGGAACCCAAGAGAGTTGAGGGATAGAGGGTTTGGAGTAGGGTGTGTAGGCCCACTCGTATCTTCAGGGAATGTCACTTACCCAATAAACACTTCACCTCTTGATACAGACACATTCTCTAGGGCTGTCAGGGAGAAAATGGAATGACAGATGTGGAGTTGTAGGGCCCCCTCTGGAACCCTCTAGTTCTTAGCTGAAGTTAAGGACAGAAATCCTGCGGCTGAGGCTATGTGATCCAATGACCTGGTGAAGGCTTTCCCTCCAACCTGCCCCTCCAAGGCATGGCCTCCATCTCACAAATACAACCAGACAGGCAGCACGTTCCGCAGTTTGCTCCTCTGCTCTGGCATGTTACTAATATGGGTTTTTGAGCTGTGAGATCCCATTAGCCTTCCCCTGACCCGGGAGCTTTAAAGTTTCCATTGAACTCATTTTAACCAACATTTATTGGCCATGCATGAAGCTCTGAGCTCAGCATAGAAAGCAGTGACTTGTCCTCATAAAGGCTCGTGCTGCACCAGGAGCAAGTCTTCAAGGCCTTGGGGCTGTCTGGGCTGGCGAATGAGGGGACAGGCCTTCTCCCTGGGCAGAGGTCAGGGATGTGGGTGTTCTACCGGCTGGAGAAAACCATAGGAAGTAAGGCCTGGTGTCTGAAAAGGGTTCAGACAGAGGCAGTCCCCTGAGTGCAGGCAGGGGGATGGGCATGGGCATGGGGAGGGGGGTTGGGGGAGAGTGAATGGAAATGGTTGGCCCCGACTGCACAGGGCCTGGTCTCAGGCTAGAGCCTGAAGGCTAAGGGTCTGGAGGGCATTAGATCACTTGTGTCATGCGCAATCTTCTAACAGACATGAATTTTTAAAGGAGAGAGTCTGTGTGTTTCACTGGATTCTCAGCAAGACAAAACCATCACCGACGATATAGACCGTGGGAGACTCAAAAGAACATTTTTTTGACAGTATCAATTTTTTCTACTTTGGGATATTTTCAACCATATCTAAAGCAAAATAAATAATTAATCTGATGTCTCAGCTTCCCTCCTTAACAATGGCTGGATCGTGGCCAGTCTTCCCAGTACCCCTGGATCAACTTGTTGATCCCAGTATTATAATTCCAGCTATCCTAGATACCTAGATATTTATGAGTTATGAACTTTAAAAATTATAATAGTCTAAAATCACAACCACCGGAGTTATCTGAAGCCTTTTAGCAAAATTGTCTTGGTACCAACCAGTTAGACTTCCAAGTGTCCAATTTCCTCTTCACTTTCTAAAAACAGTCTAATGATGCGGGCTTCACATAAAGCTCCAACGTTCCTTTTAAAAATGTCTTTTAAACTACTTTAAAGCCTTTTAAACCACTCTCTCCCTCCCTGTGTTTCCCTTTCTCCTCCCCCCTCTCTTTCCTTCTCTCCCCCTCCCTCCCTCTCCTCCCTCTCTCATCCTTCTCCCCCCTTCTCTTCCTCTCTAATTTCTTTCCCTTTCCTTTATTCTCTACACATGCCCCCCTGCCTGTCTGTGTCTCTCCTAACTCTTCCTTTTCTCCCAGTGTGTGTGTGTGTGTGTGTGTGTGTGTGTGTGTATGCGTGTGTGTCTGCACATGTGTGATTGCACATGTGCGTTATGTGTGAATGTGCATGTATGTATGCATGTAAGTGCATGTGCAAGTGTGTGATGTTTGGGTCTGTGTGTGTGCTTGTATGTGTATATGCATGTGAGTGCATGTGTATGTGTTTGAGTATGTATGCATGTGTGTGCACCTGTCTGTGTGTCTGTGTGTATCTGTGTGTGTCTGTGCCTATATCTGCATGTATGTGTCTGTGTGTCATGTGTGTCTGTGTGGGTAGAAAACCTGGCCATGTGTCTAGCAGAGTTTGCCACAGTCTGGGTTTTGTGAGGTGAGCACCCATGATGTCATTTAACATATGACTCTAGCCCTGTGTTTCCTGTGACTATGGGAAGTTTGACCTACTCCTGTCGTGACTTGGAGTTGATTTGTTTGTTTACTGTTTCATGAAATTAGCACCTTTTATCTTTGTCACCATTTAATTGAAGCTTTGATGTGATGTGGGTATTTGAGAAGGGTCTCTGTGTGATGTGGAGAGAACGTGAAGCAGCCGAACACGGCAAAGCAAGCGGAGCACCTTTCTCAACACACTGGCTTTCCCCTCTCCTTCCCAGGGCTTTGCTGGGAGCACTGGGTCTGCAGTGTGCTGTGTGCCCTACCCCCACCCCTACCCCACCCCTACCCCACCCTTACCCCCACCCCTACCCCACCCCTACCCCTAGCCCTAACCCTACCCCTAGCCCTAGCCCTACCCCTACCCCTAGCCCTAACCCTACCCCTAGCCCTAGCCCTAGCCGACCCCACCCCTACCCCTACCCCTACCCCTAGCCCTAGCCCTAGCCGACCCCACCCCTACCCCTACCCCTACCCCTACCCCTAGCCCTAGCCCTACCCCACCCCACCCCTACCCCTACCCCTAGCCCTAGCCCTAGCCCTAGCCCTACCCCTAACCCTAACCCTACTCCTACCCCTACCCTTAGCCCTACCCCTACCCCTAGCCCTAGCCCTAGCCCTAGCCCTACCCCTAGCCCTAAGTCTACCCGTAGCCCTAGCCCTAACCCTAAACCTAGCCCTAGCCCTAGCCCTACCCCTACCCCTAGCCCTATCCCTAGCCCTACCCCTAGCCCTAGCCCTAGCCCTAACCCTAACCCTAACCCTAACCCTAACCCTAACCCCTAACCCTCCTTAGAAACACAACATCTCCAGGCCTGGGGCGGGGGGGGGGGTGAAAAGGTCTACCCCACAAAGAGCACCCCTGCCGCGGGCAGCAGCTTCATATTTACTTTCTAAAGGTGGAAAACTCCACAGTTATTAATGGCAAATGACCAAACAGCCAAAAAGACCCAGATTGGAAAATCTCATCCTCTTCAAAAGGAAAGGAATGCGGTATTTGAAAGGTTTAAACTGTCTTTGAGGACTGAAATACAGACGCTTGTCTCTGCCCAACAGCTAGCTTCTCTTGATTTCATGGGAGGGAGGAAGGAAAGGGGAGAGAGGTATATTACAACTCTTCAGAATGAGCAGACATAAAAGTAGCCAGTAATGCAATTTTTGGATGTGTGAGTAGGCTTATTTTCTTGTAGTATTGAGTCATAAAACTGACATTAATTTTAGAAAGCATTTTGATTTTAGGGTGCAATAAAACCAGATTTGATGCTGTGAAATAGTCTAAAGTATGTTTTTGAAGGAAAAATAATGCATTTTGGATAACTATTAAGGAGCTTAGCTATTGAGAATACACTATAAAATGCAAATAAAAACATATTTTGAAAATTTGGTATAATGCCTCAGAGCCTCGCTATAGCAACAAGGTTCACTGAACTGTGCAGACCTGGTTTGGGCTGTCACCACCCACTCCACACCCCCTGAAGCTATGTTTACTGCAATCCAATGCTAATGATGCCCTGGATGCTTGGCGGAAGGTGGCTGGGGGTTGAACAGCAGGGCTGATGGGGCTTGGAGATTAGAGCTCAGGGTCTGCCCAGCCCTGATGTAGACATCAAGAGATGACTGGACAGAGGATTGAAAGGTAGGCTTTGATTTGGAGTCTATGAAGTAAGGCTTTGACTACCACCTGCTGCCTGAATGACCTTGGGTAGGCTGCATAAGGACGTTTGATATGCTGCAGTGCATTCTGGGAGTAAATGACATCATTTGGGATGCTGGGCAACTCCTGGATGTCTGGAAAGGGGTTTCTTAGGAACCAGCACTCTGTTAACCGCTTCCCCCGCCCCAGGAACGTATCATTTAGAAAAGTCACAGATGCTAGTTTCTGGGGCTTAGAATTGGTCATTCACATTGTGGGAAAATTGTGTGGAGATAACGGTCCGGCTTGATTGGGAGAAGACAGACTTCATCGGAACTTTGCCCAAAACTTTGAGGTAAACCAACATGCCAAGAGGCTTGATGAATTCATAGGAGTCACAAAATATGTTAGCAGAGCCTTGGAGATGGTGTTCACACCCACCTGGGAGGCCACTGACACAATATGGAACTTTCTAGAAGACTGGCATTGGTCATTATCATCACCACCTTTTGTCTTTGTGAAAAAACATTTTAGTTTGTTTTTTGGCCTTTTTGAGACACGATATTACTATGGTAACCCACGTTGACCTTGAACTCCTGACCTCCTAGCCTCAGCCCCTCAAGTGCTAGAATTACACGTGTGTGTTATCATGTTTTGACTTTACCAAAACTTTAAGGAGGCAATTGCCACTCTCATTTTACAGATGAGACTACAATAACACCAACATACATAAAGTGTGACATAGCCAATGAGTGACAGGACAGCCTGACCACACAATGCTGGACATACTAGACTTTTACAGCAGACAAGTCCTTGAACTTGTAACTAGGTGTGGACAGGGTTTGAAGAAAAAGACTCACTCTAAATACAGCAGTGAGATACTGTGCCCCACTATTATGTATTATTGACCTAATAATTTGTGAGTATGTATACCTATGTTTATGTAATATATATCACATTATTAAAAGGTGTCTATGAAGTCTAACAAAATGTAATAAAATAATCACCCAGACAGTTTTCAAAACATATTGTTACCAGTAACTTAGCTTCTCTTAGAATCTCCTTGTAGTGGACTTTCTACGTTTCTACTTTCTATGTTTCTATGTTTTAAACAATTCTGGGTGTTCTGTTAATTATTCTGTTAATTTTCTTTCTGTTTTGAGTCTTCTAGAAAGTTCCATATTGTGTCAGTGGCCTCCCAGGTGGGTGTGAACACCATCTCCAAGGCTCTGCTAACGTATTTTGTGACTCCTATGAATTCATCAAGCCTCTGTTTTGGAAATGTTTTGTTTGTTTGCTCATAGTGGTTAGCTTGGTTGTGATGGGGGAGGTCTCTAGACAAGACTAACAAAGCTTTCCACTTTTTTGAATGAGAAATAGACAAGAAAAGGAGTACCCCTTTGCCTTCTCCTTCTCCTGATCGATAGAAGTGACAAGGACTGAAGGTGTTAATCATGGATTGGTAAAAGTTAGAAAGACTTTAAATATCTGCTAGAGACGGTGAGTAGGTCAGCCATTTCTGTGCTCAGACATCACTAATCAATCATAGCACTCTTTCATGCTGACCTGTCTTGATTCTAGACAAAAGGGTTTTGTTGTTAAATTCTAGCTGTTCCCACTTAAACTAACTCATTATGCTTCCTAGAAGATCATGTAGCATAGGTCAACTCTCTTTTTTTGTTGTTGTTGTTTAAATTTTTTTGTTTGTTTTGTTTTGGTTTCTATTGTTGCCCTGAGCATATTTCTTTGGTTCTAGTTGGCGTGGCTTCCAGGGAACATGTAAGCTACCTGAAGACAGGTCTTGGCCTGTTTCTATATTCCTCACAGAGCCTAGATCAACCTTGAGTGTATAATAAGTATTACATTAGAACTCACTGGTTAACAGATTTACTAAGCCACACCTAGCTGAGTGACGGGGTGATTTGGAAGTCAGGGATCAACTGCCGTAGCCAGAGGCAATGGAGCCAAATAAAGAGAAGCCTCTAGTGTGCTAACAACATCACAGTTCTTTTTGTTTTGTTTTGTTTTGTTTTGTTTTGTTTTGTTTTGTTTTGTTTTGTTTAAGCGAAGATCTCATTTTTTATAACCCAGGATGGTTTATCTCAAAGTGTTCCAAATTTTCCCATTTGGTACTAAAGAAATCCATACCACAAAGCCACAAAGCCACAAAACAATGTGGGAGGACACTACCAACTAGACAGAGAGAAGACACAGGGAAGGACCTGACATTCGCTTCTGTTACACACCAGGGACGACACTACTTTCCTTATGGTCTTCTCTAACTTTTATGCACACTTTGAAACATCAGCTTCCCTGTTTATAGATGAGAAAGCATCAGTCATAGATGTGTGCTTTTAAGAGGTTTTAAGCAGGTAGGTATTTAAAACCTAAGGGACTGGGGAGCTAGGCAGAGCTGGTCCCATGAGCGTAATGTAGACCAACCAATGAGAATTTACCATGAGACCAGACACCAGTCCATTTGAAAGACCAACCAGGTGGTTCCTAGCAAGCAAAGTTTCTGGGAAGGCCTTGGTTATTAACCATGATATCTCTGTGTCCCCATGAGTCTCTCTTCCTTACTACTGAGGATGACAAGGGAAAGAAGGGGAGAGGGAAGCTATGTGTCATATAACATCAACATGCTGGTGGCCTGAAGGTCACATGTTTTCCCTTTCCCATCACCAGTCTCTGTTACTTGAGAGCTCACAGGCCACTAAAACTTACACTTTCAGGTGTAGTTTCTGACCATCCTGAAAGTCCTTGATTAAAGGCAGCACTGGAAGGGTCACACTGAACCCTTGGGAAGCTTCTTGGTGTGATCCAGACCTCGGCGCTCACGTTCATCTGCCTGGCCACACAACTTGGTGAAAAAGGTATCTGAGCAGAATTCTGTCTCTGAGCAGGGGAGGAAGCCAGGCCCGTTAGAACTCCTGCCATTCCAGCACAAAAGGCTCCTGCCTTCAAGGCTGTGGGAAGTTACATGGATGGAGCCAAAGTCAAAGGCTAATTATCACCCAGAAAAACAAAAATGCTGTTTTCAAGTTTGGTTAAAAGGGACTCCGATGGGAGGAGGTGGGGGCCCAGATTACAGTGTCGGTGTTCATGGCCGATGGCAACAGTCTACATTTGAAATGCCAGGGCAAAAGCCTGGCCTAGCTTCCTGTTGGCACCCTTAGACCTGACCATGGTCTGAGGACCAACACGTTCATCATTTAGGTAATTCACAGTGACCTGCTCGCAGCCCAGTGACCCAGTGTCCACGCCCAGCTTGGGACAAGGGTCAGATGCAGCACAGGGAAGGCTTGTTCTGCCGGAAACAGGCTGGCTGACTTGGAACAGGGCTCGTGTAGTGGGAGTTTCCGACTTCACCTCAACCTGCCCTCAGCTTGATCACCAACTCAGTGCCCGCTTTATCCCCAGATGAAGGGGGCGATTGTCTCCCTTGGAGTTAGGGTGCCAGTACGTTTACTTTCCTTCATAGGGCACATTTCTGGACCTTTCTCACAAAGACCCAGGACAACCCTCGTGGGTCCAAAGGACCCCAGACCCTGCTTTCTATCCAGCTCCTTCCTATGTGACAAGGAGCTTTGAATTCTTTCCTTATTTGTTTCAGAAGCTACATTTAGTTGACCTGCCAATCCATGATCTACTGATCAAGCGACCACTTACAGTGCTCTGTGTGCATGTAACTCGCTGCCAACTTGGTACTGAGGCAGGACATTGCCCTGTATGTCACGTGTACCAGTTACTTGGAGATCAGGGAGCTGAAGAGGAGAGGTAGGGTCTAAGTGGTGAGAGCATGCAGTAGAAGAGGGATGAGGAGGTTGGCTTAGTGGAGAAGGAGATGTAGAAGATGAATGAGGACAGCAGAGTTCATGTGGAGAATGGGGGAATGGGGGAATGGTGGGGTTGGGGAGACAACCAGCATATGACCGGGAATAGACCTGAAGGGACAGGAAGAAGAAACATACCTATTTATGTCAGGTACCACTCTTGCCCTTTATCTGTTTTTTTTTTCATATAATCCTTACAATCATCAAAAATCATCTCTTATCATTACCCATTGTGATGGTTTATATATGCTTGGCCCAGTGACTGGCCCTATTAGGAGGTATGGCCTTGTTGAAGTGGGCGTGGTCTTGTTGGAGTGGGCGTGGCCTTGTTCAAGTAGGTGTGTCACTGTGGGCATGGGCTTAAGACCCTCCTCCTAGCTGCCTGGAAGTCAGTCTTCCACTAGCAGCCTTCAGATGAAGAGGTAGAACTCTCAGCTCTGCCTGCATCATGCCTGCCTGGATGCTGCCCTGTTCCCACCTTGATAATAATGGACTGGACCTCTGAACCTGTAAGCCAGCCCCAGTTAAATGTTGTCCTTTATAAGGCTTGCCTTGGTCATGGTGTCTGTTCTCAGCAGTAAAACCCTAACTAAGACACCCATATTCTTTGGTGAGGGGACTGAATTTTCAGAAAGTTTAAATGGCTTATCCAATGCTACCTCAACTGTGAGGGAGCAATGACAGAGCCACAGGATCCGACCCTCACTAAGCGTAAGCTAGGGCTGTTAAGCATTATTGGATGGAAGCTTACTAGAGAAGAATGTTAATTTTACGTTAAGTCTTTATTGCAACTCCCCTGCCCCCTTTAAATGGCTGAAGCAATTAGGCACAAGCAATTTAGCTGCTTGATTGACAGCTGTCCATGATACTCCAGGACTGTCCATGATAACAGCTTCCTGGGAGGAGAGCTCCAGGCAGAGATGGAAGCCGGATTGGAACCGCTATCATTGTCTCCCTAGTTCTGGGTGGGGCTGTGCATTCTATTGCTGCTTCTTCTGAGGCTCTTTCTGGGGAAGTAAAAGTTACAACTTCACAGTCACCATTTTCAGAGCTTGCTGTTACCATAGCAACCCCTTTCTGCTTTAAACACCTCAGGACTGATAGAGGAGATTACAGTATGGCCAGTGGCTCCAGGAAGGAAGCACACAGATCCTCGCTTCCTCTCCAAGCACAGCTCTGCTATGGGAAGCTTTGCTTTAGGCCGCTTCAGATACCCCGTCATCACTCCGGGAGACTTCACTTTGGCCACGACAGCTCCAGATGGCCCTTGAATAACCCTGTGTGCACTGCCTCCTCCCGGAGATGATCTGGACCTCGTTATAGCCACCCTCAATCTGGTAGGAAGAGCGCCAGCCTCCACCAATGGAAGAGAGAGCTCTGACCTTCAGACGCCATCGTAAATGGAGGAGACTGGACGCTGTGCTCAGAAATGAGTGCTCTACCAGAACTTTTCATAGAATTGCCTCCTGGTAATTCAGCGGCTACACTTCTATCTCCTCAAACTGCATGCAGGCTGGGGGAGGGCTCAGCAGGTTAGTTTTCACTGGTGCTATTGGAATCAGCCATCATTATCACTGTGCAGGCATGAGCAGGGCGCCTGCTTTTTCCAAACCTTTGTCCGGAAGGAGCCACTGTCCTCTTGGAAGCTGGTCTCCATCCAAGCCTATATAGTTACTCTGCAGATCCATCATAGTAACCCACAATCTGCCCTGTGGACACATCTTAAGACGCTCACTTAGCATGCACAGGCCACCAGAGTTAAGCAAATAGGGTTGAAACCAGCTATGTTCATCATCTATGTCTCCTGAACGGTCGTACAGAGCTCCTGCTCTGTAAATGTCGGAGTGTAAGTGACCTATCCGGGAGGAATGAATGTATCCTAACTACATACATGTGCTCTCCTCTTTCTCTATGAAAGAATGGGCTCCAAGAAATTAGAATTTTCCAGGAACCTCTTGCTGGGAGAGGAAATGGCTGAAGACCCGGGAGGAGAAGGATGGTTTCCCATGTGACCTTGTAGGAGAGCCTTGGAGCTGAGCCAGCAGTGGGCAGAGGAAACTCCTTACTGGACCGCTTAGCTGTGTATTATTTTTGCTTCCTGTTTAAGCTCCGTCCTCATGTCAGGGTCCCAAAGATGGGCATCACTGGATCCCTTGGTCCTTCTGCCTATGGACACATTGAGTAAATCTCTGTTTCCTGCTTTTCACTGTTGTTTTGTTTTGTTTTGTTTTGTTTTGTTTTGTTTTGTTTTCCAGTTGGCTTATTGCATGTGAGCCTGGCTTGAAGGGCATTGACCGTGACTCCTGAGTCTGCCAATAGGAAGGGAGATAATAAGGGGACTCTGCGCCCATCTCGATGTTGCTTTACTGCGTGAAATGAGAATTGTCACAGGCACATACATACATTGAGATCTATAGGAGTCGTAGTTGTAAATTCACTGTCATCCATGGAGTCCGGCGGCTCTGGTAGGGTAAGAGGACAGTCACTCTCAATCCGCAGAGACCAAAGCGGGGCTTTCAGAGGCTGAGGGTGGCCCTCTAGGGACGCAGTCTTCAGAACTTCCTCTTCGTTCTACATTTAGAGCAGCAGTTCTCAACCTATGGGTCACGACCCCTTTCAAGGGGTGTTGAACAATCCTTTCACAGGGGCTGTCTAAGACCATTGGAAAAACATGGACATGTACATTACAATTTATAACAGTATCAAAATTACAGTTATAAGGTAGCAATGAATAATTCTCTGGTTGGGGGTCACCGCTACATGAGGAATTGTATTAAAGGGTCACAGCATTAGGAAGGTTGAGAACCACTGATTTAGACCCTCAGGGAGAATCGAGGCTCCTCTACATCCTTTCCTGAGGGTAGAGCTGTGAGTACAGCCAGCAATTGAAAAGCCTCCTTAGCCACATCTATGCTCCGCCTCCTTTTCTAAGAACCCGGATGTTCAGCCCTTCCTGGTTATTAAGCTTTTAAAGGCTGAACATGCACAAGGCAGGGCCATCTCCAGATTCTGTTCCCTCTTGGGGATTGGCAGCCACAGGGTGGAGCCTGAGAAAAGGCTGGCTCTCCCTTTGCCACCTGCCCCTCGTTGGCTGGCCGACCTTCGTTGCAGCTGTGCTTCAAGAAGAGCGTTTCAGTCACCGCGTCCCAATACCGCTATTACCCACTCATCCCGGAGAGCGCGAGTTCCGGCCCCGCTCACATGACCCACTTCTCGCCATCTGCACACACTAGAGGCCACTTCCCTCTAACTTCCCAACGTGACCCTCCAAGTCCTTTTGCAGCTCACTATTTACACCGTGCATGCCCTAAGGGAGTAACCCAGAAAGCCCAGGCTCCTGTCTCTTTACTCTAAATGTCTAATACGGAGGCCAGGGACTGATCTGTAGCGATACAAACTTGTTCTTAATCAATCTTCTTACTGTTTCTTACGGTTTCCCTCATCTCCTAGACACTCTTTCTGAAGTCCTAGTCTCACTCATGTCTAAGAATCCTCTTCAGATTATGGACATTATTTTCTGCCATATTCCTGGTACCTGGTACAGTACAGGCTCTCAGTAATGTAAGTGAATGAGCAATTGTGTGGATGAGCCCATTGCATTGCCACAATATGTAGAGTCCCAGTCAAGACCAAGGATTATTACAACAGCATTCTTGGAAGAGTCTTTTGTTTTGTTTTTGTTTTTCAAGACAGGGTTTCTCTACATAACTCTATGGCTGTCCTGGAACTCACTCTGTAGACCAGGCTGGCCTCAAACTCAGAAATCCGCCTGTCTCTGCCTCCCAAGTGCTGGAACTAAAGGTGGGCTTTTATTTCACCTTCCCCTACACTTGGGAAGCAGGAATCATTTTCCCACGTTACTTAGGGAAACCTCCAGTGTAGATTTTAATTACAATGACATCCAGTGAAGCTTTTGCCACAGGGCTTCTAAAGACAATAGCAGACTTGTCTGAGACTGATCCTAATTTATGGGGTGAGAATTGTATACAGTTTACTGTTTATACCGTTTACATAATTATATGTCATGAGCTACAGACACACAATGGGATTCTGATATTAATTTCCAATCCCTTCTCTAAGGCCTGGTGCAAATCCTTAGCCTGTGTGGTTAGGGAAACATTTCATTGCTACCTGGTTAGGACCTGTCACCTGTGTGACAGTGGTCACCGCATCCCACCTTGCAAGCTGCTCCTGGCCTACACTGGTCATCACTGAGATGTTCATTTCCTCATCCGGAAAGTTCTCTCCGAGGATTGCAAAGGCCTCTTAAATTTGGCTTGCAACAGAGTGCAAGTCAGACCTTAAATTCACAAGACGAAAATGGAATGACTTGGACAAAGGCGCACAGAACGGAACGTCTGAGTTAGAAGAGAGGCAAAGCATCACGATCCCAGGCATGCAGACGGTGGTAGGCGCCAGGGCCAAGCGATGCTGGGCCCTTGGCCAGAAGAACTCAGAAATCACTTGCTGATGTCGTCCCCAAGCGGGGCGTGAGGCATTTGTGGCAAAGGCCACACATTGTGGCCTTACAGAAAGGCATGAATGCCCAATGGGTCAGCAGTGGGAAGGACTCAAGGTTGGGGTGGGGAGGACTCAAGGTCAGGATGGGGAGGACTCAGTCGGGGTGGGGAGGACTCAAATTGAAAATAGTGTTGGACTTTGGGGAAATGGAAAGCTGGCAGCATATGGTGCCAATATCAACTGGTATTCAGAAGCACTTGCAAAATGACAAGGTTGGGGACAGACTGAGAAACAAGAATGCCTGGCCGTAAGATGACCAGCACAGGGCAAAGCAGGTCTGAGCCCAAACAACGGTCAAATGGCCCAGTTGTGACTCCATCTGATTTCTGGTCCTGTGAGCGTTACCAGGAGTGATGGGCATCCGTAAAACCCCTCCCAATTCCGCAGAGAAGATGTTACCATTTCATGAGGACAAGTCAACTTTGTTCAATGGACACAAAAACTAATTTAAAGTAAAGCTGTAATGCTGGGCAGTGGTGGTGCACACCTTTAATCCCAGCACTTGGAAGGCAGAGGCAGGCAGATTTCTGAGTTTGAGGACAACCAGGTCTATAGAGTGAGTTCCAGGACAGCCAGGGCTATACAGAGAAACCCTGTCTCGGAAAAAAAAAAAGAAAAGAAAAGAAAAGAAGAGGAGAGGAGAGGAGAGGAGAGGAGAGGAGAGGAGAGGAGAGGAGAGGAGAAGAGAAGAGAAGAGAAGAGAAGAGAAGAGAAGAGAAGAGAAGAGAAGAGAAGAGAAGAGAAGAGAAGAGAAAAGAAAAGCTGTAATTTAAAGAGCAGGAGAGAGGAGCACGGCAACATATTAATACATACTTATGTATATACTATGGATAGTTACAAAATAAATTATTGCTTATTAATCAAAAACCCAAGTAGCATAAAAAGACATCATATAACTTGTAAATTGCTCAGACCTCTGAACTTTGATGCTAGAAGCAAAACGTGAAATTTCTAATGTTATGATTTCAAATTAAAATTTCTAATTGCAGAGGCTGTTTAAGTAAGAGAAGATTCCATGGCTGACAGACTGCTGTACTCCTGCTGAACATCGCAACTGCTGTGACTGGAAGGCTTTAGAACAGCGTGGGGGCTACTTGTTTTGAAGGCAAGAAAACTACGGTAATGGAAGCCCAGAATGGCCAAGGCTAGCCCACCTGTGTTTCCCTGGGAAGAGCTTCTTCCTCTGCATCCCCAGGAGGAAGGGCTGGCTGAGGCGCTCCCCAGGAGCATCTATTAAACACCATCTTATTAATAACATTTGTGCTCAAGAGCTGTATCCAGGGACAATTTTTAGTTAGTTTTTATTCTATCATTTATTTTTTGTTTACTGTGGCAATATTAGCGAGGAGAGACAGAAACATAAAGGAGATGACATTCGCAATTTTGCCTTGGATAGATAACATTCTGGTGTTTTCAGACATTTTCCTATTCAGACAGACATGTCAGCACATTTTAAAAATAAAAAACGGGGAACAGACTCTATCACTGGGGGATGTTTCTGAGCATGGCTTTGCGTGGGCCAGCACCATCCTGCCCATGGGCGGGGCGTCCTTTCTCTTCTGGGAGACCGGAATGCTCTGTGATCCAACAGAGTGGGGGCCTCTGCCCGGTGGGTAAAAAGGTGTTGGAGGGAAAAGCAAGGTGATTTGCAACCTGCTTGGTTCCTGCAGCCACTGATCCTTTGCACCTGCTTTTGTTCTAGAACGAGGGAAGGGCAGGATGGCTCATGGAACCCCCTGGCCTTGCCAAATGGTGTGTGGAAAGGCAAAAACAAAAACAAAACACAACAGCAGCAGCAACAACAACAACAAAACCCCAAATGATCCTCCCGGAGACATGTAAGCTGGATCGTGCCTCCATCCTCACAGCAGGAGGAGGAGTAATAGCCAGGCTCCCCACACCAGCACAGATGTGGAAAGCCGGGAGCTCTCCCAGAGGTGAGGGGTGGGAAGGTGCCGCAGACCAAACCCAGCTCGGGAAAAGCAGGGTTCTTTGGCCCAGGAAGATACAGATTCCACCAAATGATACATAGACAACAGACGCCAAGGTGGTTTTGGAGCTGAGTGCGTATTTTACTTCTCAAACAGGAGTTTTTGAGCAGGAGGGTTCGACATTTCCATATCAAAAGATGTATCCAGCAAAGCAGACACAAGGAACAATTAGCATAACCATTCGGCACAAAGAAAAGTAAAATCAACCAGGTAAAACGTTTCCCTTGTAACAAATTTTGAAGCTCAAACACAGGCAACATCAATCTTAGTCCAAATGAGTCTCCGTGAGTAAACTTTACCTGACACCTGACTTTCATCTGTAAAAACCTGAAGTTTCCTATAATAGTTTTGTATGGAGTAGGCAGGCCAAATTCCAATGCCTTCCTAAGTTCCACAGCCTCATTAATATTTCATAAGTTAGAACTGCAACCTGAACCACACCTGGATAAGTCAAGAACGTATTTTGGCCAAAAACTCCCTGGGTGGGGTCTGCAAGACAAAAGGCAGTTCCTCATAAGCTTCCATTGAGGAAGCTCTGTGCTTTGCACTAACTCAAATGTAAATTTAATCTGCCCAACACCCACCTGTGCAGCAAGGGCATAATATGAGGTTCCTCAAATGTAAATATCTTCTAATCTGAGCCTTTTGTCTAAGACTAGGCCCAACACCCATGTGTCCTGCAAGGACTTGGTCTAAGGGTCGAATAATAAAAGGAACTTGTACTTTTAGGATTCCTGTATTTTCAATGAGATATCCTTTTTAATCTTGGGGGGGTGGGTAAATGTGACTAAGGCAAAGCATTGCAGTTCTAAGAAAGAGGTTTTTGGCCAGTGATATTACTTCAAAGAATGGATTATAATTTACTTTCTCGAATTTACTCAGTCTCGGGCTACTAGGAAAAAAGGAAGTTTAGAAGGAAAGTAAATTGCCAAGTGAAAACTGCGGCTTCTATATTGGGTGTTCTACACCTTCAGGAAGCGATTTTTTCCCGCCTCAATTCTGTTGAATTTTATCACACAGAATCTACTGAAGTGGCTGTAGCAGGAAGGACTCAGTACCAAGGTTGTCTGATCCTGAATCCCAAGGCTGTCTGATCCACAGGAACAGAAGAGACACTGAAGAAAGCAGTGAGGCCTGGCTCCACCCCCCATAGACCCCCTTTGTCCCTGGGTAAGGATAGATGATGGTAAAGAGCAAGATATCCGGCTGGGGGCCCTGGGCCTCTCAGAGACTCCTTAACCATGCCAGGTGCTACCGGAACAGTATTACATACAGGCCAGAGGTTGCAATACCACCTCTCTGTCTCTGTCTCTCTGTCTCTCTCTCTGTCTCTCTCTCTCTCATTTCTCTCCCATTCCTCCCTCTTTTTTCTTCCCCTCTTCTTTCCCCACCCCCTTCTTATGAGGACAACAATTGTACCTGGATTGGAACCCACTTCGTGACCATCTAAACTTGGCCATACATATAAAGTTTCTATCTCCCAAGAAAGTCATTTTCATGGGTACTGAAGGTTAAAATCTCAGCATGGATGACGCAATTCAAGCATAACAGGCCCAATAAGGGGTAGCTAATCACGGGGGACTACACATCCCTCACACAGCTCTGGAACACTCAGACAATCTTTTTTTGTTTGTTTTTGTTTTCTTTTTGCGCAGGGTCTCGCTCTCCATCCTAGGCTGACCTGGCTTGGAAACTCTCTCCTGCCATCCATTCGAGGGCTGGGATTGCAGGTGTGCCCCAGCCGCTGTGTCCAGCTAGGTTAAAAATGTGTGGAGCTGCAGGTGGTGGTGTTTGTGGTTAAGGGGACATGGCAACTAGAGCTTTGTAAAAGTAGTCCCCTGGGCCTCGGTTTTCTAATTTATGAATCGAGTTAGAGCTCTGACTTTCAAAGCATTGGTCTTGACACTCTTGCTGGGTAGAGAGTCACTCTGATGACATTAACTGACCCCAGAAAACAAATCTTTCCCATGGCTTCTGCTGTGGTGGATCAGACACTTCTCCCTCTTTCTCTCCCTGCCTCTCTTCCCCTTCCTCTGTGGACTCTCGTACACAATTAAAGGTTACTCGCCAGTAATTCACAGAAGTCTGGTATTCATAAACTAAAATTAGTGTTCCCAGGGCTTCCCGGGGCCTGGCACTTGTTAGTCCACACTCCGCCTTACAGAGGAGGGGCGGCTCCTACCTCCTACTTGGTGCTCCGGCTGTTGTTTTGAGCTGCTGTGGTTTTGGTCGCTGTTAGTCATAGTTTTTATTTATAAAATATTAGTGGTTTTGTGTTAACCATTTAGCCTGATGAGAGTTGCTGGTTTGTTGTAGAGTATTTATTTACTTCAAGAGAAAAAATGACCTATAAAACTGTTCAATATTTAGGCATTACATGTCGTCGAATAGCAGTAGAACAGTTGACCTCTTGTGCATCCTGATTGCTAAAGGAGATGTGTATACAATCCCCTCATGGCTTGTTTACAGGAGGACAGCAACCAGCCCCAGTTTGCCCACACTGAAGGGCTTGCCAACACGTAGAGCCTTCAGAGCTAAAATTGGGAAAATCCTGGGCAAATTGCCACTCTTGGCAACCCTATTACATAGGGACACTTCCTTGATGCTGCATCTGTGGCTATAAGCTATTTAACATACAACCAAAGTGAGCATAATAAAATCAGTAGGATCGTTTCTGAGATCAAGTCTATAGTATTCAATGGGTGTTCAAAGGCAGGCTCTTTAACACAGGCCGGAGGGGAGCTGGGAAAAACTGCATGTTCAACAAGCTTAAAGCAATACCACCACTTAATAACTCTGCAGTTCTCACACATTTCCCCAAGCAAACCACGGCCCATTGACACAAGCTCTATATAGGTGTGTGTGTGTCTATGTGTGTCTGTGTGTGTCTGTGTGTGTCTGTGTGTGTGTGTGTGTCTCTCTGTGTGTGTGTGTGTGTGTGTGTGTGTGTGTGTGTGTGTAGGCTGCTGGTATTCTTTGACCTCATTCAAGGAGACACTGTTGAAAGGATCGGGTATGGCTGTGTAATCCTACAGTCCTAACCTTGTGGAACAGAGGCAGGGAGATCTCAAGGAGCTGGCCAGCCATTTTTGTCAAAAGATGAGCTTTGGGTTTAGTGAAAGAGTTTGTCTCAAGTAATAAGGTAGGTAGAGATTGACAGAGAAGGATATCTCTGTCCTGGCTGGCCTCCACATGCCTGTGCAAGGACACACTCCCTCACCTGCATACACACACACACACACACACACACACACACACACCTTGGAGTTCTCTGCTGCAAAGACCACCTTGGCTTAGCTCACTACTCTCAGTAGAAAGGAAAAATAAAAATGGGCCTCACAACGTACCCGAGGAGGTCCTTACAGACACCAGGCTAAGGGCAGGGACCTCTCCCTGTCACAGTCTGTCTCAAGGGTGCATCACTAAGGACCAGCCTCTCTGGCCCACACCGACCGAGGGCCGGAGAGCATCCCTGCAGCTCCTGTTCATATGCAGCTGTCGATGCGTCAGTGCTTGAACTGGAGACTCTTGCTTCTGCATTAACTTAGTCCTAAGAGCAATGCTTGGGATATGGCCAACCTTGCTCTGTAGGTTAGGAACTCAGCTGGAATCCAGGCCCTGACCTCACCCACCTCAAGCTCAGGCCCAAGAAGCCCAGGATTGCACTCACCAAAGCAGAAAGGTCATTTCCCACTGAGAAAGGGACAGGAGCCTTAAATAGCTCAAACAAACAAGAGGTTGACAATTTAAAATAAAACCAATACGAATTCCATTTGAAATAGCTCCTGACAGACCCATGCTTAGAATCCATTGCTCCCAATTTCCCCCAAGTGTCTGGGTCATCCCAAGTCACAGTCCAGGCTGGGCTTAGAGCAGAGTGTGCTGGGCACCATGAAAAGTGTCAGAACCATCGGTGGAAGGTGGCTTCCCCCACATCCAGCCTCCTCCTCCTCCTCCTCCTCCTCCTCCTCCTCCTCCTCCTCATTTATGGCGCTTATTCTAATGCAATAGTGTTTCTGCTCTCTCGATGTTATCTTTAACTGTGAAGAGTGACCTCCAGTCGCCTGAGTCCTGCTCAGCCAAGAGTGAGAACTCTTTCTGTCCCCTGGCTGGGGGACACAGCACTCCAGACATTGTTAGCATTGGGACTGCCATTTATTTAACTGCTAATCCCACTTATGTGAAATTAATTTACTCCGCTATTATAACTCACCGAGTTTCCCGCCCCAATGGGCTTCTATAATTCACACCCGGCTGCTCCATTATTGCTCCCGTTTCCCGTGCTAAAGGGCAGAGTCTGGAGTCTCAGGGTGACTTGCATTAGGAGGCTGCTCTGTGCCGCAGAGGGCTTTTCATTACGGACTGAAGAGGGTTACTGTGAAAATAGTGTCGGCCTCTTCCCTCCTAACACCCAGCTGCCTGGCCAGCCCTCCCATTCCAGAGAAATCCGTGTCTCATTGTTCAGCTTCTTCCCAACTCCAAATACGGGCTGCTCCAGTTTCTACAGATGAACCCGCCTCTGGCTTCTCCAGTAGAGATCGGCCCCTAGGTTCTGTCTGTCCCCATCCTGGATGACACCCAGATGGCCACGCAGTACCAAAGTGGATTCTTACTCTAGAGGCCTGGGTTACTCTTGGGGGGAATCACTCGTAAGGTGTTGAGCCCCGAGCTCCTGGCCAAGCAGGAAGTGGATGTTTCAGCCTCCTGGTGACAGTTCCCTTTCCTGCCCACTTCTGACCAACTCTGAATAACTCACTGAGGTCTCTGGGTGTGTGTGTGTGGGTGCTGGATTCTGACTCTGGGCCTTTGCCAACAGTGTGAATGGGGTCACTTAGACCAGCCAAGGACTGGGCATCCTCCAACATGTGCCAATGTGCCTCCTACCCCGCTGATGGCTGAATGAAGCCCCCTCCCCCATCCCTCTCACCACCCCAGCTTATCAAGAGCTCAGACCTCCTGCCTGGCCACGCCCCCATCAGTGCCAGGCACAAGCCCTCTCCTGTGCCCTGGTGTGCTGTGATACTCCACCCTGTCCCACTGAAGCTTTTACCACATAGCCCTCCTGGTCTCTTACACTCACCAAATCTAATCCGCTCCCGTCCTCTGCTACCAGAAATGGTCCAGCTAGATGTGGTAGCACATGACTTTAGTCCCAGCATTCAGAAGGCAGAGGCAAGCAGCTCTCTAAGAGTTCAAGACCAGCCTGGTCTACGATCAAGTTCCAGGACATCCAGGGCTAGATAGAGAAACAATGTCTTGGGAGGAAAAGAAAAAGAAAAGAAATGCTTCCTGGCCCTGTGAGGTCATGGCAGCCAACTTTGCACATTTCCTTCTGCTACAAATGCAGTCAATCTCCAACCCCATTAAGCCCCTGCAAAGAACACAGAACTCAGCCATAATATTTATAAGCTGTGCGCCTCGACTGGGCAGCTGCACCACCACACTACTCTTTCCCCGCTATGAGAGCCCTTGCTGCTCGTGGCACCTTTAGGCCACACGCCTTTGCTCTATCTTCCTTCCACCCCCTCTTCCTCTGTCTTCTCTCCTCTGTTTCCTCGTCTCCCTCTCCTCCTTCTCTCCCCTCTCTAAAACTTCCAGCCCCATCTTTCCCTTCCACTGCCCAATCACAGCCTCTAGCCTTTATTTGACCCGTTAAAATGGGCAGAAGGTTCACAGGAACTCACCTGAGGACGTGATCTATTCCTCCTCGGGGCGGCCCCTCTTGAGGAAGTAGAATTAGCATCAAAATTCAAACGGCACCAGGACAATCCACAATGCTGGATCATTTCATAATGGGACCATCTGAGGCCCTTCCACATGGGCTCTTTGTCCACAGTCACTGGACTATGACTGTGCTGACATTCTGAGCCCCGGCTTCATGTCTGTGGACAGCCTTGCACAGATAGTGGCCAAGCCTTGTGGGGTTTGGTGGCCATGCAACCAGTTGTCTCTAGTTGGGACAGAGTATTATCTCCTTGCTTAGAACATGACTTTCAATACCAGGAAAAAAACCTTGGTTTATCTTGACTGGGTCAATGACCAGAAAAATATTTCCTGCCACTGTGCTGATGCTTAGCTATACAAAGCTGACTCACTGCTAGGGACCTTGGTTTACTGTGGACTTAGGAAGACTCATGCAAATGTTGCATCTGGTTGGGGCACTGCTTGGCACACAATCGGAGCTCGGAAAGCAGCAGCCACCATTGTTAGCATGTGATTCTGGGGGCGGGGGCGGGGGTGGGGCTGATACCTCTGCTGCAGTCACGTCCTCTCCTAGTTTTAGGGGGTGGCATCCAGACAGAATGCTTTGGTGAGTTTTGGCAATCCAAAAAGGAGAAACACCAGGGGCCAGCCCCCACCCCATCTCCCCGGGCCTCTCGCAGCCCGCAGGCCTATCTGCCCTTTCTCCAGCAGCTACAGAGCTTTGCCCCAGGGTGGGTAGAGAATGCTTGTACTTCTCCAGGAGGTCCAGAGCTTGTCTCCTGACCTTGAATGGAGCCCGCAGCCCCTGAGGAAGGTAGTTCCAATTACAGCCACAGAGTTGGAGGAACCCTTCCAAGGCACATTGATTTATTGGACCAGAAACACAGCACAGCAGTCGCTCGGACTTCTGCCTTTGGCAGGTTGCCCAGCCTGCTTCCTTCTTTCCCGTCCTGTTGTATTGATCTGCATGAGTCGGTATGGTTTATTATACAGGTGTGTGTGTGTGTGTGTGTGTGTGTGTGTGTGTTACTGAGGTCCCAGGGTAGAGGCTGTTAGGTTGGAGGGAGGCCCCATGCCTTCAATGGAGGGGACTTCTTTTCTGTTTCAAATGACAACTCTCATTTCATTCTTTACCTCCAGGTGGGCCTAGAATGTTCCCATATGCTTTGCACTCCGTCTGGTTCATTTATAAGCACACTAACTTACCATTCTATAAAGAATGAAGAAAACGCTCCTCGCCGTGTGCCTGTGTGAGGCAAAGTGTCCGCATGTCCTCCGGTTACAGGAGGAACTGAGGGTTGACTGAGCAGAGGACTTGCCGTAGGCCCAGCGGTGGTGAACCCTCTCGGGGCCTCTCTCCAGACGTCACCCCCCTCGGAGACAGATGGCCAGCCACCAGAGGGTCCAGATCATAGCGCAATTGTGGACTCTCGAGGCACAATTTCAATTCCAGCCGTGAGACTTTGCTCCCATCATGCTCCTGGCTGTGGGCGTTCTCCCTTGCAGTAAATTTTTATTCTCTTTAACTGATGACTACCTACTTGGTGGTGTCAGACAGCACACCTTTGTTCTCACACAGCTTCCGTTGCTTAAGGATCCAGGTACAGACCAGCTGAAGCTCTCTGTGTAGATCCTCACAAGCCTGTAATCAAGGCACTGGTCGGGCTGCACTCCTCCCTGGGGGCCGCGCTGGGGATGCTCACGTTCCTGATGCTGCCCGCGTCAGGTGCTCTGAGGCACGGGGCTGAGCGCTTCAGAGCTCCTTGCCATCTGGGCCTTCCCTTCTCCTTTGCAATGTAGTCCCTTTCTCCTTCACAGAGAGCCAGGGGTCCAAAGACAGCACTGTAAGATGGGTGCTGTCCCCTTATGCAACCTAACTGCCTACATCCAGGTCCCCTTGGTGTACACTGTTGCTTGGAAGCAATCCTCAGGTTGCATTCACACTCGAGGGGCTGAGAAGACACAGAGCAGGCTCCACGCTGGGATCATGGGTAAGGGACCCTGAGGGCCTGCCTATCAAGTCTCCGCTTTCACCCTCCCTTCTGCATGTAGACTCAGACCCAGGGCTTTGCTGGGAAACAAGGGCTGTGAAGCCAGGACAGTGAAAAGTGCTGGCACTTACGTCTCAGGTTCTGAGTTCATTTTAAACGTTCTCATGGGAGCATAATATGTACACAGAAGCTGCAGTGTTCTAAGTGTGCAGCAAACCAGTATTTAGGAAGCAGAACATGTCTTTGTTACCCTAACACAGATCAAATTACAGACACCACTTACCCGCACACTGTGGGTTTCCATTGGTCCCCGAGGCCCTGAAACCAATGAAGATGAAGCCCTAACAGGACCGCTTTCCTTAGCCTTAACCATCTTTTTCCTTAACCATCTCTCGAGTGGAATTTTGCAGCAGGAATTATTTTGTGTCTGGCTTCTGAGATGCACCACAATATTGCTGTGTTGGATCTAGAGCGCTCGTTCTACATCGTTCCGTGGTATTTCAACACATGAGTATATACAACTTACCACTCAATGGTTGACGGGTGTCTGTCCGGGTAGCTTAGTTTCCAGTCTGGAGGTGCTATAAACAGTGCTGCACACTAGTACAGGACGAATACCCACATATGAAAACTCTAACAACCCAAATGCTCAGAAACCCAGTGCTTTGAAGGGCCGATGCTCACCGAGGTGCAGGTTTTCAGAATCCCGTCTAGGGATGCTCCCTCAGGACAATCTACGCCAAAGGTCCTAAATCCAGAAAACTGAAATCTGAAAACACTTCAGTCTTGCATCCTTTCCCCTTCTATACACAATAGCATTTGAGCCACCTACATTTCTCTGCAGTTCCTGGACAATCAAAGACAGCCTCCTCTATTACTCTACCTTAAGTATCGTTTTGGGAAGATCGCTGCATCCTGAGCAAATGCCCTTTGCCCAATATCGTTTAATTTATCTTCCAATCCTCTTGTTACTCAAAGGTATATCTAGCCAGCTATAGAATGGTTGGTCTGACGAGTTGCATTACAGAGCTTAACAGAATTCAAATAAAAGCAGGGAAGATCCACACTGCTAATTTTCTATCACAGTGCTCTTAAACTTTCTAGGTTAAAATATGGTCATTTGGTTTGGATCACAGTTAGTTAACTCCTGGTGAGGTTAAGTTTTTCCAGGTTTGTTACTACCCTGTGTGCTTCTCTTTCTTTTAATTTCTCATCCCTCCCCGGCCCTGTTCAAACGCCTTCCTGCACTCCTCTGTGTCCCATCCTCCACCTGCTCTCAGTGATGGCTCTCAGAGTCCCAGGACACAGGCCATCAGCTGCTGAACCAACTCACAAGGCAACTGCTTCTGGCCGCATCTGGCCCTCCTCCCACCAGGATAGCCAGATCTCTTCCGGAGCAATAAACCTCACATGTCCCCGAACCTCTGCTCACTGTCACAGCCGCTGTGTGACATAATGACTTCACCAGTGAGCTTCCTGTGTGCTTGAGGTTCTTAAAGATCTGTGCCCGGGAGGAAGTTTCCCTCCTGCTCAGGGACCTGGAGGAGGAGAGGGCGTGTGGAACAGCTGTAAATCAGGTAAGGGGAGAGCCCTGACTTGTTTATTCTGGTTAGAGTTTTATGGGAAGAAGTCAGCAAGGGACCTGTTTGCCTGATTCACAGGCAATCTGCAGAGCCATCACTTCAGGTAGGGCTAATCCCCCCTTCTCAGTGGGTTGGCATGAGCTGGGGCCTTGTAGGATCTGAGGCACTCCATGGTATCGAAGCCTTGATCTTCTCTGTCCATCTGGACCACAATTGTATCCTTCTAAGATGTGAGACATCCGGTGGGGAACCTCCAAACCGTGGGAAGTTCTTCTCACAGTGTTAAAACAGCCCCCTCCGTCCCCCCAACCCCTCTGAGCTCCTTCTGTTAGCAGAGACTTCACAGCTGTGCCGGTGAGCCGAGCCTTGGTAGGGAGGCTCACACAGGAGGACTACCACAGAGCAACCGGCTGGCCTTGGACTGGTGTTAGCAATCAAGGCCGAGGCTGGTTGAATATCCCATGGTAAATTATGGTTTATTCGCACGAGGGAATATTAGACAGCTACTAAAATGTTTTCAAAAGTATTTTATTTTTCCAAGACAGGGTTTCCTGGCTGTCCTGGAACTCACTCTGTAGACCAGGCTGGCCTCGAACTCAGAAATCCACCTGCCTCTGCGTCCCAAGTGCTGGGATTACAGGCGTGCACCACCACCGCCCGGCTTCAAAAGTATTCTTATAACACTGAATAGTTTTTTTGATATAAAGTAAGTTCAAAGAAAGGCATATGTACATCACATAAAGAATACTAAAATGTCTCCTGATTGCGTGAAAGACTGACCGGAAGTGTTGTCAAGTGTTAACTACCTGTGCAGAAGAGGCTAGGTGTGAGAGCCCCAGGAAGCTTCTATCTGACCTTCAGAGGGGACAGCTTGGGATGGTGGCCTTTGACCAGCATGCAAAGGCTACCAGTACAGTTGTTATTAGTGGAACCGTCCTGTGTTTCTCTCTGACAGTGACAGCCCAACTCACTGCAGAAGGAGGCCTTTTTATGTTGAAAGGTTAGTGTTGGACATGGCAGGTTTAGTACCTGTCAAGCAGAAGGCAGAAAGTGGTTCGTGCAGTTTCTGGTGAACCCACTCTCCAGTCACCCTCAGCTGCTGTTTCCTGACTGGAGGTTTTGATGGCTTGAGATGCTGAACTTTGCTCAGGCCCATCATGTGAACCCGAGAGAGAGCTTGTGAGTTGGTTTTACAGTGACAGGAATATGACAGGAGTTGACTGGGCCAGGCCTCCAATCAGTTGGTAGTGGGTACCCCCTGACAAGAAGGAAACAGTTGGGCGTTGGACCAAATTGTTCCACGCGTTAGATGGGCTGTGTCCAACTAGTATGCCAAGCTCCCCCACGCTATAGACACAGAAACACAATACGGGCAGTCTCTATTCAAAACATTGTTTTTTAACAAGACAAACCCAGCGGATCCATGGAAGCCTGGGGCACGGGCAAGGCTGAGCTAAGTGTAACTGAGCTCCTAACTAAGGAGCAACAGCACCTTGCTAGTACAGTTGTCTCCAGTGGCCTCCTTGGGGGCAGGGCGTCTTGGGCAGACGGCCCGCTAGGCGGCTCAACTTGCAGGGGAAGCTCTCTCCAGGGTCAGAGCTGGTCCAGCCTCACATGTTCTTGAGGTCCCTAAAGACTACGTGGGCTGCATTCCGTCCAGCCGCTCCCATGACGCCTCCTCCTGGAACCAAAGATCTGCTCAGAGGCCGGCCAGAAAAGGGACAGGGCAGGACTCACAGACAGCAGCCACGATCAGCCACACCGCCTGGGCTCTCGGAAGCTCCCACGCACAGCTGGGGGAGAGCAGGCAGGCTGCGGCCACACTGGCCTCTTGTCCCACGCCCTGCCAGCACCCCTGCCTCAACAGGAAGCCACTTGGCTGGTTAGCAGGTAACGCTGGCTGACGTGTAAGAATCGGGAGTGGGCAGGAGACTCAGAGCTTTATGGGAGCCTCGCCCTCATCCCAGAGAGGGCGTCGCCAGGAGATGACAGCCACAATGAAGTCACCTAGGCTTGGAGTTGGTACAGCAAAGAATGTCAAGGTTAAGGAACGTCACTGATCCTCTCTGGTCTGAAGATGGGTGACAAATTAAGGACTGGGAGCCTCCCACAGCCCCCGGAGGAGCTGTCTCCGCCCTGCATCAGAATGTGTCCCTACACCTAGGCGGGAGGAGATGTTTACCAAAAGTGGAGGGTTGCGGCAGCCCGGCGGAGAAGCTGCTGTGTGCTTTCCCTGTGCAGAGGCTTTGGAACACGGCGATGGCTTCCCACATCCTCCTCTGTAGGCAAGCTTAGGACAGACTCTCACCCCACAAGCCCTGACAGCCCACACGGGAAGTAGGTCACTCACCAGGATGGGCCCCACTTCCACAGAGGTACAGGCCCTGCACAGGGCATCTGTAGTCAGAGTGTTGGGGCACCGGACGGGCAAAGTAGAGCTGGTCCAGGGACATGGCACCGTGGAATATGTTCTGTGGAGGCAGGGTTATAGGGTTCCAGCCATTAGTGTAGGAGTGCAGTGGGTTTTGCCACAATGGGTGGCTCTTCCTCTCCCTCTCTTCTAATCCAGGCCCTCCCGCTTCCTGAATATTTCCCTGGGTTCTTAACTCAGGGTGAGAGAGGAGAAGGACATGTCCCAGACTGAGGGTGAAACTCCCAGGGGTATTTCATCCAGAAGAAAGAGGAGTGGGGGTGTCTACAGAGTGCAGGGAAGAAAAGAGTGGCCCCTGGGGTTTGCTGTGGACCACTAACTCCGGGTCTGTTAGGAAGACAGGCACAGGCTCCTGCTGGGGCGTGGGGCTTTGGAAGAAGCCACCATCTCAGTCTAGCCTTGAGCATCTTCACCCCCACCCCTGTCCCCTGTCCCATGGGCATCGCACTGCCAGCAGCAGACATGGTACAGTGGGAGCTGGTTCTGCACACTGGCCCAGATCAGACTGGCCCAGAAAGGCAGTGGGGGTCCTGAACAAGGAGACCAGAATCTGCTAGGTGTCACTGCAGGCTGTCCCTCCTACTGCCCCCCTCATCTGGTCCCCATGTGAACTTCTTCCCCAAGCCACCCTGCCTCTGTGATGGCACTGCCATTTTGTCCTTAGCTTCCGGGGTCCAACCTTGATGTCATGTCACCCATCCTGTCACCAACACTTCTGACCCAGCCCTGCCTCAGACCGACCATCCACTGTCTCTGAAGCCCCCTCCACTGCCTGGCATTTTGCCTTCCGTCTGGATCGGCGCTGTTGAGACACGGATGACAGAGCCATGCATGCAATTCTAGATCTGCTAGGGGCCGCGTTTAAGAAGTCAGCGGCAAATTAGTGGCACTTATGTCGATAGTGTATTTTAGTTAGCGTAATAGATTCCACATCTGATTGTTTTGGCACATAGTCAATGTCATGGTTTAACATGATGGTCACTTGTGTCCCTGCTGGGTTCCTGAATGATGTGTGTCACAGAGCTCACTGTGGCTCAGCAGCTCCTGTGGTGGGACAGGCTGCCTCAGCGTGAAACTCCGGCCTCCTCCTGGCCTCCCCCCACTCCTCACCCTGGCTCCCAGCCTCCTCCAGGCTCCCAGGCAGGCTTCTAGCTTCTGACCTCCAGTTTCCTTTCTCTGGTAAACCATAGCTCACTACAAGGTCCTGCTTCTTTAGGGAGGGAGCTCTCTTTAGACAAGGCTGACAGAAAGGCGAGGCAGGCTTTCTACCTTTCTACCGTGCTACAGGCCTGGTGACCTTGAGTGGCAGCTGTCTGTGTCCTCTCTTTCCGCCTACCCAGCCGGGGGCCCGACCACTTCCTAATGAAGGCTGGGTAAAGGCCAACAGGGAGACAGGCAGGAACACAGTGGGATGAGGCCCCCAGGCCTATACTCACCCCTCCAGGAAGCCCGAAGATTCTCTCTAGATCCTGTGGGGTGAGGATATCTCTGGCCAGCACAGATCTCTTGAAGCCGGGGGCGTAGGCCTCGATACAGTCAAACACTGGAGCCCAGGAAAAGCATCGGAAAGAGTGGGACAATAAGGTTGTACAACTCAAAAGTTTACTAAAATCTGTTGAATTATATGAGTCGGTAGTTTATTTTATCCCATGCAAACTGTATAACAACAAGTAAAAAACAAAATGAAAAATGACCCATAAAACAAATACACGCTAAAAGGCCTATAGCCGGTCTAGCCTCACCTCCTCATCCCTTTTCTTTCCCTAAAGATTTAATTATTCATTTTAATGTATATGAGTACACGGTCACTGTCTTCACACCAGAAGAGGGCATCGGATCCCATTGCAGATGGTTGTGAGCCACCATGTGGTTGTGGGATTCGAACTCAGGACCTCTGGCAGAGCAGCTAGTGCTCTTAACCACTGAGCCATCTCTCCAGCCCCACCCCCTCATTCCTGCCCCTGACCTAACCAGGATGCTACCTGTCTCCTTTGGATTTAGGTGAAGTAGTTTCCTTCTTAATACTTTGCCCATGCTGTTTCTTTCTTTCTTTTTTTCTTTTTTTTTTTTTTGTTTTGTTTTGTTTTGTTTTTTTTCCGAGACAGGGTTTCTCTGTGTAGTCCTGGTTGTCCTGGAACTCACTCTGTAGACCAGGCTGGCCTCGAACTCAGAAATCTGCCTGCCTCTGCCTCCCAAGTGCTGGGATTGCAGGCATGCGCCACCATGCACGGCACACCCACGCTGTTTCTTTTGCTTGAAATATTCTTCGCATTCGGGCCTACCCCCATGCATTGTTGAAAACCCAGTTCAAAGCTTCCCCGCTGGGTGCTCTCCTGTCTCTGGCTCTCGGATTCCTCCTTTTGGTCCATAAAGTACCACGTACTGTGGTGATCTGCTCCCTCCTTAGTCTCCCAGGCTGGATGTGAGAAACTGGGGCACAAGCAGAGTCTCCTGCTTTACAAAAATGCTATGTGCTAGTGTGTGTGTGTGTGTGTGTGTGTGTGTGAGAGAGAGAGAGAGAGAGAGTTTGTGTATGAGTGTATAAGTGTGTATATGTGTCTGTGTGAGTGTGTTTGTATGTGTGTGTATGTGAGTCTAGCCCTAACCCTAACCCTAACCCTAACCCTAACCCTAACCCTAACCCTAACCCTAACCCTAACCCTAACCCTAACCCTAACCCTAACCCTAACCCTAACCCGTGTCAGTGTAAGTATGTGAGTTTATATGTGTGTGTATGAGTGTATATGTGTGTGTGAATGTGAGCATCTGAGCATGCGTGTGTATGTGTGTGTCCGTGTGTCTGTGTGAGTGTGTGAATTTGTGTGTGTGTGAATGTATCTAACCATGTGTGTATGTTTGTGTGTGTGTGTGTATGTATGTATATTTGTGTGAATGTGAGTTTGTGTGTGTGAGGGTGTGCATGTGTGTGTGAATGTGAGTGTCTGAGCATGTAAGTGTATGTATGTGTGCATATGTGTGTGTGAATGTGTGTATGAGTGTATGTATGTGTATCTGTGTGAGTGTGTACGTACATGTATGTGTGAATATGAGTGTCTGAGCATATATGTGTATCTGTGTATGAGTGCGTGTATCTCTCTCTGTGTGTGTGTGTGTGTGTGTGTGTGTGAGTGTATGTGAGAGTGTGTATGTGCGTGTGTGGTCCAGTGAATGTGTAGAGGCCAGACAACTTCAGGAGTTGGTTTTCTCCCTCCACTCTGTTACATTATCAAACTCAGGTCACCAGGCCTGTACAAAATGTACCTTTACCTTCTGAGCCATCTCTCTGGCCAGGACCCTGTCCTTTTGGCTGTCTTAACCTAGTGCCTGATCACAGCCAATATTCACCATGCTGACATGAGGTTTCCTCGGGCACGGCTTCCCTTGGGACACCCCCTGCAGTGTTTAGCTGGAGTGAGGCTGTGGGGAGCAGGGAGCACGCCCGATAGGCCCCACGGGGAGCGGGGAGCATGCCCAGAGAACCCATAGAGAGCGGGGAGCATGCCCGGCGGGTCCCATGGGGAGCGGGGAGCACGTCCAGTGGGCCCCATGGGGGAGCTGGGAGCATGCCGGTGGGCCCCACGGGGAGCAGGGGGCATGCCGGTGGGCCCCATGGGGAGCAGGGAGCATGCCCGGTGGACCCCACAGGGAGCAGGGAGCATGCGCAGTGGGTCCCATGGAGAGCAGGGAGCACGCCCGGTGGGTCCCATGGGGAGCAGGGAGCATGCCCGGTGGGCCCCATGGGGAGCAGGGAGCATGCCCGGTGGACCCCATGGAGAGCAGGGAGCATGCCTGGTGGGCCCCACGGGGAGCAGGGAGCATGCGCAGTGGGTCCCATGGCCGGGCATCACCCTGCAGAGCAACCTGCGTTCCATTCTTTACCTTTGTCTGCGTAGGCGTTTTTCTCCTGCTCGGTCCAGACCTTGCCTCCTGCCAGGGCGTAGGGTGTATACTGAGTGAAGAGGGAGACGACATGGCAGCCTGGTGGGGCCAGGGTGGGGTCCAGCGACGAAGGGATGCACAGTTCTATCATAGGCCTGTGATGTCAGGGGGAGCAGAGTGTCAGGACTGAGGAGAAGAACTCGGGGCCACCCTGAGGTGACAGGAGATAAATGAGCGCCCTCAGAGACCTGGTCTGACGATCACTGATGCCACGGTGGTTAGCATGGTCCAGACCACCTCTGTGGCATTCCTTGAGACAGGGAGACCAGCCCCCAAAGTTCCGGGCCTTTCTCACTGGCTCAGAGGTGTGGCCCCGTCTTGTCTTCCTTCCTCACAGACCTGTGCTCTAGTCTGGGCTCCCTGGCTCAAATGTCAAATAGTGAGAACCGTGGAGGGGGCAGCCCTGGGTCACCTGGTTCTCAAGTGGTCAGGGTCCGAACGCGCCTGCCCCTCTCCTGCCCCTCGAACCCTATCTGGAATGAACAGGCAGAGAAGAGTGTCTAAACGTATTCAAGGATGCGAGGTGTGCGGAGGTTAAACTCGGGCTCCGCCACTTTACAAAAGGGGCCCGGTGTCACAGATTTTGGTAGCCATGGGCTTGGGGATGCTGGGACCATCCCCACAGATCCAGACCGCCATGTGAACCGCCCATTCTCAGAATGACATCTCTCAGCTGTAATTCTCCCCCTCACCTTAGAAGGCTGCCGGCCTCTCCTGTCATTGTCCAAACCTGCGCCTAACATCTCTCAACCCGGCTCCCCCCAAGCCTCTTCCTTCCTCATAACTTTCCAGTTGCTCCCCTTCCCTCTCACATACCATTTTCTGCCTAACAGCAAACCCTACCCTCGCGTTTTAAATACCTTTAACGCATGCTCAGGACCTGCATGCTTCCCCCCCACCCCCACTTCCGCTGCCTCTGCTCAGGTCCCAGCCGCTGTCCTGGTGCCCTCAGATTCTGCATCCAGGAACCAACTGTAACAGGTGTCCCCTCTATGTCCACACTGGATGGGGTGGGGGGCGTCTTTCTAAAGGAAAGTCGGGCTTCCTGGAGTGAAAGCCAGGCCAGTGGACAGTGCCTGGCCAGGGGCTGTGGCTCCGCCCTCCACTCTAGCCTGGTCATTCCGTCCAGTACACACCAGTACGCCCCTGCCTCGGGCTTCCGCACCCACCCTTCTCTCTGGATGCTCTTCCTCAGATATTCACACAACCTGTCTTGCTTCCTTGAGTCCCTGCTCAGATGTCACATCATGGGTGGGGTGGGGCGGGGCTGGGTGAGGCGACCTCCACCCACCCACCTTCTTTTTCTCCTAGCGTCTGTTCCTGGTGCACATGATTGGCTGCTTTTTAGCTAGCAGCGGGCCAGCACAGAGTGGAGATTCTGTGGGTCTTTCTTGCTGCTCTGTGTCTGAGCTGACAGAGAGTGGGTGTCACTCACATGAGCAACCCTCGCGTCTCTTACGCTGTGAGTTCTTACGCACCAGGATTACCATAAACCTGGTGTCTGCGTTACATGCCAAGCCCCACAGCCCATGCCTGGTGTGCAGCCTGATGCTGAGTAGGGCCACAGGACATGTCTGCTGAAGAACATAGAGGATGAAGGCTAGAGCACTGCCGTCTCCTATGGTGGCAGTACAGCTGGGATGGGGGGCTTTGGGGAGGTTGGATAAAGGGGCTCCTCAGACACGCACTACGGGCTAAGTGATCACGCCTTCTCTTGTCACCGTATCTGAGAACCCCTCCTCTCGCCCAGGAAGTACTTCCTCTTCTGCTCATTCTGAGTGCTGTCCCTCTCAGAACTGCCCCCACTAGCTTGGGACACTCCCAGCATGCCCCCACATGGTGGTTTGAGTAGGTTCGACCTCCCCCCCCAGACTCGTGTGTTTCAATATGCTTGGCCCATGGAAGTGGCGTTATTAGGGGAGGTGTGGCCTTGTTGGAACAGGGTGGCCTTGTTGGAGGAAGTGTGACGCCATGATGATAACGGACTGTACCTCTGAAACTGTAAGCCAGCCCCAGTGAAAGGTCTGCCTTCATAAGAGTGGGCGTGGTCATGTTGTCCCTTCACAGCAACGAAAGCCAAACTAAGACACTCCCTTTCTTCTCCTCTCTCTGATGTTTAGATTTCTTGTCTCAGATACGTTTTGTGCTCTTGAAACATGGACAGACACAGGCAGATTGATTCTGAGGCACTGAAGGTTTAGTGCCAGGCAGACGGGGCTCAGAACGCACAGGGGACACGAAGGCCAGGTCTCACCTACCTTTGGGAAGGCAGGCCACCCTTGGCATCTTCAAAGGCCTGATGGAGGAGCAGGGTGTCTTCGCAGTTCAGGTGGATGGAGCACTGATGATGAGCCCGGGGCTGGTCCTCGGGAGCACTGGGGGCCGCCCGGAAGTTTGGCAGCCTGTCCACAGCCACTGGGGATCCAAAAGGTCAGGTCAGCTCTGCTCCCCAGCCTTGCAGGGTCCTCTCTCGATAGTCAGGACCTGCTTGTCCAGAAGTCTCAAAGTATGACAAGCTGAGGACACGCTGGGGACAGCAGGAGAGGACAGTGTGCCCGGGGTTCCCCTGATTTAGAGAGTCCCATGCAAATGTGTCAAAAGGCAGATGCAATCAGACGTCTCTTACCATTGATCTTGGTGACAGGAGATTGGGTGTCCAGCCGGGAGATTCTCTTCACAAAGGCCCCCGGAAGCCACTCCTGGAAGGAGAGACTTCTGTGAAAGGCCTGGGGTAGCCTGGGAGCTCAGACCAGCCCTCCAAGCTCTGTCTAAAGGCATTCTCTTCTTCCTTCAGAGACATCCCCACACTACCTCCCCTGTGAGAGCTTCCCAGAGCCCTCCCAATCCAGGCTGAACCTGTCTTCCTCTGCACTGGCCCGCTGTCCTGGCTGGGAGTAGCTCTCTCCATGTCCTGCATGGGACAGGGACTAACTTGTTTGCATCTTACTCCTGCGAGTCGTGGCTCTTGCTGCTTCAGAATAGCCTCACAGTGCGCACGAGAGCTGTTGGATTTCCTTAGTGCAAATAGTCAGAGACACTGAGTAACACTTTGCCCCCAAGAGCAAGCCTACATATGGATGAGCCTGCATGCTCAGATACGCATTATCTTATCTTTCAGGGGCAGGGAAGGTATGACCAATCGCAATGTTCCGAAGTCCTGAGCCCTCTCCTGGATGCAAGTCCCTTCCCATGTTTCTCCACAGTCCCTCCAGCCCCCCACCCAGCTCACACCCGCTGACCCTGGACTGGCTGGGAGACTGGGTTCAGTCAGTGTCAGCAAGTAAGATGGGTCCAGGCCTAACAGTAGAGCATGCTGAGCCTGTCACTGCCGCCCGCTGCCAGGCCTGCGATCATGCTGCAGCCCCTGTGCCATACGCTGAGGGACACGTGAGTCCCCCACTCTGTCTTTCCTCAGAGTCTGTCCTGGACCAGCCGCAGCCAGCCAGTTCCCAGACAACTGAGTCCAGTCAAGACCAGCAGAACCACCGCCACTGCAGGTGACACACAAGCCCCAGCAGCTGAGCCAGCCAAGAGAAACAGATTTCTCTGTCTATGAGAGAAGGTCTTATCTGCCCAGAAGTTTTATTACTGTGCTAAAAAGACAAAACAAAACAAAACAAAAACCTCCCAAACCTCCATCCCCAGCATTAATATTGCAATAGATCACTGGCAGATGGTAGAATCCAAGTTGGCAAGGAGAGAAATCCAAATCTCGGTAGTAGAAAAGTGGTAAAAATTATAAGCCAGACGTGGGCCCTGGCACCGGCTCAGCCCATTGCCAGCTGTGAGGTCCCCTCACCTCCGCGGACCATCCCATAAATGGCGAGACTTCTCTAGTGCTGGGAAGCTGCTGACTTTCTCAGATAAGCCTTAGTTCTCCGGTCATCCAGCCCGATGTAATGAGAGCTCCCCACACCACATTCCAAGGCCGGTATGGCAGACATTTTATCTCTCCCCTGACCCGCCTCACCTGTGGTGTCAGCTCTAAGAAGGTGACCTGTGGCGACGCACAGGACAAGACGACTCTGCTCCTGACCTCCTCGCCATCCTGCAGCGTGACCCCTTGAACACGGCCTTCACTGTTCACCTGCACCTTAGTCACCGTCTGGAGCCCCCGCAGGAGACCCCCAAAAGCCCCCAGAAGGAAGCCCAGGTTGAGGATAGTGGGTGTGGCTCCTGGGCACTCCAACCCACTCCTCAAGCCAGAGGCTTCTCGGGGGTGCACCGATACAACCCGCCCACCGTGGAGCACAGCCCGGGAGTGGTTTTGTGACTGGTGAGCTTGAAAAGTTGCCCAGCTTCAGAAAGTGAGAGCCCGAAGGCTTCACTTTGTCCATCAGTAACTCGAGGGTCTCTCTGAGTCTGAGGCTGCTCCACCCTCCACCCCGCAGCCAGGCCAGCAGCCGGGGCTGGGGAAGTCACACCTTTTCTGTGAAGATGCTTGCTCCGTGCGTAGTGGCTGAGCTTGCAATGGCATCCGAGAGGGCACCCATGCCACCCTGGACGTAGCTCCAGGCGCCCGGCATCCCCTCCAGGCTGCCCATCACGTGATGCAGCAGCACATACCTGAGGGCAGAGCAGAGGGCACCGAGGACTGAGGCGGCGCCCCGTCTCGGTTTCAGAAGCCAATGGCCCCTTCTGTTCTGTTCCTCAATCCAGCCCTGTCCCTGAGCCTTTGCACGAGCTCAGGGCCCTGCCTTCCCGTGCCACAGTCTCTCCCTGTGCACATAGGTGACACAGGACTCCAGCCTCCATGCCCACAAGCACACCCAGCACCAGCCCGTGTCTCGCTCCTGCAGGCATCTCTACATGTATGCGTTTCTGCCACACGTTAACCCAGAACTGTCACCATTCTCTGAGCTGGCCGTTTTCAGTGTCCCCACCCAAACGAAGGGCACTTTCACTGTTCCGCCAGTTCCCTGGCGTCAACCCTGATGCCTTTGTCAACTCTGCGGATGCTCAGATGCCCCGACTAGCTGCCCCTCTCTCTCCTCTCTCTCTCTCATGCAGCCAGACCAGGGCCACCGGCTCCCCTTAGCACTTGCCTGAGGGGACAGGCCAGTGTCATCAGCTGGTGCCCATGGCTCCCGCCTGGTGTCAGCCCACTCCTCCCCTCGCCCTGCACATCCCTGCTAAGCCGAGTCCCTTTGGCTGCTGGATGGGGGGAGCGCTTGCCCATGGCTCCTCCAGCTTCGGCCCCTGCTGGGCTGCCAGCCTGCCTAGAACCTCTTCCTTCCTCGTCCTTTTTCAGCAAGCCCCTTCTCCTCCCCTTGTTTCAGATCAAACATTCCCTGTTACGGACCTTTTGTTACAGCAGGGCAGCTTTCCCTGCAGGCTCACAACAGAACACTTTCTGATAGTCTCCGCCCTGTGAGGATTTCTGGGCCCTGGACTACCGTGTCTCCAGCACCCAGCACTGGCAGGTGCTCATCAGCAGTTGCTAAGTAAAGCAATGGGTTTCTAAAAGGCGTGTTTAAAAGCGGGCCAGAAGCTCAGCTTCCCTGAGACCCAAGAGGAAAGGACGGGAGGCCGCAGATCCACATCGGCTGGCTGGTCAAGAGCTTGGCAGAGTGCAGCAAGCGCTGGCCTTGCTTCTTCCCCACGGCCCTGGGGACCTGAGGACTGCTGGGACCTCTGTTGAAAAGCCACTTCCTGGGGGTGCTTTCATCCTGAGAGATACGCCACACTGACAGCTCTGGTTGCATCGTAGAAACACTTTTGGTGGCCCTTTCCATCTCTACATGCCCATGTGCGCGTGCACTTGGGCACATGTGTGCACACACACACATATGCACACACACATATGCACACACACATACACACATGAACACACACATGCTTATAATGCATGCACATACATACGCACACACACCAGAACACACACCACACAAATACATGCACACACATACACACATTGACACATGCACACACATGCACACACTCAGACATGAGCACACATACACCCTTCCACTCCTACTCTTACAAGAAGCCAAGGAGTTCCAGACACAACCACAGCCCTCACTGTCTGGCTGCTGCTCTCCTATCAGACTCTAGGCAGGCAGGTCCTCACAGGGGGCTGCTCTCAGCCCTGGCACGAAGCTGTGTGTATGCAGGGAAAGGAGAGACACTGGCTTTGCAGGAGTCTGGAAGGAGAACAGAAGGAGAGGGAGGGGGAGGGGAGGGGAGAGGAGAGGGAGAGAGGAGAGAGAGAGAGAGAGAGAGAGAGAGAGAGAGAGAAAGGAGACAGAAGATACTGAGCAGGAAGAGGCTTTGTCTGAAGGTGCATGGAGAGGAGCAGCTAAGAAGGAATTCTGGGGTTCAGACAGCACGTGCTGGAAGTCAGCTCTGCCTCTCACTAGCCGAGTGACTCGGTGGGACGCTTCCCTGAACTCCGATGTTCAGATGTGACTCTCGGCGGCGAGTCCATTCAACATGCATGCTATGCTGGTCTTCATGGCCGGGTGCTAGATGAGCCCAGGAAATGGCGCTCGGGAGCGTCTTCTCATCAGGAAGCACGCTCCCCTTCAGCGGCTCCTCCCTGGCCCCCACTCACCCACTCCCCGGAGTGTGGGGACTCGTCATAGCTCCAATCACAGCGTCTGTTGCCAGAGTTGCCTTCAGAGGCTCAGACTCAAACCATTGGTCCAGCACCTGCAGAGCACAGCCCCAGACAGGCTCAGGGGCCTGGGTGGCGGGGAAGCTCCTGAGGCCATTATCTGACTACATCGTCCGGCCACACTCACCTTGGAGATGGGGGCTGTGAGGACCTCGTAATACTGGGGGAGCTGGGTTCCCAGGGTGCGCCCTGAAAGAGAAGTGCAAACATCCAGTGAGACAGGCTTCGAGAGGACTGCTCCATCCCTAGGAAAGAAAGAGCAGGAAGAGGCAGAGACTTGGTGGCAACAGCGTGACATTCAAGGGCAGTGTGTGCTTACAAGGCTCTGGGCCCCCTTTTAAACACCCTCGGCTCCGAGCCTGTATTATAAAGATGGAGGATGCGGCCGGGTGGCGGCTGCGCACACCTTTAATCCCAGCACTTGGGAGGCAGAGGCAGGCGGATTTCTGAGTTCGAGGCCAGCCTGGTCTACAGAGTGAGCTCCAGGACAGCCAGGGCTACACAGAGAAACCCTGTCTCGAAAAACCAAGAAAAAAAAAAGACGGAGGATGCGTTTCATATGCTAGTGTAAGGGTTAAATGTACTAGAAAAGATGTGTGATTCTGTAGGCACCAGTTATATTTTAGCGACAGGACAGGGATCATGGGGTTTGGCCATTGTGGCCCCTCTGCATACCTCTGCGGTTGTTTGTTGCTACTTTGTTTCCAACCCAATTCCCCGGTAAAAGAAATCTCAACTCAGTTAACAAAACAAGCTATAAGCCTGGATTGGGCAGCTTTCCCACTGCACTACTCTATTCCCATCTATACTGTCCCATACAACTTGCAGTTTCTCCAGGCCAAGAGCTTTCTCTCTCTTTCTTTCTCTTTCTTTTCTCTCTCTCTCTCTCTCTCTCTCTCTCTCTCTCTCTCTCTCTCTCTCTCTCTCTCTCTCTCTCTCTCTCTCCAGCCTCTCCATCCATCCCCCATAGCTCCTCCCCTCAACTCTCAGCTCCTACCCCTTCCTCCTGCCCAATTATTGGCTCAAGCCTTTATTTGAAAAGTTAAGGTGGGGAGAAGGTTCACAAGGCAACTCCTCATCTGCAGCCCCTCTGAGGGGGTGGAATTAGCATCAAAAAACAAGCCCAGGGCTATCCACAACAGTTGTCAATAGTACTTGCTTAATAAATATTAACATAATGAATTGATAATAATTGATATTGTTATTGTATGAGGCTCCTGGAACTGGCAATCTGAAAAGGAGTGTCTGCTTTTGGTATTGGTGGCAAAGTTGATTGCTGTCTCCATTTCCAGACTCGATAACCACCCACCCAGCATCGCTGGCGAACCTGCTCTGGCCTGACTCTGGGCTTATCCGTGAGGCCCACTAGCCAATGGAGTATTTATAAATGTGTCACAAATGGAGACTCGTAACTGTTCTGGGCGCAGGACTTGCCCCTGGGCCTCTCCACGGATGTGAGAAGACACGCCAGTGCAGCATGCTGACTCCACACATAGGATGAGACATTGAGAGCAGAGAGGGCACCATGCTGCTTATCCTCAGCCACAAACACATGCAGGAGGCCAGACCGGACCCGCTGATCCTGCCAGCATCGGCTGAACTACAGAGAACTGGGGAAATTAGTGCTGCTGTTTTAGATGCTGGAGGAGGTCTGTGGGTTTCTTTTTCTTGCGACCATAGCTAACTGATTCAGTATTTTTTCTAGGATATGGGAATTTGTGTACCCAAAAGGTTGTAGGAAATAGCAGCATATTTGACCAGGCTTCTATCTTAGACTCTCAGAAGGCCTCACTAATTGATTGCAGACCATTTAATATTTTTTTGGGAGAGGGGTCTAAATTTAGTATTCTTCCTCATATGGAGGCAGCTCTTCAGATTTTCTTGGATCTTATATCACGATCTAGCTGTGGCAAGAGGCTTCATGCAGGCTTTGATCTGCTTCGCATATTATGGGATGCACCCTTTCTTCTCCGGGCTTCTCTGGTACCACGTCAGTGCATCCAAAGATACATGTCCAGAGGTCACTGTCTCAGGAGAGAACCCCTGACCAGCTGGGAATGAGGCCCCTTTTTTCTCTTAGAAACGATCCTGAAGGCCCTCCTGTAAGTATATTCTTCAGAGAGTCTCCTCAGGGCCATTCTCATCTCCCACCACCCCATGGCCAGCGCCAACACACACCCCTGGTGCTGGCATTCCCTTTGGGCGGGAGTTTGCATAAGGTCTGCCCATCGGGCTCATGCGTCTGGACGCTTGGTCCTCAGGGGTTGGCGCCGTTTGGTGGTGGTGGTGGTGGGTGGGGCTTATGGGACCTTTAGGAGGCACAGCCTTGCTGGAGGAAGCCCTGTCTCCTTTCAGTGTACGGTCTCTAGTTCCTGCATGTGGATGGACTCTGGCCGGCGAGCTCCCGGCTCCAGCTACCTGCTGCCATGCTGTCTTTGCCGTATGGACTCTAACCCTCTGAAACCTTATGTTAAAATAAACGCTTCCCTCCTTAAGTCACACGGTCATGGAATGTTACTGCAGTGAGACACAAGGTACCTAATGCACTCTGCAGTTTCCTCCTCCAATTCCCCTTCTGGGTGCCTTGGGGTCACCCTTCTAAGTAATCACAACCCTTGGTCTTGGGCTCTGTTCTTAGGGTAGCATAGGCTGAAGCTCCCCAGGGGAGTGCCTGGCAGCCTCTGTGGGCCAGGGCCTGTTAGCTGACTGCACGTGGTGGCTCCCTTAGAACTCAGGCTCAGGTCTAGCAATCCAGAAAGCGGGTTGTTCCCATGTAGGTCACTCCCCACACCCGGATTCCTGTACTTTAGACTCACCTGCCTTCAGCAGGGGCCTCAGGGTGGACAGTGCCCTGAGCCTCTGCAGCAGGGAGCCATGCTGGAAGGCGGCTGTGTCCACTGGAGCTGCATCCAGCAGCGGGTCAATGGCTAGCACCAGACGTCTCATGAACTCCTCGTATCTGGGAAAAGCCTGCAACAGAGCTTCTGCGTTAGCACGCCACAGCCCAGGATCCCGCAGGATGCTGTCCTCACGCCTGGTCCTCTGGGCCACACTCCCAGATGGCTGCCACCCCCCAGAGCGTAGCCCTGGTGGCTCCTCGGGCCCCGTCCCCAGCTGTGCCTCAGCTCGGCTCTGCTCAGGGCTTTCATCTCCAGGCCTGTCTGTCACATGTGAAGGCCAGAGCAGCTTGTGCAATAGAACAGCCACCGGCGCCAAGGGTCAGCATGGGCCACCAGTAGGCACGCAAAATGGCCACGGGTCTGGGGGTATAGGCCCTGGGATAAAAAACCGTTCAGATTTCTCTCACGTCCTCTGTTTGTGACTGGTGGAAGGAAGCTCTCTTCTCAGCATGCGCACCACCCTCGTTTGGTCTCTCAGACTGACATGTTGCCTCATCCCATGTAGCCGCAGAAGCCTGTATCTTCTCACCCAGCGGCCCCCACAGCAGAACTCTCTACGGCCTTGTTCTAGAATGTTCTCTCCTCACTCGGGCTGGGTGATAGGAACACCGATGGAAGTTGCTACTACCAGAAATTCGGCTCAGATCTATGTATGTATGTATGTATGTATCTATCTATCTGTCATCTATCTATTTATCTACCTATCTATCTATGTATCTATCTGTCATCTATCTATTTATCTATGTATCTATCTGTCATCTATCTATTTATCTATCTATGTATCTATGTATGTATGTATGTATGTATCTATCTATCTATCTATCTATCATCTATCTGTATCTATATATATATCCATAGATGTATATATCCATATATGTATATATATGTCTGTATATATATACATATATGGATATATACATCTATGGATATACCCAGGAAATTGTGGTATTACATACAGTTCTGTAGTAAAGAACATTTAAATTTTTATTATCGCTAATAATACATTTTTGCCTAGACCAGGCTTGCAAAATAGCAGCTTTCAAGCACAGAAGCATAGGCTGAGGACTTCAGGTTCTATGGGAAATGGGCCGAGCCCTTCCACTAGGTAGTCACTAGCAAGTAGGGCGACAGGCACTGGGATGAGGGGTCCTCAGCACAGGACATGAGAGCTCGTGGGGCTGAGGGCGTGGGAGGAGAGAGGACAGTTCCAGCCAGCCGTCAGTGCTGCGATCTCCATCGGAGGCTCCCACAGGCACAGACACTGGGACAGTTTGGGATGAGGTGATGCTGTTTGGGAGAGGCTGAAGAGCCTCTGAGACATGGGATGGTTCAGCAGGATGTAGGGCTTACAGGCAAGCTCTGAGGGACACAGGTCAGCTCTGCTTCCACAGAGCTCCCCGTTCCTGAGGAGAAATAACCAGCCCCTGACGAGCCTGCTGCCACGGCCGAGCTGCTCCCGCCATGCCTTCCTGCCATCCTGAACCGTTCCCTCTTAAACAAGCCAAACAAGTCCTTCTCCCTTTAATCTACTTCCAGCTGTCACAGCTGCGAGAATAGCAGCTAACACGGCCAGGCTTAGCATGCTCTGGGTAACGGGGCACGTGCTGCAGGCCTGAGGCTGTCCAGGCCCGTGGCTGTCCAGGCCTGTGGCTGTCCAGGCTTTGCCCAGTGCTAGATCAGCACACCAGAAAGCAAGCGCATCGAATGCACAAACCTAGGATTTTTTGATAAACATGCCTCTGCTGAGCTAGGATTTGGTGATTCACCTACAGCCAGCATCCAGGCTGGTACAAGAACGGCCATTCTAGACTGTTTCCTCAACTGCAGAACCCGCCATAGCAGGCCCATTACATCACCGCTGACTCATCTGAACAAAGCCAGCAAACGTGTCCCTGCACCCGCTGTGCAGGAAGCAGCAGGCATTCTCCATATGGTGCGTGTTCTGAGAGGCAGATTTGCACACCACCGCGGACGCTTTCTTGCTTTGTTTGTCATGGATGGATGTCAAACCGAAAGAACATTTTCCTGTCCTAAGTTCTTCTTGTGGTCTTTCATGGGCTTTGGGATGGGTAACACGTGGGGTTCTGAGCAAAAGCAGGGGGGTAATAATGCATTCCAGGGATTCCGTTAGGAAACTCAGCATGCAGAGACCGCCTGGCTAACAGCCTCAGATGAAGACCAGCGGCTTCCAGGAGCGGCAGTCTACTGCTCTTAAGCACCGCCCACCAGTCCTGGTCAGTGTGCCTAAGGTCAAAGGCTAGCATGGGCCGAGCTGTCCAGGGAAAGCAGCCCGTTTGGGTACAGCCTCGACCTCCAGTTCATCTCGAGCGCCCGCTCGGGGTCGTGGAGGAAAGATGTCAGCCCTGCTCACCATCCTTACCTGAGCATCCTTCTGTGAGAACTGAGAGATTTGTTTCTGGTTTTCAGCCATGTCTGTGCCCAGCAGAAGCGACCTGGGCAGTTTGTTCAGTGTACCTGCTTCCAGCATGGGGGTGAAGGAGTAGGGATCTCTCAGATGAAGTTTCAGCCCGTGTTTCTGCAGAACACACGAAGCACAGACGTTTTAGGGGTCCGTGCTTCTGCTCTTCACCTTTCTTCCAGTTCTGTTTGTGGGACCAGTTGGGTAAGTTTGTGATTGGTGCCGAGGCGTGCAGGCCTGGCTCCTGTCTTTTTTAACAGAGGTTATAAATAACCCTCTTGTCCAGAGACCCAGCGATAAACCAATAAATCCAAGACACACAGTACCACACCTAGCACACTGTATCGTAACATACGTCCCCACCCGTCCACGCTATACCTACGTCCTCAGAAAGGGCTCTCTACAGTTACTGCTACACTACAAGTCTGGAGAGCCACACAAGTTCGGGGAGTTGAATAATTTGTACCCAGGTCACTTTAGAAGGCTCTCTGGATTTCAAAGCCACACCTCTGTCCCTCCCAGGCCCTGAGACCCTCACCTCTAGCTGCCCCTCTTCACTTCAGACAGCAGCAAGGGAACCAAACACGAAAGCAATGGCTATGTCAAAATCCAGATGTACCGGGGGACAAATTAGCCGTGTCATTTTTATATCATTTGCATGGCGGTCTACTCTACCACCACTGCCACTTTGAGTGGCCGTCTCCTTCACACATTTAAGGTTGGATTCTCTCGAGGTTCCTCCCAGCACGCCGTTAGCTTCTCCAAAGGGCCAGCGACACAACAGAGCCTGAGCTGACCTCCGTTGGACGGACTGTGGCCACTTTCTGGAGATTTCTCTGTCTGGATCCAGGGCCGGCTCCCTCACTGTTTGGCTCTGCTCAGAGGCTTATCAGTAAGAGCCCCACCCGGTGCCAACCACACTCGCACACTCTGTTCTCCATCCCAAGAAGAACAAAGCCCTGTCGCCACAGGGTTAATTACATATACACTTTGTCTCTGTCTCTGAGAGGAGGGGCATCATCTGCTTTGCCACGGCTGCATCCCTCACACAGGCACGGAACATCTGCTACATGTGCTAGGAAACACGTGGGGCGATGACCTGACCAACATTCCAGGAGCCGCCCAAACCAGAGACGCTCCGGCACACACCAGCACAGGCGTTTACGGAGCGGAATGTGGGTAGGGACTGGCCTGGGCAACTTTCGTCCTTTTTTTAAACATTAAAGTTGAGAAATCTTTATTACAGGTTGGAGAAACTTCTACCTTGGGCCCTCTTTTTTCAATTTAATTTTATGTATAGAGGTATTTTGCCTTTGTGTATGTGTGTGTGTTTATGGTGTATGTGTGTGTATGTGGCATGTGTGTGTATAATGTGTGTAATGTGTGTATGCATGCATGTGTATGTGTGTGTGCATGCCTGTGTGTGGTGTATGGTGTGTGGAATACGTGTGTATATAATGTGTGTAATGTGTGTGTGCATGCATGTGTATGTGTGTGTACATGCATGTGTGTGGTGTATGTGCGGTGTGTGTGTATAATGTGTGCGTATATAATGTATGTAATGTGTGTGCATGTGTATGTGTGTGTACATGCATGTGTGTGCATGGTGTGTGTGTGTATGTAATGTGTGTAATGTGTATGTGTGATATGTGTATGCATGTATGTGTATGTGCCTCTCTATGTATATGCATGTGTGTGGTGTGTGTGTGGTATGTGTGTGCATGGTGTGTGTGTGTGTGTGTGTGTGTGTGTGTATAATGTGTGTAATGTGTGTGTGTGTGTGTGATATGTGTATGCATGTATGTGTATGTGCCTCTCTATGTATGTATATGCACGTGTGTGGTGCATGTGTGTGGTACCTCCTGTGCCAGGTGCCATGGATGTCAGAAGACCGCATCAGAAGCTCTGGGAACAGAGTTACAGATTGGGGTGAGCAGTCATGTGGGAGCTGGGACTCCAAGCCAAGATCTCTCTACAAGAGTAGGAAGTACTCTGAACTGAAGTGTGGAGACAGCTCTCCAGCCCCTGCCTGCGGTCCTCCATCCTCAGCTCCTCCCTTTGCCTCACCACTGACATTTCTTTATTGCTAAATCAGCTCAGTAGAGAGCGTCCACGCCTCTCCAGCCCGGTGCCCTCATCACAGACTGCCATCTTGTGGTCCACCGAGCAGCTGCCTCTGGTATCCGGCCTTGCATGCCATCTCTAACATGGCCAGGGGACTGATGCTCTATGAACGTCTGCTTCCGGACTGAACCCCTCTTCTGGCTTCTCCCTGTTCCTGGATGAATACAGTCCTCGCGTGAGCTGCCCCTGCCCTATCCCCCGCACCGTCTGAGGCGGGTGCTCTGGCCACAGGTGCTTTCTGCTCATACTTGCTTTGGCCCGCCTACTTCCATTTTCCTCTGACCGGAGTGCTTTCTCTCTCAGATGTGCACGTGGCTAGACCATATCAGCCCATGCGCCACCCTTCAAGGCGCTCCCGTCACCAGGGGAGTGGGGGCTTCATTTCTTCCTGTCACACTGTCTTCCGGGTTCTTTCTTTCTGTCACCTGCCTTCACTTAACGCTCCCTTCCTGTGTCTCAGATTGACTAGCCACTGCCCCTGTCCCCAGGCTTGCTCTGGGCCTTTGTGCAAAGCTGGCACCCCGGGAACACAGACTGAACAAACCAGTCGAGAAGCAGCCCGGAGAAAGCGATGGACGGGCTACACAGAGAGACCCTGTCGAGAAGCAAACCAGTAGATAAGCAGCCCGGAGAAAGCTATGGAGGAGCTACACAGAGAGACCCTGGCTCATAAGACCAAAAGAAAAAAAAAGTATACAAGGATATTGTTACACCCCCAAGTGGTTCCCCCAAAGGTCTCAGACCCTCACAGCAGGCACATTGGAGCAAAGGGGTAAGCGATGACAGTAAATACAATTAGTCCTTCCTGGCCCAACATCAACAGAATTACAGGGTAAATTAGTGGTAAGAAATGCTTTTCCTTCCTGGTCACACACACAAGTAAAAGGGAAACTGAGGCAAGACTTAGTACTCCTCGCTGTTTGAGGAACATCCCAAGGTCCAGGCCATGGAGGGCAGCTAACTCTTAGTAGAATGTAAGTCTGTTCCCAAACACTAAGGTTCAATATTAGTCAATATAAGGTTCGATAAAGTTCAATATTCCCTCTTGGCTCGGCCTTAAAAGGTGGGGCATGGCCCATGGCACCCTGGGAAGGGACAATCCAAGGGAGGGGACCATGGGTATCAGATTCTTTGTTTCTCTGGTGTGCCTACGTTGTGTTTCATAACATACTCTTTTTGCTTTGCACGTTATTAAACACGATTGTCTATCCCTCACTAGCTCTTTCTCCTGGCCGCTCCACGTCATGTTCAGGGCCCTCTCACTCCCTCTGACTTGAGTGCATTGTCTCTGGGTTTCTTTCTTTGTCTGTTTTAAGATTCTTTTATCTCTTTTTGTTTGTTTGTTTTTTGTTTTTGTTTTTGTTTGAGACAGGGTTTCTCTGTGTAGCCCTGGCTGTCCTGGAACTCACTCTGTAGACAGACCAGGCTGGCCTCGAACTCAGAAATCCACCTGCCTCTGCCTCCCAAGTGCTGGGATCTTTTATTTTTGTGCCTGACTCTTATTTTTGAGACCACGAATATGCAAAGGGGACTCCGCCCAGAGAGGCTCTGCTTCCTGCTCACGCTATGGAGAACGGCAGTACATGCCAAAGTTTAACAAGGGCAGCTTTGTAAACTCGGTGCCCAAGGCTGCGCGTGGGTGCTCCAGGAAGACCAGATCAGACACCAGGAGAGGAGTCGGGAGGCCCCGCCCAGGATCAGCTGGCGGCCAAGTGCTGGTATGCAGACTGCAAGTCTGATGGTAAAAGCAACAACAACTACAACAACAACAACAACAACAACAACAACAACAACAACACCTCATATTTCAAGAGGCTTGTTTCTTATTTGAGATTTGCCAGGGTGGCTGGGACAAAATCAAGCTATGGCACCCCAGGAACATGTGTGTGTTAGAGAATGACCTCAGGCCGGAAGCTGCTCGGGGCACGGGATATAATGCCTCTCTTCCAGGCCAGGAAGAAGGAATCACCCCCACCTTCTACCAACCACCAGGCCAAGACGGGCAACCTACCTTCAACTCCAGGTCGGTGTAAATCTGTGGCCTCAGTAGGCTCAGGAGATAGGACGCTCGGGAGAACTTGAATCCTGGAAGCAAATCAGAAGAGCCGGTCACCCCCATCACCCCTGCCTCCCCCCCACACACCCTTCTCAGGGCTTACCAGGAATGATCTCCTCAGTGACCGCTGCACCCCCAATCACATGGCGCCTCTCGAAGACTGCAGTGTTCACCCCCAGTCTCTGGAGGTAGGCTGCCTGGGAGGACACAGGGTCCTTTCTTGATCCCTTGGGGTTGACCAAGGAGCCCCAGTGCAGGGCCTGCACCAAACCCGTGGTTATGATGTCTGTATGTCCTCTCAGACCTGGTGTGCCTGCGTCTGCCCCTCACCTTCCCAGGGGAAGATGATTTTCCTTCCTTTAGGGGAGGCCTGGGGGACACATCCAGCATCGTTTCTCCTCTGCCCTGGGTATCCCTCTCTTTCCTCCCAGGCTGGGGCAGCCCCGCTCTTTCACCCGAGCACATCAAAGGCAGTATGGTGGGGCCGAGGCCAGCAGGCCAGGATCTCCAGGCTCAGTTTCTCATCCTCATCTTGTTCCTGCTGATCCACACGCCCCAGTTCCCTCACATGCAAAGCCAGGGCTAATGATGACGCTTCCAACTTCTGCAGCTCCACAGGGCTGGTGAGGGTTACCTTACTCAGGGGCTCTCAACCTTCCTAATGCCGCTGCCCTGTAACAGAGTTCCTCATGCTGTGGGGATCCCCCAACCATAACATTGTGTCATTGCTACTTCCTAACGGTAATTCTGCTACTGTTGTGAACGGTAATGTAAATATCTGATACGCACGATATCTGAGATGCGACCCCCCCCCAAAGGGTCATCACCCACAAGTTGAGCCTTAGCTGCTCTCTGGTGAGTACTTAAAATAGGCTTTACTGAGTATGCCTGGACACCTGTGGCCTATGCAATAAAGGGACGCTGTCTGTGGCTTTAGCAAAACTTTATTTGAGGGAAATGACCGATAGAGGGTTTCTCTGGTAATTAGTGGGAAATTAAATTAAGCTAGTCTAGGCCTGCAGCCCTGCGAGAGAAAGTGTGTGTGTGTGTGTGCGTGTGTGTGTGTGCGCGCGCGCGCGCGCGCGAGCGCGCATGCATATGTACATGTGTGTAGACATGCACACACGTTTCTCTGTACCACTGATATCCATGTGGCATAAAGACGGTGAAATCCCTAAGTCACCCTTTGGTAACGCTGTATGGGTGTAGCCAGCCCACCAGGCTAGTTACAGTTGTTGTGCTACCTCCTGCTTTACAGTTGGGAAACTGAGGTTCAGAGAGGCTAACAGCTGGCCTCAGGCTCCCAGAGCTCTGAGGAGAAGAGTTGGGAATCAGGTCTACAGGTATATTTTATTGAGAACAAAAAAAGAGCGAGGCTGGTAGGCTGGCCCGGCACACAGAGGGAAGCCACGCTGCTCTCTTTAGAGACAGAAACTGCTTCATGGGATGACATCTGCGGGGCAGGTTGCTCTGAAACCATGGGGATGGGGCGAGCACTGAGCAGGTCCACTGCACGCACAGCGGTGGCTGAGCACAAGGGGCGTCTCTGACCACCTCCAGAATCCCACCACCTCCAGAATCCCACCATCTCCAGAATCCCGCCACCTCCAGAATCCCACCACCTCCAGAATCCCACCATCTCCAGAATCCCGCCACCTCCAGAATCCCACCACCTCCAGAATCCCGCCACCTCCAGAATCCCGCCACCTCCAGAATCCCGCCACCTCCAGAATCCCGCCACCTCCAGAATCCCGCCACCTCCAGAATCCCGCCACCTCCAGAATCCCGCCACCTCCAGAATCCCACCACCTCCAGAATCCCGCCACCTCCAGAATCCCGCCACCTCCAGAATCCCACCATCTCCAGAATCCCACCACCTCCAGAATCCCAAGCACCCATCCCCCACTCCAGGCACGCTTTGAGATTCCCAGGTCGTCTTCATCTGCTGACAGTATCTAATCTCGAGCAAAGCCTTCTTTATTAGAATCAATATTAGGTTCTTTCCAACACTTTCTTCCTCGGTGTGAGGGACCCTTCCCACCCCAAGCTCCAACCTGTTCCTCTATGCCAGTGAGTGACATTGTATAAGCCTCAGACCCTCCCACAGGCCATGGGGACCACATGGCTTGGGGAAAGGACAAGGAAGCAGTCCATGCCAACCCCTCTTGCTGGCCCTGGATCAACACTAGCTGCACGGACAGACTGCCCTTCCCTTTGGCCCTGTGACCTCTGTCCAGCTTGCCTTTCAAACCCTCTCCTTTGCTGCTAGGGGCCACCTGTTCAGGGGGCACTGAAGTAAGACCAAAGAGGTACTCACAGCCACCAGCCCGTTGTGTCCTGCAATGAGACAAGAGAGAAAAGTGTTACTAAATATACGTTCTTTAAGAGTTGAGTCCCCATCTCTATCCCCAGGCCCCAGATATCTTCTCCTTTTCCCCACATTTGGATTCAGCATCTCGGGAGTAGACTCGGGAAGCCCACCCTGGGTCTGTGGGCCTTGGCTTGGAGGAAGCTCTGTTCCTTGCTTCAAGGTCAGGGAGAAGTTACTGGACTTCTGATCTTAGAGCTAGTATGCAAGTGTCATGGTCTGGGTCCACATGGCTGGGAAGTCTTTGAAGGTGTGTGTGGGCCGGGCTGAGAGCCATTCACGGGAGACAGCTGCTGTGACCCAAGGTGGCTCAAACCAGGCACAATGGTGTCTCGGTCAGTCCCCAGCGCTCCAACAAGGACATACAAACAGTTCAGAATTCTAAAAAATGAAGCAAGTAACTCATAGGGCTTCAAGGTGTGCGCCAGAACAAAGCTGGCTCCATCCTGCAGGCTGCAAGTGTTGTGTTAGAACCTGATCTCTTACAATTTCCCAGTGATTTCTGTGCAAGTGGCATCAGAACTTGAGCGCACAGGCCTCAGGCTGTGCCCCGCCCATGGAGACTGGTCAGCTGTCGGTGGCGAATCATTCACAGGCAGAGAATAGGCCATGAGGGTATCAGCCAGCTTTGGGCCCCCTGGTCATTTTTCTCTTTGGTGACAGATGCCATTCTTATCTTTCAATACGTTGGCTCTGATCTCCCAGCACTCCCCTGGACCCAGCGTGGGCTCAAATCAAATGCTCAGCTCTTATCTGACAAATGTCCCCCAGCAGGGGAGCAGCCAGGACCCCTGTGATGAATTTCTCCATGGCTGAGTTGCTTTTGTTTTAAATTTCCCACATGGAGGCGTCCAGAGTTTTAGAGGTCACCGAGCCAACTTAGCCATTAATGGAGTCTCTGAAACTGGATTTTTCAAGCCCTTTGCTCACTATTCACAAGAATAAATGTACTTTACACCGTGACCTAGCGTACGCCTGACTAACCAATGTTCCTCAGGACCGAAGCGCCAAGCCCTCACAGTGACCCACCCTGTGGTAGTTTGTATGACGGTCGATGTCATACCGTGGCTCTCAGCCTCCCTGATGCTGTGACTCCTGAATACCGTTCTTCATGTTGTCCTGATCCCAACCAGAAAATTATTTTGGTTGCTACTTCATAACTGTAATTTTGCTGTTATGAATCACAGCATAAATATCTGATATGCAGGATAGCTGATATGTGACTCTGTGAAAGGGTCATCCAACCCTCAAAGGAGTCGCAGCCCACAGGTTGGGAAACGCTATGGGGTTTTAGTTTTAAAATGTTAGAAATTTTTCGTTAGAAAGTTAAAGAGAATGCTGTTGGATCTGTGGTTGGCGTGAACCTGCAGTTGGAGAAGCCATTCTCTGAATAAACACATAAATTCAAGGCAGGCAGCCCGGGCTTCACCGGGCTTGACCCTCAGAGAGACATCTAACAACCAGAGGCTGCCTTGAAGTTCTTCATATGTAAGGCAGAGAGTGATATGCATGTAATATATATCCTTCATATATAATGCGGAACCTTGTGCTGTTGAGGGAGGAACTTAGCGGTGTCCAGAGAAGCACTCGGCCCAATGTAAGGCCGGAACAAACATGGCGGCCATCCGGCTTCTCATTGGCTCATCGATCTTGGAAAACTAGTAGTTTCCTTGGCAACTGGTCTCAGTTCAGCCATGAATGAATGACAAAGAGACTTCAAGTGTCAAAGAACAGAGCCCCCCAAAGCCCAGTCCCCAAGTCCTGACTGACTCTCCTGTGGCAAGTCCTGACCTGTCCCTTTCTGCTGCGGGACCCGCTAACCCGCAGGCCTCAGGGGGATGGCCACTCGGTAGGGACAGCCCTTCAGTGGAGCTTGCTGGCCTTGGACCCTTCTGTCATTCTTTTCACACGGCGGAGTGTTGGGTGGATGTGTTTTCAACAGAAAACCAAACTTGGCATTTAAATCAAGAGCTGTGTCTATTTGATTTGTAAAAACTGTGTGAGACATATCTTTATTTTAGTATCGATAATAAAAACAAGTCTGTGTATAATAAACATTCATGTGTGCACAAATTGGAGAGGGTGTCTCTCAGGAGACACAAGAAGAAGCCAAAACCAAGCCAGCATGCACTTATAGCTGTGTGAGGCGTCTCACAGAAATGTGAACCTGCTATCATCTATGTAAAAGGCCAGCTGGGAATAAAAACCTCCGGGCCCCAAAAGTGTGAACCGGAAGGCCCTGGTATGGAGTGCGGCCTGGCCCTAGGTTAGGCCTCAGCCCTGAGAGTCAGCAAGGTGTTGCAGGACCACCACGATAGCAGGTATCTGTCTGAGGGAAGCCATGGGAGATGACACCCTTTGTGGATGAGCATTCGGGTGTCTGGGAACCCCTCAACCACCTTTTCTCTTTATGAAACAACTCTGGCTTCCTTTCCCAATGGGCGATCTCAGAAGTGAGGTGCGCACCAGCACTCAGGGCTCAGAGTGGGATCTCATTTGTCTGCAGTCCCGGGGTCTTCGATTCCTGCATATGGTCCCGGAAGGAATTCACTCATTTTGCAGGAGATACAGGGAAACTCCTACGTTTACTTAATCATTCCTTGTCATTCTAGATAGAAAGGCTTAAACCCAGAAGGTAAGAGCCCTTCTAGACCACACAGGACACCAGGGTGGAATCACAACCGAGGGATCCTGACTCCCAGACCAGGGAGGATGTGCATCACAGGCCCTGCTCACTGGAATTCCCGGTCAGGTCCTGCCCACTGGAGAGGCAGCAGAGAAGCTCCCTGGAGGCCCCTTGTCAAAGGCCCGTGGGCAGGACACTGCCTTCCCTCCCTGAGCTCTGGCTCTGCCCTCTTTGGCTTTACCTGCTCCTATCACCACGGCATCATATTCGGGCTTCAGGCGCCCGTTGGCTCCCGACTGAGCTCGTTTCCAAGCAGGGCAGGGAGAGGAGTGCAAGGCCCTGATGAGACCTCGGCCGCTGGCAGCCATTTCTGCCCCCAGCGATTTGCTTGCCGTCAGCTCTCCAGCCCTGGCAAGGGGAGGGGCCCGGAGTTACAAGTCCCGTGTCCGCCTTGGCCTTGGGCCAGGATTCCCCAGGGTCTGAGCTTCTGCGGCTCTGATTTCGCGCAAGCCAGTCTTGGGAAGGGGGCGTGTAGGCTAAGAATTGGCAGAGTCTCTGTCGCCTCCAGGACTCAAGCGAGCAGGGACCAAAGAGAGAACAATTTAGCTAGGTTCTCCCGGGCCCAGGTGGGGGCTGGAGGAGTGGAGGGCGGGGGGAGGAGCCAACGCGGAGGCCCCGCCTTCCTCTTGCCTCCGTTTTCCGAAAGGGCAGAAGCCTGGGGGCGGGCCGAGATCCTACCCCTCGGCAGGGCACTGTCAAGTCAGACTTTACTCCTGCTTACCTGGTAGACTCAGGGACCTTGCAAGGTGACCTCTGCTCCGTGTTGTGGGAGCCTCCACAGCCACCTTTCAGTACAGCCACACCAGTGCCTTTGGACAACAGAAAAGGCCACCTACGTCCCCAAGAGCTGTGCGTTCTCTCCTGCACACTCCACTGAGGCTAGTCTGGGAGGAAAGGTCTGGGCGGTTTGGGCACCTTTCCAATTTCCCAAAGATTCTCAAGGACTTGGGCTCACACCTGTAAATTACCTCAACTAGCGTGCTTCCATACAATCCCTGTGTCCCATCTTGAACAGAGGACCTGTCTGCTCCTCAGAAGTCACTCCTCTGCAGGAGAAGGGCACTGGAAGTGGAGAGCTGTAATCTGAACAGAGCCGCCTTGTGTGGCAGTTTGGACCAAAGAGAGGTAGGGGGAGAGCTAGATCGTAAGTTGGCGAGCTTCCCAGATGGCAGGCTTCCTCCTTACCCTCCTGACCTGGGACAAAAGCCAGACAAGGTTTTTCTCGGCTAGTAGTGTGTTTCTAGAACTGTAAAACTATGTATGCTGCAGCAGAGGGAGTGCTCAGCAGGCCCACGCGGAGGCATTCCTCTGAGGTATCAGCCATAGTACAGGCCTAGTGTAAAAGAAAGGTTGAGCTCGGGGACTCTAATGATCGCCGGCACCAAACTGCCCCAAAGAGCAACAAAGTCCAGTGACCTGAACACCCCCTTGCACCCATGGCCTGGCTACTGTGGGGTGTAAGGGGAGGTTCTGTTGCTAAGGTCTTGTTCCCCAATTGGTTCTTGACTTGTCAGTAAAGAAGTGGGGGGCAAGCCGGGCAGTGGTGGCGCACGCCTGTAATCCCGCACTCTGGGAGGCAGAGGCAGGCGGATTTCTGAGTTCAAGGCCAGCTTGGTCTACAGAGTGAGTTCCAACAGCCAGGGCTACACAGAGAAACCCTGTCTTAAACAACAACAACAACAACAACAACAACAACAAAACCAAAACAAACCAACCAACCAAACAAACAAAAAACAACCAAACAACAACAACAACAACAACAACAACAACAACAAACCAAAGAAAGAAAGTTTGAGACCTGTGAAGGGGGTCTGAAAAAGAAAGGGGACAGAGAAGGACAGAAAGAGAGAGAAGGGAGAAGGATAGAGGCCGGCAATAACATGTGGAGAGGAAAAAGATGGGGAGCGGGAGGGAGGGAAAGAGAGGGAGGGGGAAGGGGAGGAGGACAAGAAGAGGGAGAGGAGGACATGAGGAGGGGGAGAGGAAGGAGGAGAGGAAGAAGAGGAGGAGGAGGAGAAGGAAGAAGGAGAAGAAGAAGGAGGAGGAGGAGGAGGAGGAGGAGAAGGAGAAGGAGAAGAAGGAGAAGAAGGAGAAGCAGCAGCAGCAGCAGCAGCAGCAGCAGCAGCAGCAGCAGCAGCAGCCACCGCCACCCACACGGTTCTTACCTGTCCGGCTCCCGGCTCCCGCCCAGCGCTTGCTGGGTAACTGTTGGAGAAGCCTACCGCTGCTAACAAGTAGCCCTGCCTGCCCAGGGACCAGATGACAAGTTCAAGGCCAGCCCACGCCTTGCTTACCCCAAAGCTGGGAGGAAGCCCCCCTCAGACACTCTTAAGAGCCTCAGCTTTTTGGGTTCTAGGGAACCCCCCTTTGCTGTGCAGAGGGTCTCTGTGTGTACCTTGCTGGGGTATATGTCTTCACCCCTAATAAAAGCTTCTCTCCAATGGTTCTGTCTGCTGCTGTTTGCTGTGTTTGAGAATTTATTTTTCTGGCTTTCGAGATTTTTCCCCTTTTAAGTCTTTAACTGCCAGAGAAAAAGAACCCTGGATCAAGACCCCTCGATGGTAACAGGAACCTGTGTCAGAAAGGACGCAAACCAGAAGGCTTGGCAAAGAGGGCCTCTGGGAGTCCCCCCACCCTCAGCATGGATATCATTCTGCACAGAGGAAGGTTCACACTGTCCAAGAAGCTCTCCTAAAACCCCAGTCAAAGCCTCTACCTCCACACCCATGTGGTGATTAAATATAACTACAAGTAGCTATATTTAATCAACAGCTGCACCTTCATTCAGTACGTAGACTCCTGGTCTGCTTTGGTCACTCAGCAGACAGAATAATGAGTTAAATGGCATTTGAATAGTTTGTGGGATAAGACATACAGAGATTAAAGTAGAAGAGCTTTGAGTAGTCTAAGCAAATGCTACAAATTTAAGAGACTTGGGCATCTGAAGATTTTGGTATCCCCAGGGGTCTCTGGAATATCCTCCGCAGATACCCAGGGATGACAGTATAGAAAAGCCAGGGGTAGGGGTTACACTAGATACCTCATACTGCGTGGCTTCTAAGACTTACAAGGAGACTTTTGATTTTAAAGTGGGTGTCCTCGGGGCTGGGGAGATAGCTGTTAGTCAAGTGCTTGCCACACAGTCATGACAACATGAAAAACCCCATGAGTGGTGGCTTCCATGCCCCCCAGTGCTGAGTCAGGGGAGGGGCCAGGTGGGTCTCTGGGGCTTACTGGTCAGCCAGCCCAGCTTACCTTTAGATCAAGGGAAAGAGCATCTCAAAAACGCAAGCTGGATTGTATCCGGAGAACACTCACAGCCACACACATGCAACACCCCTCCCCCAATAAATGGGCAGCCTAAACAGTGGTGGGTGGTAGGCAGATATAAACATACATACATACATACATACATACATACACACATACACACACACACCCATTATTTTTTTCAACCTTTCCAAATTCATGGTAAAAGGAGGCACGGGATTCTCCGTGTCACAGGAAAAGCCAGGAACAGACTTGGATAATGACAAGAACCAACATTTATTGAGCACCCGAGCTCGTCCGCAATCCTCCTGACCACCCTGAGAGGTCAGGTGTTGTCAGGGTAGGCGTTGTCAGTTCAAGTGTGAGGAAACAGGACTCAGTCAGTCGCAAGGGGGCAGGAGCAAAGCTGGACAGGTGACCAGGCACAGGGAGCGCCTTCCGTTTGGGTAGGAAATAGCTACCTCACGCAGAATGGCAGGAAGCAGGTGACTTCACACAGCCTGAGTACTAAGACTTCCTTCTGCTCTCCTGGGCACCCAGAGGGGCAGCTTTCCAGAGCAGCTGCTGCCATCTCTGACCACACAGTTCTGGGGGCGCCACAGAAACATGGCATCCCCTCCCTTCAGAGAAGGCTTGCTCTTTAGCCTGTGTGGAGGAGTCAACAGTGGGGTGTGACAGAGGGCACTGGGCGAAGCCTAGCTGTGGGGAATGCCTGCAAGCAAGATGGCCTAGGGCAGGGTCACCCGGGAGGCCTCTCCCAGGCGCCGGGCCAGCTGGCTGGCCTGCTGCACCAGGAGGTCGGTGGGGACGACAGACAGGTGCAGGGTGAGCAGCTCGTAGCACCTGACGGGCTCTGAGGGGCGGCTCTTGCTGTAGTAGCGCAGAAGCTTCCTGTAGGAGACAGGGCAGGACTCAGGCCAGGCCAGGGGGCTTCCTCGTCACAGAATGCCCACCCCGCAGTTCTCACAGATGGCCCAGGCTGGGACACTGCCTACTGCCCCTGAGCTCCAGCTCAACGCCAGGACACAGTCCCTCTCCTGGGGCTATCTTTGAGCAGTGTTCTAGCTAACAGGTGTGTGTGTGTGTGTGTGTGTGTGTGTGTGTATGTGTGTGTGTGTGTGTCCATATGTGTGTGTCCCTGTCCTACTGAGGTCTCCCCACGCAGCCAAGGCTGTGCCAGCAGCAGGAGCAGGGGCTTGGGTGTGCTTCTGGATGTTTCCTCTCTTCACGTGGGATTCCCACCAGGTTTCTAGCCTGTCAAGGCAGCTGGCCACTCACTCTTGGAAATGCTCTCGCCCATGGGAACGTGAGGCCTTGCCACCAACCCCTGGGGCACGTGTGGCTCCAGGGCCAGTCAGTGTCACCTGTAGTAGTCACCTCCCAGCACGCCAATGGGGACCGAGTCGTTGGAGAGGACAGGTACCTCGATCATCTGCAGTTTGTATCCCTGTGGGAGGGGGAAGACAGTCTTAGAACGAGAGGGAGGGAACAGCGTGCAGGGGTGGGGGTGGGCTTAAGGGGGTGTGTGGGAGCCCTTGCAGGGCCCGGCTTTTTGCCTTACATCCTGGCCTGGGACGGAGAGACAGCCACCGCCACCTCACGCGTTGCAATGTGACCCAGTGATCAGCTCTGGCCATACTTGGCAGATTTTGCTACCAACAGGTGGGGCTGCGTTAGTGAGGCGCTCACAAAGGTCCAGGAAGTGTGTGCGAGTGTGTGCGTGCGTGTGTGTGTGTGTGTGTGTGTGTGTGTGTGTGTGTCTTGAGAAACAAAGAATTCTCAAAAGACCCACAGTCTCTGCTTTGGAAGAAATGGGAATTATGGGGGCAGGGTGAGGGAGGGGCGAGGAGGATCAGCTAAGCATATGTACTGTGTTGGGCACGATGGCGGTGCCCACAGACCCTCCCACCAGAGGCTCAGGTGGCACCACGGTGCCTGCCCCGTAGGGACATGGCTCAGCGGTGTTCAGGGGCCCGTGTGTGGCTTGAGTGTCACAGTCAGTGGTCAAAACTTGGCCTCCCACGGCTGGGCTACACTCCGCTGCCCCATGGGGCCACTCTAGTCACCAAATCTTTGTCCTTAGAAGCTCCAGCACCCTGGGGGACTTAGGAAGACTAGGAGCTTGAGGATCAGGGCATCAAACCTCGGTTTCTAGTGCCATCGTTTGGGTTTTGTGGACCCAGTCATGATGTTTATTTCCAACACAGTAGTGTGTCCCCATCTGTAAAATGGGTCGGCGGAATCCATCCCAACCATTCCCCCAGGTTGTGGAGGGATAGATGAAGACACTACATCGCACTATAGTAAGGCTGAGTTGTTACACACACCCTCAGCAAGTGGAGAGGACAGAGCAAGAGCCAGGAAGCCACACAGGGACAGGAGGACGTGAGACCCTGAGGGAGGGAGGGGCGATTCTTAGACAATTATCATAAGAGAGTGGGAAGTGTTAAGGAGATGAGGAAAGGAAAGGGGGCGGAGAAGGGAGAGACAGTGGGCTCAAACGGCTTTCTGGTACTGTGGTGGCCGGGGAGGGACCTGAGCCCTGCTGGAGGCAAGCCTCAGACAGGCTGGTTAACTGCTTTGAACCCGGGCCCTCCCAGAGAGTGGGGGGCATGGTGTAGCTTTCTTTCCTTTACAAGTGACAGTACTGATGCCATCCTGTGGCTAGAGATAGTAGCTGGGAACGATGGCTTCTCCTCAGGGTAGGGAGTGCCTCCCGTTGTCTACCTGGACAGCCCTACACCCCAGTCACATGCTTACCTGCGGCTTCACCCGGGACAAGAGGAGATGAGACAGACAGATGGAACAGCCCAGAAGAAAGGTGTCCAAGGGTTTAGAGCAGTGGGCAGCTCTCAGGCCCGCCCTGCCCAGACACTGGGCACACCCACCATGTCATTCTCGAACCACAGGAAGTAGGAGCAGCGGAAGTCCCCTTCCTGGAACAGCAGCGTGGTGCAGCCTTTCTGCAGGTACCTGCGCGACAGTCGGACCAGAGCCCAGACCTGGGGAGGAGGACACTGCTTAGAACCACTCTCAGGGCTACGGCCTCCCTAAGGAAGAGCATGGGGGTCCTGGGAGCCCAGCGCCTCCCCACAGATTAGTAAACTGCTTGTCAAGACCAGAAAACAGCCAAGGAGACTAAATAAACCCAACTGCCCAGGTCTGCAGGGCTGGGAGGAAACAGAACCGGCTCTGTGCCTGGGGGGGAGGAGGGGTGTAGGGATGGGGGGGTGCGTCTGGGAAGCGCCTGGATGTGCAGTGAACCCGGAGCTGTGGCATCAGCTGTGACATCACCTGCTTAGGGGTCAGGCCCAAATGCTGGCTCACTATATGGTGGCAGGGAACTGTGGCCCCGAGGGACATTCCTGCCCTGGGAATGCTCTACCTAAAGTAGGTGTTGGTACCTCTGCTGTCTTAGAGCAGCCGTAGGGAAGACCTCCTCTACCCGGCCTGCCTGCTTCGTGCTGGGGCTGGGGAATGACCTACTCTGCCCGAAGCCCTCAGTGGAAGGGAGGCAGGCTTTACTTTGCACCCGACACAGTATTATCTAATTAAATCCGCAACAGACACAGGAACCAGTTACAAGCTCCAGGGATGCACCCTGACCACACAAAGAGACAACTTTGAGAAGGGCCCTCCCGTCTGACCCGCCCGGGGACGTCGGTGTGCCCACAGATCATTTGGAACGGTGACAGTCTGGAGACAATCCACGAGTTCCCTCAGTGGGGAATGGCTTGTGTGAATTCTGCCACACCTGTGTCCTAGGGTGGCTACGGGTGAGGTGTGTGAAGATTTAACAGCAGGAAGAGAGGCACCTGACACGACGTGACACAAGGATCTGTCACGAAGCCCTGTGCACGCAGAGCGCGCAGCACTGGGAGGAAGGCAGTGAGGAGCAATGGGTCGTCCCCACTGCCCCAGAGCAGAGGGACCGAGGTGGGGAAGCCGGCCTGCTGTGCTCGGCGTGTCGGGCCCCGCTCTGCCCCGGTTCTGTGAGTTCTGCTTAGTGACCTGTACCCTTTACACTAATGCTGTGTGGTAAACAGCGCCACCTCTGTAACGGATATTTGAACTAAAACAGAACTGAAATGTAACTGGACCAGGCCAGGGCCACACAGCCGACCAGAACGGAGCAGGCTTTCCAGCTCGGTCCTAGCTTACCTCTCACGACACACTTTATATAGACAAAATAAAAATGTAACATTTAGAAATGGCAGTCTTTCCTTCAAAAACTACCAGTCTGTCAGGAAGAAGAGCCGTTACAGTAGAAGGACAGAGAAAGATGCTTCCTGGGTGGAAACCACCCTGCTCCCCTCGGCTGGGGTGTGGGAGTAGCCGGGGAAGATGCTGTCTCAGGACGTGAGTCCTTGGGCTCTGTACCCAGCATGGCAAAAATGAAAGGAATCAGATTCTCAGGCTCAAACTGCTTGAGCCCTGAGGTCCTTTCCAGTTCAGCCGACTCAGCAGATCCTTGCAGTGCATTCACTTACGCTGGGCTCCGACCTGGCGCCAGTACTCTGGGGATGCCAGGCACACCGAAATATAGCAGGAGGGGCTGCCAGGACGCCCTGAGTCCCACTGGGTCTAGAGGATAAGCCGCCGCTGGGCCTAAGGAGCCCATGGCCGGTTAACTAGGACACAGGCAGTGGCAGGGCCACACTGGAAGTCATTGGTGCCTCAGAGACCGGAATGGCCTGTTTCTCCTGGGTCATAGTGGAGGGTTCAGGCCTCAGTATATTCCCACTGACAATCAGACAAGAGCACCCAGGGCCAGAGGAGCACTTACCTTGGCTTTGACGAAGGCAGCCAGGGGCCCCTTGCCCAACTCGGAAGACATCTTTTCACTGGGGCTGAGAGAAGGAGCCACCATCTGCCCTGTTGTACGGTCCACGTAGATGAAGTGGACCAGGCCTGGGAAATCCTCCAGGTAGGTGAAGGCCTGAGTTAAGGGCTTTAAAGGGCAGAGATGGCGGGGAGAGTGGGGTGTGCCTCTGCCCTGCTCCTGGGGTTCTGGCTGCACAGAGGTGTGATTTGGAAGACCAGGACTGTCGTCTACACCAGCCTCCGCCTCCAGTAAGCCCGAGGGGCCCCCTCTTCCCTCAGCTCCTCACCCCCCACTTAAGGTCCTTGCTCTCTCAGTGTAATGTAGGCGGTTCTGCGCTCCCCGGGAAGGAAGCCATGGGCACAGCTGGTCATTTCGGGAGTGAATCTAAACATCCACCTCGAGGCTGGTGTGTGAGCAGAACCACTCAGCTGGTGAACGGGCTTGGCAGAGTGCCCACCCTCATCACGACCTGGCTCTTCTTCACCGGAGAGATCGAAAGCGTCATATATGAGAGGGGAACAGACCTCCACGGAAGGGCAGTGGCTTATGGGTAAGAGGCCTTGTGGCTTCCTGCTCATCTGCCTGCTTAGGACTGAAGTCCCATGAGACTGAGTCCGGAAACATGGGAGATTTTAAACAAGAAAAGCTGTGCTAACCTCCCCGAAAACCAGCATTAAACAAACTAATTTCTACAATGCACAGATTGTGTCTCTTGGATGCAGAGATATGTATCTGTGGCGGGCCTTCTCAGTGCCCTTCCTGGTCACTACAGCGTGACCATCTGTGGAGGATGTGCAGGGACTCTCATAGCAAGCATCCTGGACCCCTGGAAAAGGATCACCATTTGACAGACTGAATCATGGACATAAAGGTCCTAGAAGACTTCTAGGATGGCCACGGAACAGCGGGAATTCTCAAGTACAGCCATGGGCTATTCCTATAGATGGTTCGGTGGGACACCACGGCAGGACACGCGTGTCTAGCCTCTGGCTGAGCCAGGCAGAGGATATGACACCATGGTGACATTTCTCCGGCTCTTCACCAACAGGAAGTCCTTCCAGTCCAGAAGTCGCTCCCTGGGGAGGGAGGAGAACAGGCAGCTAGGCAGCTGGGCGCGAGCCCTGCCCACCGCCTGCTCCCTCAAGCACCGCCACGCTTACTCACTTCATGAGTTTCTGGGCTCGGTCCTGCAGGTGCTGGGGCAGGTGTGGTCCTCCCCTGCTGGGTGCAGTGGCCAGGAAGCTGAGCCGGTAGATGGTACACAGCTGTCGCTTCAGCTTTCCACAGAGTTGGAGCAGCCTGGGCAGCGATACAGAGGGAAAGACACATAGAGCCCGTGACCACATACCCCACCGCACAGGGACACAGCTGCCTGGGCCTCCCTGCTGCTCTCCTTGGACCACATCATCCTGCTACTAAGCGGTGGCTTCCTTAGTTGCTTGGTGCTGCATCAGAGTACAGCCCAGGCCTACGCACCCAGTGCTAGGTCCATGTCCCCTCTGACCCGCCCCCCGGGACCTGGGAAGACCTGCAGCAACTTTGTCTGTACCCCGAGTACGGCTACTCACTCCCACGATGATCCTGGGTCGCTTCTAGAAAAGGCCTTGCTCTTAAACTCCAGCCAGGTGTTCTGTAAAGGAGAAGGGTGACAGGTCTGCTCTGGGCTGGGCTCTGCAGGGAGGTCCAGGGGCGACTCCATCCTACACCCTGATGCCCAGGCGTCCCTGCTCCGTCACTCGACAGGACATCATGTAAACAGCAATGTCTGCGGGCCAGGTGAAGGTCATGTGACCTCGATGGGCACAGGCATGTATGGTAATGCCATCAGAGGGGCCAGGTGAGTCCCTCAAGGGGGCACAAGCTGGGGTCTGAAGGGAAGTGGCCCCTGCAGGTGGCTATGGATAGGTTGGGGTGGCCTCAAGGGGGTCTTGGATGACTCTTCCTTCAGTGAGAAGCCAGCATTCTAACAGGTGTGCCACTCTGGTGCCCAGGGCACTGGAGGACACTGTGCTGTCCTGGACATGCCAGGGCTCCGGGCCCTTGCTCTGCCTCCCCTAACCCTTCCGCCCCTTTCAGACTAACGCACCGTCTAGCTCCAACGAATACCAGCTCCCCAAACACACCCAGGCAGAGCCAGGTACAGCCGGGGCCCCAAGCTGTATCAGTGAACCCTTCCGCTCTCGAACCCCCTCCCTGAGGAGGACTGTGATGGGTGCCTGGGAGGGCCTCAGTTTGGTCACTGATTTCCCGTACTGCTCAGTGCTTGGCTGCGGTCTCCATCCATCTACTCCCCATGAGCCCGGCAGGGAGAGTGCCCTGAGACGCACAAGTTCTGGCTTAAGGGTGCGCCACTTATAGGCGGGCTACTCTTGGATCCGTCATGGCTATCCAAGCAAGCCTATTTCCTGTCTACAGCACTGGAATTGCAGTTTGAGTCCTACCAATTTCCTATAAAAAGATTCTAAAAAATTGTCAAGTACAACTATTTGGTTTTTAATCCTTTCATGAGGACAACTATGGCCACAGACTGAGGGAACATGGACAAGAACCGGGAGGAGCCCCTCATCCACCGGGGATGACCTGGGCCCACTGTCAGCCCCGCCTCTCCTCTGAGGCTGGTGCACGCAGCCTTGGTGATGTACCTGAATCTCCTGCCCAACGCGATTCTTGATAAACTTGTCCATCTTCTGCCGCAGGTCTCCAACAAAGGGCTGGGACCGCAGGGCGCTTCCGGCCTCCTGAACTTCCTTCAGCTTCTTCTCCAGTAGGGAGAAGCCATCCAGCAGTTGGTACAGGATCAGGGCCAGCGGCATGCTGGGACTCTGCCGGGAACAGTGGATGCCAAGTGAAACGGGGCTCCAGCGAGAGGCTATGCAGGCCCGGAAGCTGCTCAGAGGGGCCGGTGGCTCAGTACCTTGGTCAGCAGCACCATGTTGATGCCTGGCCACAGGGGTAGGCAGTACATGGTGTGGGGCACCAAGGGACAGTAGTTTTCCTTTATGTTGGCATCCAGGAAGATCCTTCTGGGGCTGGGAAGTTCTGGGGAGTGTGGCACCGGCCCCTTGGGGGTGTCCTCAGTCATCTGTGGGGGAAGAAGATCTGTCGGTCTGGTGGGGAGTGGAGGAAGGCCCAGGCTCATCCAGCCTCTCGCTGGAGCCCCGTTTCACTTGGCATCCACTGTTCCCGGCAGAGTCCCAGCATGCCGCTGGCCCTGATCCTGTACCAACTGCTGGATGGCTTCTCCCTACTGGAGAAGAACCTGGAGCCACGCACCTTGGCATCCATTCCCTGCCCGACCTGTAGCTCCCATAAGACCCCGCCCTGAGGTCTCAGTGCTGCTCAAGCCGCCCTCTCCAGCGCAGCGAGTTAAACACAGGCTTGTCAGGCTCGCCTAGACAGCTATGATGTAGCCAAGAGGGGCTCCCACTCCCTGCGGTCCTGTCTCTCAGCTGCTGGGCGGTTCTGTCCAATCAGGACGGGATGCCATGATGGGAAGCGGGAGGGGTTATGGGAACGGTGTGGGTGGTCAAGGAACATCTGAAGAGATACAGAGCCAGGTCGGGGAAGGCTCTGCCTTGAGGTAAAGAACTTTAATATCCTTGACATTTCTGTCACCCTCAGAACATCCCAATGGCTCTCCACACTGGGGAAACTGAGGCATAAGAGGACTATATGAATGGGTCTCCAGCCTGGGGTGGGGGTTAAGGGGCTCTGCATGTATAAGAAATCTTTTAGTGGGAAAAAATTAGAGAATTCAATAAGTCACTAGAGATACCACAGAAACTTCTCTGTAAGGAGGTCACTCTAGTTATACACAACAACAACAACAGGAGGAGGACAGCCATTTGCTCATTACTGTGGGACTTCCTGAGTAAATATAGTACGTGCATGGATGAACCCCCTCACATAACGCTGAAGGAACGCGGAAGGGCTCTATGTAGACAGGGAAAGAATGCTTCAGTGAAAAGGACAATGAAGCCCAGTGGGCTCTAAGTATGAAAAAGAAAAATGCATATGGTACGGTATACACACATGTTCATGCAAAGTGTGCGAGTGTGCATGGGTGTGAGTGTGCGTGTATGGATGTGCACGTGTGAGTGTGCATGTGTATATGAATGTGTGTGTGCATGTGTGAGTGTGCATCTGTATATGTGAATGTCTGTGAATGTGCATGTGAGTGTGCATGTGAGTTTGTACATGTATGTGAGTGTGCTTGTGTGTGTACATGTGTGAGTGTGCATGTGTGAGTGTGTATGTGTGTATGAGTATGCATATGTGAGTGTGCATGTGTGTATATGAATGTGTATGTGTACAAAATAATAAACGACCAGAAGGAAGCACCTAGAACACATTCCATCTTCTGGGGGGGAGGGGGTCTTAGTGATAGTCCCTTCCACATTTGACTTTTGTTATTTCTCATATCTAATTGAGAAATATATTTAAACTTTAATTTTTTAATATTAAAACTTAAGTTCGCTGTTCATTTCCAAGAACTTGGGGGAGGGTCCCCTTCGCTGCTCTCCCTAGCCCTGCTTCCATAGCTGAGGAGGCCGTGGTGCAGCTGCGGCTGCTGGAGCTCTCAGAAGGGAACTATCGCCCTCAGCACTGCAGAGCAGAGGCCTGAGGAGGACACACGGGAGACTCACCCGAAGAGCATCGCTGGGCGGGGTGCCGCCATCCAGCCAGACGAGGCTACCTGCCACGAGAGAGAACAGAGCTGTGGAAATAAGCCACGGCCCATCCCCCACCCCTGCAGCTCAGGGGCTCTGGATCTCTGAACACTCCAGCCATTTAGCCCCAGCACCGGGCATGCATGACAAGGGCATTTTCCTGTGGCCACAGTGCCCTGAAGGCCACTCCCTCAGAGCTGCCCAGTGCCAGCTGAGCTCTGAATGCCCAGGGTTAAAGCAGCTGGGACAGAAGCATCCTGAGCCCTCAGGCCTCTGGCCACAGTGTGGGGCGTGGTTCCTCAGCCCCTCCCTCCCCAGCCCCTCCTTGTTTCTGCCCTCTATTCCTTCAGGTTCCCTATAGAGTCAGCATTTCCTCATGCAGTTATTCAGACGTTGAGCTTGCTGAGCACCTACTGTGCGCAGGGACTTGAGCCTGATCTCCTCCTATCCCGCTCACCAGCCTATGTCTTTGGAATATTACAAGTTTGTAATATTATCCTCTCTTGCACTTCATTGCAAACAGCCCTCATTTATTAGCAGCCTCCCCCCTCCAGGTGGCTAGCTCTGGATGCTTCGGAGCTATGCATAATGTTCTCGGTTTACAAATGGCTCGCACTGAAGTCATCCATTTGTAAATCAGGTGTTTGAAACCTAGGAACACACTTGCTGCATTTGTAAGCTGGGAGCTCCCTACATGCCAGGACGTTATGCACAGCTCTGAGGAATACAAGCCTAACCACCCAGAGAGAGGAGGGTGGTGACAGACAGGAAGGCAGTGCGTCTTGGAGGCAAAGCTTACAGTTATGCCTGGGGTATTTAGAAAAGCCTAAGGAGGTGTGAGCCCCACCCCCCAGGAAAAAGTCCGAACATAAAAATCGGGCTGTAATTTCTGAGTCTCCCAGGTACCCCAAAGCCCAGTCCAGACCTAATTCAGGTTCCTAAGAACACCTAACTCAGTGTGTTCAACTTGAGCCATGTGTGAAAATCATTTGGGGTCCTCTGTGGGAAGGCTATCCTGCAGTCCCACCAAAGCTCAGATTAATTATGTCACAATCTCTGAGCTCGGCGTTGGTGGCTTGTGAAGCTCCTGGGGGGAGGCGCAGCTGCAGGTGGGGCTCAGTGCACACCCCAGGTCCCCGCGGCCCCAGGTCTGAGGACTGACTCAGCTGTGCTGAGGGCAGCCGGGGCTCAGAGCCACTGCTTTAGAGAAGCCTCACAGAAAGCTTTTAAAAATAGTTTCTAGTGCGTCCCTTCTATAAGCCAGTCTCTCGTCAGGTGGGTGAGCCACAGGCTCCCTCCCTTCATCCTAAGATCTGGGTTCTTTCCTGTTGCTGACATCGGGCTGGATTTTGGCTCATCTCCTCCTCTAAGCAATGCTGCGCATTCAAGTGGTAATTGGAACATTAATAGTGTTAATAGTGAGTTTTTACTACTTATGAACAGAACTTTGAAAAACAGGTAAGGTGTGTTTTTTTTTTTTTCCTAAATTCTGTACTGAATATTTATACTCTAAAATAGACTTCAAGTCAAGTGAACTACTGCTTAATTTTGTATAGCTCTGGCTGTCCTGGAACTCACTCTGTAGACCAGGCTGGCCTCGAACTCAGAAATCCGCCTGCCTCCGCCTCCCAAGTGCTGGGATTTAAGGCGTGTGCCACTACCGCCCGGCACTGCTTAATTTTAGTTGCTAACTTAACTATTAATTTATAAAGACTACAGAGGCAGAGAGAACATTTATGCAGTTGTATAAAAGCATATAGAGTTTGGGGGTGATACCATTTGCACAGAGCTTTTTTTTCTTTTTCTAAAGATCTATTTATTTTTACCTTATGTGCATTAGTGTTTTGCCTGCATGTATGTCTGAGTGAGGGTGTCCGATTACCTGGAACTGGAGTTACAGACAGCTGTGAGCTGCCATGTGGGTGCTGGGAATTGAACCCGGGTCCTCTGGAAGAACAGCCATCTCTACAGACACCTTAGCAGTTCTGAATGCAAGCTGAGGCCGATGGGAGGTGGGGGGAGGGGCTGCCGACAGAGCTGATTTATAGCAGTCTAAGTGACACACTCAGTCTCTCACAAGGGAGAGGACACAATGACCCCCAAGACATACTCTCTAGGCTACAGACTGGCTTCTTCTACCCCATGATGCCACCCACCCACCCACCCACCCACCTACTCCACAGGCTTCACCTGAACTCTGTTCGCCTGGGGAAGGAGCAGGGGTAAAGTACTCTTCAGGGAGGGAGATGCTATCTGCGTCCTGCCAAAGAAGACATCACATTAGATGGGGGCCATAGGCCAGGCAGCCTTTCCCAACAGGCTCAGGCAAGCCTGCTCTTCTGGGGGAAAGTTGAAAAGGCTTGGCCTGGCACAAGGCAAGATGGAGATGTCCCCTTTCCCCTCAGGACCCGGCACATACCGTCTCCTCGGAACTCCTGGTGGGGACTGAGGTGCTCGGGCTCCTCGCCTGCTGGACCGGGATGTTTTGGCTGCTCGTGGGTCTCCTCTGGGGGAAAGGCTGTGAGAAAGCCAGGGAGGTGCAGTCAGTGGGGCTGTCTGGGATCCTCCAATCCTGGAAAGTCTGACATGTTGGTATCTGAACCTGTCCAGCCTGGCACCACTGACGGCATGATAGTGTGTCAAGGCTGACGGCACGCTAGGCACCGCGAGGCTATGTGATCTGCTTGAGTGACACCACCCTGTCGCCAGTATCCCCACCACCCGGACAGGGAACGCCAGGCTCTGAGATGGCAAGCTCACACAGATAAGTGGAAAATCCAAGTTTCCAACCAGCGCCCACCTTCCAGATCTGCAGAGTTCTTCCATCTTAGAGTACTGAGATAAATGCCCCCCGCCACCCTCCCCCCCCCCCCCGTCTCGCCCCCCATCCCCCGCCCCACGCCCCGTTCTCGTGCTTCGAGACCTGAGGGCCATCACTGTCATCCTCTTCCTCCTCTGTGGTGCCTTGGAAGGGCTGGAGGTCCTGAACCAGGAGTATGAGAGCCAGGAGGTCTGCGGGGCGCAGGGTGCTTGCGCCATGGCTGCAGACACGGGGCAGGGTTGCCTGTGAGCATGCAACTTAAATCCTGCTGGAGATTAACAGGGTCTAAAGAAGATTAGCCCACCGGCTTTCAAAATAAAAACTGTATATAAAACCAAAGTTATCATTGGGAAGGCTCCAGCGGCCAGCGATACACTCCAAGTGTTGGTTAGAACCGGTTCCAGAGAAGGGACAAGGCTACCATTGAGGCCGGAACCTGGGGCGGCTTCACTGCAGACAAGGGTCTGCAAGGGCTTTGGTTAGGGTCGGGCCCTCAGGTTTACCTGGAGTAGAAAGCCAGCAGCTTGCAGTGCACAAGCAGGAAGGCATGCAGGACGTCCTCGCCGCCCCGCTCAGGGCTGGAGTTGACAGCCTGAACCACGTGCCGCTCTAGAGTCTCGATGCTCAGTTCGCAGAGCTGGGGGTGAATGAGCCGCTCCACTGCCTAGCGGGGGTGGGGGAGGGAAGGGTCATCAGCGGGTCATGCCTCCCTCAGCCCACAGGGAACGCACACTAGGTGCCATGCGTGGGCGAGCCGGGAGAGGAAGATGGTGGGGGTGGGGAGGGAGGGCCAAGATGTGAGGGTTCCCAGCTCGAATGGCACGCAGGAAATGTGGGAAGATCAACTGTAGTATGTGACAAGCAGGAACGCATAACACCAAACTAGAGAGTGACAGCTGAGACCTACTGGAATAGAGTGCTCCAAGAAATGTCCCCGAGGAGATGACCTTTGAACTGCTATCTGAGGGAACAGAAAGCCTGCCAGACAGAACGGGAGGAGCAAAAGGCGGCACAAAGGCACCAGACGCACAGTCAGTCTGCAGGACGGCTGTGCTGTCCGACTCAAGGGGAAGGCAGGTGCTATGAACACTTGAACTGTTTCCCAGGGCCGGAAAGATGACTCAGTGGGCCTATGTGAACACTGCCATGCCGTTATGAGGCCTCTGGGAGCCACAGGACGGAAGGAGAGCTGACTTCTACTGGCTGGCCTCTGACCCCCACCCCAATAACAAATGTAAAAAAAGGGAGGGGAATTTTTAAAAATTACCAACATAATATAACTCAGTATAAAGGCTTCATTAATCAGATCTGTGGTCACCATCAGAGCTTGGATACGGTCCACGCTCGGCAGAGCTGGCTCTGGGCCGGCTGCATCTCACCCGCTCTTTAGACCGAGCTGTCCCGCCAATCAGCTGTCGTCTCTACACTGCCTGCCAGAGTTCTTTTTTAAATCTGCCTGGCCATTTTGGAGACTTTCATTATTTCTATTTGTGGTGTTATCTTTCTTGCTATCCAAACCCGTTGGCAATTGATTGTCTGGTGTCCTGACTCACTGCGGCAGAGTACTTTCTTGTGTATCTATCTTTAACTATGAGCAACACACACACACACACACACACACACACACACATACACACACACACACACACAAAGACAGATACACTCACACAAATAGGCAGACAGAATCACATACAGACACACAGACACACATACAGACACACATACAGACACACACAGACAGACAGATACACACAAAGACACCCCCCCCCAAGACAGACAGACAGATAGAAAGACACCTATACGTATACAAAGATAAACGCAGACCTGTAAAGGGACACATACAAAGACACACACAAAGACAGAAAGACAGACACACACCCCCCATACACAAAGAGGCAGACAGACACACAGATACACACAGACACAGAGACATGCAAAGGGACACACACACACACCCTCTACTTTAATGGTTTTCAAAGAATGCAGAGGCCACACCGTATCACTGGGCCCTTGTTAGAGCTGAAACTCCACAGCCCTGTCTTGGCTCTGCTGAGCCAGAATCTGTGGGTGAGGGTCACCCTGCACTCAGTGAGCCCACCTGCTCATGTGACAAATGCCGAGAGAGACACTCACAGATACCCTGCGTTTGCCCTCAAGGGAGCAGAGAGGGCAAGGCCACCCGCCTCACCTGCCGCTTCTGCTCACTGCTTTCTACTCTAGTTTGAGCTTAGTTTAGTTTCCTCCTGGGTGAAATGACCAGGTTGAAGGTCATTTTCGGGGGGTTCTATAATTTATAGTGAGTCTCCAATACTGCCCTGAAACTCTCGCACAGAATCCAGTTGCTCACCGTGGAACGCACACCAGAGTGCCCGCCCTGCTGCCAGGCAGAAGAATAAGAGGACGATGGGGTAATTCAGGGTCTGGCTGCCCTCTTGCCTATTATGGTAAAAACATACAGCTAGACAGCTCCAGGACCTAACATCCCTGAGCCCCGATGACCCTGCGTCCAAGTCACCTCCACAGCAAAGCTCTGCTCCTGTTCCCGCAGGTGGCTGTAGGTGCCCAGCAGTCTCTGAAAGTGTTTCCACAGACGGGCACGCTGTTCCAGGTCAGGGGGACGGAGCCTGGGGGAAGAGCCAGGGAGGGCGAGGGTCGGTCAGTTGGAAAGCTCTAAGGATCCTGTCTCAGGTCAGCATCAGATGCCTAAGTGGTCAGGTCAGCCGTGTGCACAGAGGCCAGGCGTGTGCAGGCAGCGTGGGCAGGGAACCAGAGCTCAGGCCCTGGAAGAAATGATTTCATTCCTTGGGCTTTTTCTCATATGGATATATAAGGTCACTTAGGGGCTGGGGTGTGGCTCAGTGGTAGAGTACTTGCTTAACATGGGTGAATTTGAGCCCAACACACAACAACAACAAAAAGGAGAGAGAGAGAGATAAAGGCAGGTCAGGAAGGGGCAAGCAGGTACCCGCATCTCCTCGGCTTCTTACAGCCCCACAGGGCTCTGTGAACAGTCAACCGGTCTTAGACTGTGTTCCAGTCACCCACCGCTGTAGCTACAGCCTGTATTATTGACACCACAGCCACAGGGCTAAAGTAATCCAAGTAAACAATGCTGGTGGGTCTAGCAAGAGCCTCAAAACTCAAAAGGTAGCGTTTTAGACCCTGAGGCTTTCCTGCTCATGCGGGTGAACCAGGCAGTCCTGACTCTTATTCCCGTGGGTCCTAACTGCAAGCCACCCTTCTCTGTCGCTGTCCCTTGCTCCATGCGTGCTGTGACACATGACGTCATTCTTAGCCACAGAGGCTCTTAGTGCAGGCCCACGATGCCACAAGGCTGAAGGGGGCGCTGGGGAGGTTGTCTAAGTCCTCTGTAGAGTCTCCCCATCTGCGGACTGAAATTGGAGCACGTGGCTCTTCTGAGCGCCGCTTTCATGACCTGACTCACAGAGGACACGATGGGGCCAGTGACTCACTCCTTCCGGATGAGCTGGCCGTCCACGGTCACCAGCCCGAAGTGCACCTCGAACAGGTACTTGAGCACACACAGCTTCCTCCGCAGGTCCCCCTCGCTCTCGCTGTGGTCTCCGTTGATGGCGATGAACAGACACTCTCCAAACTGTGGGTGGTCACAGGGTCAGCTGGTCCCCTGGGGACTCCCTTTGCCTTCCAGGTCTCAGAGAGTAAGTAAGGCCCAGGGGGACTCTAATACACTGCCGTTTCTGCCTTCCAAAGAGCTCTACCGTCCACGGTAAGAAAGAGGCACCTGGCTCCCAAGGACTGGACGGACGTGGGTCGCGGTACACTGAGGGCTGCTGGGCCTTGTACTCACCAGATGCAGGACGTACAGGTGGTTGTCGTTCTCCGTGGAGAAGCAGGTGTAGGTGTCTGAGAGCTTCTCCAGCATCGTCATGGAGGAGATGATGACTGGGGCCAGGAGGGTGCTGAGTCGGTCCTCCAGCACAGGGAGCTACGGACAGGGAGGGCAGAGCATGGCCCACCCCGCACCGATGCCCGACGTGTTGACACTGATATGTCTACCAACAAGGTGGGACACAGTCATAGCTTGGGCATGTTGGAAAGTGTGTCAGATACGGGGGACAAAGGAACAAACAAGACCCAGGCCTTACAGGAAGAGAGGCAGCAGTGTCAGACCTGATGGGGAGGGCAGGAGACAGTTACCCCAGACCTGGTGTGGTGCCGAGGAGGGTGGGCTCAGACCAGTGACTGCAGCTCAGGGTTCAGATCCAGCAGGAAACATTCAGATGGGAATGTCTGGGTGGAGCCCACAGGCCACACGAACCCCAAGAGAAGCTAGGGCGGTGGCCCGACACAAAGTCGCGAACTTGGTGAATTTTCCCCCCCTTTTTTCTTTTTTAATTCAATTGCATGGTTTTCAAGCATGAAGTCTGCAAATACTATCTTGTCACAATGACAGAGGTTTGGACAAACCTGCAAGGAGTCGAGTCAAATTCCCCCCACAGAATGCGTAGAGCATTTAGTTGAGACGTCTACGAACCCAAGGAAGTCTCCTACATATCAAAGTTCATGCCTTCTGTAGACGCGGGCTACTTCAGGGAACTTATCCCAAGCAAACAAGTGGGTTTGCACAAGTACATTCCCAACAGCAATGTGCAATTTCAAACAATTGGGAAAAAATAGAAACGTCCAATCCTATGGAAATGGCTTTAATACATCTAAACCATAGTTTCTTAAACTGTAGCTGCAAACTGACAACAGTAGCAAGGGCCTAAGCATCCAACCACCAAAACCTAACTCAAAATAAAAAGCAAAAAGGACCAAAGGAAGCCTCAGCTGCCGCTGTGGCTCCAATTGATTCTGTGAGACAAAGTTTTCCAGACTGAGGTGAGGAAATGCCTCTTGGAGCCCTCCGGAACACCTCTGTTCAGAAGCCAAAAATCTCACTGGCAGCCTGCTTTACTTCCTCAAACTTCCCCTCTTCCTAGTAGCCGGGACTAAGAAAAACCAAGCAAATAGATGTAAAAGAATTCTTCTCTGAAGTATGTCACTGGCCAAAACACCTCTCTTCTTAGAACTGCACTGCTTTGCCTTAGTTGTTTACATAATTACATTAATCTCCCAACAAAATGTAAACTTTTATGGCTATGTTAATGAGAATGGCTCTGATTTTGTGGTATGAAAAGCATTGACTGAGCACAGTAATCTCAGGTTTCTCCAGAGGAAAGCTAGGTGACAAGTTTACTCACAGATTTTCATTAAGACCTAGGGGGTCTGCCCTAATGTTCTTTGAAGTCTCTTTTAGGACTGAGGTTTGTATCAGGAAGACGGATGTTATCTATGTTTGAGCTTCTAATTTGTTACACGGGAAACATTTTACCTGGTTGATTTTACGTTTCCTTGTGGCAAATGGTTATGCTGATTGTTCTTTGTGCCCGCTTTACTAGATACATCTTTTGAAATGGAAAAATCTCATGCTTAAAAACGTCTGCCTCAGAGCAGCATAATACACTCAGATACTAAACCACCTCTGCGTCTGGTGTCTGTTTGTCATTCACAGAATCCGTGCCTTCCTGCTTCACCAAAGAATCCTAGTTCCCCGCAACTACACCTCCTGGCTAAGTTTAGTCTGCGACACTCGGCCTGACATAAGGCAAGCTCTCTGCGCTTCTCACGCCTTGAGCCACAAGCCACCAGGGAACACAGCCTTTAACACCCCAGCTCAGATGGAGACTACGGCCTGTTAGGTATGTTACGGATTCCTCCAGGTTTCTTACTTTACACACCTTCTGTTTCTTTGTTAGTTTGTCTGTTACAAGACAGGGTTTCTCTGTGTAGCCCTGGCTGTCCTGGAACTCACTCTGTAGACCAGGCTGGCTTTGAACTCAGAGATGGACCTGCCTCTGCCTCCCAAGTGCTGGGATTAAAGGCGTGCGCCACCACCATAGTTTTCTGTTTTTTTTTTTTTTTTTTTTTTTTTTTGGTTTTTTGGAGACAGGGTTTCTCTGTGTGGTCCTGGCTGTCCTGGAACTCACTCTGTAGACCAGGCTGGCCTCGAACTCAGAAATCCGCCTGCCTCTGCCTCCCAAGTGCTGGGATTACAGGCATGCACCACCACGCCCGGCTCAGTTTTCTGTTTTTATAGAAACATGTTATAATGTTTTATTTACAGAAAACAAAGACTCAGCATTTCTTACTGTCATTCCTCTGCATGTAAATAATAAACCAGCCCAGAGAGTGTTCTATGTCCTTCAGTACCAAAGTTTAATTAGTTTTATAAAAAAATTTTTTTGTTGTATTTTCAACTCTGTGCATGCTGGTGTGTGTGTGTGTGTGTGTGTGTGTGTGTGTGTGTGTCTGCACATGCAGGTCCCTGTGGAGGTTAAAGAGGACACCAGATGCCCTGGAGCTGGAATTACCAGCGGCCTCAACCTGCCTGCGGCGGGCCCTGGGAGCTGAACTCAGATCTCTTACAGCAGCAGCACATGCTCAGAACACAGCCCTCCCTCCAGCCCCAGGTTTTCTTCTTTAGTAAAAATAACAAGTACACCTGTGCCATTAGTGTTTAATGTGGCTTTCCTCTTTCATTAATGAATACAACTGAATTGTACATTATTAGTAAATGTCTAATTCCACATTTATTTTATACCTACACATCTGGGGTAATGTAAAGATATCTGTGGGGAAAGAGGCTGCAGTGGGAACGCTTATGAAGTCCTTAGCTAAGGGATGGAGAATCCATATAGCTACTTAAAATATTAGTTTCAATGACTTATGAGTGATCTCCCGTAACCCCGCCTCTCTCCTGTTTCAATACTTTCTCTATTCCCTAACAAGCATGGGTTTACTTGACATACTCTTCTCCATCATCCCCAGTTCTCCTCCCTTCCACAACTCTTCTCCATCATCCTCAGTGCTCCTCCTCCCTTCCCCAACACTCTTCTCCATCATCCCCACTGCTCCTCCTCCCTTCCTCCACAGCAGAAGGTAACAGCAAATACAAGAGCCTGTGAAATGTTGGAGGAAGCTGAGCAAAGTCTTTAATTCTGCCCTCAATCTGGAGTGAGGGGAAGGGAGAAACTGCTGATCTTGCTGACTGCAGACATGCAGATGCGACTGGGGAAGCTGGCTCCTCATCAGGAAGAATGCTGGAATGCATAAAGAACGAAGGAAGGAATCCCTCACCTTGAAAACAGACCGAGAGGCTGCCCGGGGGTAATGGGCCACACAGCCTCTTCGCTGGACCCTCGGGTGACCCACCGCAGTCACAGCCTACTCAGCGCCGTCTGCTGGTGGAGCTCAGCCTGATCGCATGGGGTTTGCTCTACATTCAGGTCACTGTCCTCTGGTGGCTTCCCGGACCGCCACTCCCTGAGGGCAGGGACCACACTGCCATGCTGTACCCCCAGAAGCCAGCAAACTCCAGGGTCTCAGTATTGCTAAACAACTATCTCCTAACACAGATAGGAACAAATGCTTGTGGTTTATTAAAATTCTATTATTTTCTTTAAACGTTCTATTGTTCGCCGGGCGTGATGGCACGCCTGTAATCCCAGCACTTGGGAGGCAGAGGCAGGCAGATTTCTGAGTTTGAGCCCAGCCTGGTCTACAGAGTGAGTTCCAGGACAGCCAGGACCACACAGAGAAACCCTGTCTTGAAAAACAAAACAAAACAAAACAAAAATCTATTGTTCTCTTTAACTGTCATATATTGAAAGTCATTAAAAAAAATCTAGATTTATTACAGTGACTTACCCTACAGTGAAATAAAAGCAGCATTTTTTTCAATTGAGAATCTTTTGTGACTAAATCTTTTTCAATACATATAAAGAAATATTCTTATATCAATTGGTAAAATTATAAAGTGCTGAACTGTTTTTGAATGGCTTTCAACTCATTTTTATTTCTAGAAATAGTCATATCAAATAATCGGGCAAAGGGATAAAATTCAAGCACAAATAAAAGTTTCTACAGTGACAGTTAAATAGAATATATGTTTGTGTGTGCATGCACACATGTATGTATATGAATACATAGACATAGCTATCTACATATAAAGAAATCATTCGATGGAAATACATTTATTTATATATTTGGATATAATGGTACCATTAGGAATTATGCTTTTGCGTTCATTCAACAAAATGCAAAAATGATTTGATTATAATGAAATAAAAAAATTGAGAAATGAAACATAAATGTGGTCTGACCCCACCATGTAAAAGGTAAAGCCCCAAAGCAGGTTAGTTCAAGAGCAATTAGTGCCAGGTGGTGGCATTCTGAGTTTCTTAAAAACTACTGTGAGTTCTCAGATTCCCCACAAGAACTCCTGTGACTTGGCACATTCTAAGAGTGGCATGCACACATCAGAGCTCAGGGACCTTGCTAGTACACTATTTAGGAACCAAAACCACGGAAACCCTGGATTCTGTTCCTGTACCAGGTTTTAATTAGACAAAACTGAAATATTTCTTTTAAGTTCTTTTTTAAATTTTCTATATTCTTTGTTTACATTCCAAATGATTTTCCCTTTCCCAGTTCCCCCCTCCCCATAAGTCCCACAAGCCCTCTTCCCTCCGCCTGTTCTCCAATCAACCCCCCTCCCACTTCTCTGTCCTGGCAATCCCCTACAATGCTGCATCAAGCTTTTCCAGGACCAGGGACCTCTCCTTCCTTCTTCTTGGGAATGATATGATGTGTGAATTGTGTCTTGGGTATTCAGAGATTCTGGGCTAATATCCACTTATCAGTGACTGCATTCCATGTGTGTTCTTTTGTGATTGGGTTACCTCACTTAGGATGTTTTCCAGATCCAACCATTTGCCTAAGAATTTCATGAATTCATTGTTTTTAATTGCTGAGTAGTATTCCATTGTGTAAATATACCACATTTTCTGTATCCATTCCTCCAGTGAGGGACATCTGGGTTCTTTCCAGCTTCTGGCTATTATAAATAAGGCTGCTATGAACATAGTGGAGCATGCATCTTTATTGCATGCTGGGGAATCCTCTGGGTATATGCCCAGGAGTGGTATAGCATGGTCCTCTGTAAGTGTCATGCCCAGTTTTTTGAGGAACGGCCAGATGTGCTGACTTTTAAAAACAAAAAAGCTAAAGAGACAGGACCTGGATTTTAGTTTGGAAAAATCACCCGAATATCCATGATCTCCCAAGTCTTGTTTCCTCTTAACAACGGACAAAGGCATCACCATGCTGGTTCTGATGCTTGTGCTGATGCTGGTGCTGGTGCTGGTGCTGATGCTGGTACTGGTGCTGATGCTGATGCTGGTGCTGATGCTGATGTGGCTGGCGGAGGGGAGTGAGTTCAGCCAGGCACCAGCCTCATCCCTGGCTCTGGGGAGCAGCTAGATTTGTGTATACCAGGAAATGCAAGAGATGTTTTGATCGATCACTGCAATTCTAATATAAAAAAGTTTAACCCAGGCTGGAGAGATGGCTCAGCAGTTAAGAGCACTGACTGCTCTTCCAGAGGTCCTGAGTTCAATTTCCAGCAACCACATGGTGGCTCACAACCATCTGTAATGGGGTCCGATGCCCTCTTCTGGGGTATCCGAGGACAGCTACAGTGCACCCATGTGTATACAATAAATAAATAAATCTTTAAAAAAAAAAGTCTAGCCCAAAATTAACCCTGGAAAAATACAAAATAAACGATTCCAATGAAATGCACAACCGGAGTTATTTAACAGAAGAGAACAACTGTTTCTGAGTGACACTAAACACACTGGATGCCCACCTGCAGAAGACTCCAGCCACACTCTATACTACATCCAATCCAAGGGCTCATTAGGGCCAATGTGAAATCCAAACCTAAATCTGGCAGTACTTGGGAGGTAGAGGCAGGAGGATTGCAAGTTAGAGGCTGGCCTGAGCTACCTAGTAACATCTTGCTTAAATAGCAAGAGGGGCGGAGGTGGCTCAGTAAATAAAGATGCTTGCTGCCACGCCTGATGACCCCCATGAGAGTAGAAGGAAAAGCTGACTCTCGCAAGTTGTCCTCTGACCACCACGCATGGGCTGTGGCCTGTGCACACGTGTGTGCGTGCATGCACATAAATAAAAATTCAATAATAATAAAGACAACAAAACTCCCAAACCAAACCAGACCCCAAACTAAACAAATTCCAGGAGAAGATGTGAGGAAAATTCCTTGCAATTTTAGGTTAGGCGAAGATTTCTTATCGATGTCACCAAAAGCATGATCTGTAATTGTAAAAATGGAAAATGGCGCCATCGGAACTACACACACAATGCTCTTTGAAGGCATTCTTAAGAGCGTGTGCAGACAAGCCACAATCTAGGAGGAAATATTTGCAAAGGAGATCTAATAAAAGACATGTCTGAGCTATGTAAGAAACTAAAAATTCAATAGGAATCACTTGAGAAAACTGATCTAATACAGGAAACGCAGCACATACGGCAAAGCAGCACATGAAAAGCCGGCCAGTGCCATTAGTCACCAAAGGATGAAAAATAAAACTCAAGATTTTAGCTGACATCTATTAAATTGGCTAAAATAAAAAAGAATGTATATTAAGTATCAACGAGGAACTGGAAAGTGGCTGGTGGGGTGTAAAATGGTGGAGAGTTTGGGGATCTCTTAAGAAGTATAGGGACTGGAGAGATATCTCAGTGGTTAAAAGCATTTGCTGTTCTCTCAGAGGATCTGGGTTCTAGTCCCAGTAACCACATGACAGCTCCCAAGTACCAGTAACTTCAATTCTAGGTGATATAATGCCCCCTTCTGGCGTCAGTGGGCATTGCATGCACATGGTACATAGCTACCCTGTTAAGACCTGAGGTTAACCTATAAGACCACCCACCCCAGGACCAGGTAGCTTCCTGGAATGCTGGGAGTTGTAGTTCTCAGAAAATAATGAGGCTCTAAGGGAAAAAATGGCGGGTGTATGGGTTTCTTCTTATAAGGCCCTGCAACAAGTTCCTTGGGGCCACTCAGCTGGGAACTCCAGGGTAGTCCTTACCAAAGCCCATCCCAGTCAGTATTTAACTATCCTTGCTTCAAATTTGGCTCAAAATGGTGGGTTTGGTTTTTTTTTTTCTCTTGCAAATCTCAGGATTAACAACACATGAAAGGAAACCATCCGTAAGCATAAAACAAAGAAAACAACAACAAACCCCCGGAGTCCAAACCCATACAAAGATTTATGCTCACGGCTAACGTGCCTACCGTAGCCAAAGCCGAAAAACAACTCAGACGGCCACCAAGAAGGAAATGAAGGAACAGATTATAGTTTCTAGATATGGTGGAGCTGGGTGACTGACAGGGGCTAAGACAGAGGAAGACGCGACCAAGAATCTCGCTGAGGTAAAGCCAGCCCAGGCCAACCACAGCACGAAATGTACCCACACCGCGTGTATGATTCTTCCAGATAAGTCTACCGAGCACAGACTCACCGCACGGCAAACAGCTCACTGACTCTTGGGGGTGCAGACAGTTCGCCGATTGTGCCAGAATCACAGATATAAGCATATCAAACGGTATAGATTCAATGTGAACAGACCGCAGTTGGTCTGGTATACTTCACAGAGTTGTTAAAGATGAATCGTTGTGCGTAGGACAAGCTTTTCGGATAGAGAACCTGGCGTCAAGTTTCCCTGCTGTGAGGCTAAAATTTACCTCCTTCCCCCATCACTGGCCCAGACAGCTCTGGGGACGGGGACGTAGGAAATCACAGTACTCAGGGCATCAAAAGGCTGCTTCTGCTGGCCAGACACAGGCCCTGCAGAGTCCTCCTGCCTGCTAGGAAGGGGCACTCAGGCCTCCTGGGCTTGGGGGGCTTTGTGGCTCCTCTATCAACGCCCCCTCTACCACCATCCCCTCCCCCACCCCTTCGCTCTGCACTCACCTCCTCTTCCTCATTCTCTGACTGCTTGAACTTCAGCCGGAGGTTCTCCTCAAACTCCTCATCTGTCCAGTAGAAGAGGACCTCGGCACCCTCGGTGGCTACCAACACGCACTTCATCTTCTGGGGAAACGCGACGGCAAAGGTCACATCGGTGCGTTCGGCCTGGGAAGGAGAAGAGCTGTGGCACACCGGCGCTCACCGAGCCCTTGGCGGCATGCCCACCATCGCCCAGCAGTTCTGGGGTTACCTTGTTGCCCCCTATTGATGCGGGGTGGGCCTGGTGGAGGGATGGGGAAGAGGTGTACCCAGTAGTTCAGTCCACTCTGACCACCTCGGCAAACAACAGCACAGCATCCTTGGGCCTGCAAATGCTTAAGGCAGAGAAGGCGTGAAGGCATAAGGAGGCTCTGGTCTCCACGGCCGCCTGTTCCTGAGAGTGGACAACCAGGACAGGGGTTGAAAAGTCACAGGCTCCCCCACTGTGAGGACCACGAGAGCTTGGGAGTTCCTTATGTGGGGCCAGTGTGATGACACACTAGTCCCTCCCTCCTCTGCATCTGGACAGCTCTCAGTTTATATTCGGGGTCCCAGGTGGGCAGCAATCCCAGCCTGAGCAGCCCCAGGGCGCTGTGAGCAGTGACCGGTAACCACACAACCCGTCCCAGGCTGGCACGAAGTAGTCCGGTGAAAAGCGGCATCCGGGTTTGGTTCTGGTGTGGGCTTTCCTAGGTCACATTAAACTCGGAGTTTCAAACCCCCACCGGGAGACTAGAGAACGGAACCCTGCTGCACCTTCCAACGGGGTTACAGGGAGTCGCCAGTCAGGTGGCCACCTCAGTCCAGCAGGCACATCTTAAGCACAAGGACGGTGGGTGGGTGTCATTCTTATTTCCCGCGCTTCAAATAACAAGAGAAATAAGCGGACTCTGGAATCCTCCCCTGTTGATCACAGGCAAGAAGAATCTAAAGTGGAGGAGGAAGGTTCGATCCTGGGGGTTTTGAAAGCAATGGAACTCGGAACCTGGCTGCACCACCCTCAGGCTTGGCCTTGATGGCAACTTCCGGGAAACATACTTCTCTGTGGGTATCGGGTTTTACGGTTTCGGCGATTATTTTCAAAGGTTGCTAACCTCTTTTTCTGACCTTTGTTCTCCTTATCTCTTGCTCTAAAAAGAGGGAACTTTGAAGGGAAGGGCCATCCAGAGGAAATCTCCTGCATCCACTTTTATCGCCCAGGTCAAGGCTCTCTCACTGTCCCCAGCAAACTGCCCCAGTGGCCTGTCCCTCCTAACGCAGCTCAGTTGGGGGGTGGGCGCGAGGGGTGGGGACTACAGCCTGTGATGCTCCCGCAGGAGCAGCTGGCCGAGGAGGGGGTCTCTCGCCGCGCCGCTTAGCACCGCGTCACTGCGTGGCTCCGCCCACTAGCTGCTTAGCACTCCCGCATTGACACCCACAGATCCCGATGTACCCTCCCCCCCTCCTCCCGGGGACGAATCCCTGGCTTGTGACGCCCGCTCCAAAAGGGCAGGAGACTGAGGTCGGTTTCCCCCGGCGCCCGGGCCTCTCCAAGCTGGGAGGGCTGGCCCGAGGTGCCCACCGAGGGGCGACCCAGGGCGGCGCTCGATCACCCACGATGCCCACGTACCGGATCCGCGGCTCGCACCGCCCAGCCCGTAGCCAGCCTGCGGCGCGCTTCCGGGTAGGACACGTGACCCGGCCACATGACCCGGGCCTGCTTTGTGGGTTCGAGCCCCGCCCCGTCGGGCATTGCTCTTTTTTTGGCAGTGCTTTTGCCCTTCAGGTCACTGCGCTTGGTGGTCACCCGCCGCTAGGGTGCGGTGCCACGTCCCCCCTGGCATAAGTAGGTATCTCAATGCCTTTAGAGGCACCTGCTGAGTGCAGGTGACATTTCTAGAGGTCCTTTTGCTTGACTTAGCTAAAGGGATTCCCCACAGATTTACAGAAAAGGCAACTAAAGCCCCTGAGGGAACCAACTTGCTGAAGAGGGACCAAATGGAACCAGAACCCAGGTTTCCTTGCACCGTCACCAGACCCTTCCCAGACTTTAGTTTTCCTGCCGAATCCGGTTGTAGGCGAAAGCTACCCTTTTGTGGGGGCTTTCCCTTACTTACCTCCAGGGGATCGAACCCATGCAGAAGAGCCCAGCTACCTTTGATGTACTCTTTGATTTACAAAGGCTCCTAGTCTGACTGAGGGCTACATACACATTAGGGCTTCTGTCTTGAACCTGCGAGTGATTGCGTACCTTCAAGATTTTAAGTGTATTTGGAGTGGCGAAAAGGGTGAAGGAGACCAATGTAGTCCGCCGAAGGGGCTGGACGCCTACCCCAGGTCCTCACGGGGTACCTTGGTGCTACGGGGAGACTTTGTGTACAGCCCAGCAGGGAAGGAGGTGCAGCAGAGTTCGATTGAACGCCCCCCACCCACAAGGCAGACCCCAAGAGCCAATGCCTTGGCCACTCCAGCTACCTAAGGAACAATCAAACCACCGCCTGCGCCTGCGCCTTCCCCACCACCCAGCTCGTTCGGGCTCCACAGAACAGCCCAAGTATCTGTCTCCGTGAGTCCTGAATCTGCCAACACTATCCTGCTGACTTCGGTCATTTCCTTCTTGTTTCCTACAGTTTGTAAGCTTGAATAACTGTTAGCCATGAACAATTCCTAACCATTCTAGCCCATGCTACCGGATACTGGTGACGTGCGGCTTACAGATGACTGAAGAATGGCGCCGGTTATCTCTTCGGGTGGTTTTTCTCTTCATTTGTGTAGCTTTTAAATATTTTTTCTTTCAAAGAAATATTTATTCATATCTTTTACCTCTTTTATTATCTATTTCTAGACACTGAGATTGTCTTTATTATTGTATTGTAAGAATTCTTTATGTTCCAGATATGTTTTAAATTAGATATATATTTTAAAAATACCATTGTTTGGTCTGTTCTCTCTCTCTCTCTCTCTCTCTCTCTCTCTCTCTCTCTGTGTGTGTGTGTGTGTGTGTGTGTGTGTGTGTGTGTGTGTGTGTGTTTGATAGAGAGGGGGGTTGCCCATGAGTGTGCCTGTGGAGTTTGCTACTTTTTGGTCAGGTTGGCTGCTAGCAAACTCCAGAGCACCTCCTGACCCTGCCCAGTCATGAACACCTAACCAAAGTCCTCATTTTATAGATCAGTGCTTTGAGGGACTGAGAGTCTGGACTTCTCTTCTGAGGTGACCAGAATCGGTCTGGTAGAGTGGCCATGGTCTGTGTCTGTGTCTAGCCTAACTCTCTACCTTGCTTCGCTCTGAAGCTCATCCCTCTGAATGGGAACATTCTCTTCTGGTGCGAGGAAGAGCGTCTAAGGCTCAAGCTCACAAACTGTAAAAACCTCGGAAACTCAGGAGATTATAGGATCCTCGTGTAGCCTCCCACGGTCGTGAAAGCTGCGGAGAGGAGACTCTGGGGGCTAGGGAGGCAGATTTCATGGCTTGTCCTCTGTGCTGGCTTGGGTTTTGTGTGACGCAGCTGCTCCTGGGCAGCCCATGCTCCTGGAAGTCTCCTCAGTGAGTTTGTTCCGTCATTAAGCTAGACTTAACCCCTCTTTTCTCTGGTCTGTGGTTGATGCCCTGCCTTGGCTAAACAGACTTTGCTCATATCCTTCCAGGAAAAAAACACACCATCTGGGTTTTCAAATTATGTTTTTGGGGCAGGAGAGATGGCTCAGGGGTAAAGAGCTCTGACTGCTCTTCCAGAGGTCCTGAGTTGAATTCCCAGCAACCACATGGTGGCTCATGACCACCCGTAACAAGATCTGATGCCCTCTTCTGGAGTGTCTGAAGACAGCTACAGTGTACTTACATATAATAGATAAATAAATAGAGGGCGCAGTATCTAGTACTAATAATGTTCACTAGTGGATAGGAACTGACTAATTCAGGTTGTTCTTTGGTTAAAATGAGCCAAGAACTGGACTGTCAGGACTTGAGGAGTGGCAGGTGAAGAAGAAAGCTCATTTGGGGCACCGTGTCACAGGTTCTGTAGATTTTGGTGTCACCATAGGAACACTAACCATCATTCGATAGCAAACCCGTGGTGGGGTCTCGTGCCGTCCACGGCTTCTCCAGTCTCCCAGGACCCGTCAGCATTCTGTGCTTTGTTTTCACGAGGCAGATGGTGGAAAGTGGCTTCCCAGGCAAGGGCTTCATTTTCTAGAGCCCAGGTCTAGATGCGTCCATGGACTGAGTGGAAGGGATTTTATTGGGGTCCAGGCTTACTTGATCCTACATGCTCTCTCTCCTCATCTGTCAGCTTCTCATTGGTACCCAAGGTAGCCCTGAAGGAACGGGCTGAGGAAGGCGGTGGATCCCATCGGTCCAGACAGGAGTGACGGTATGGGACACAGCTCTGCCCCTTTCGCGTCCCCACCAACTGAACTTTAGTTGATTCATGAACAAGAGCCTTGATCATGCTAGCCAGCAAGATTGTAGGGTTTACCCGTTATTATAACCCCAGCTTCTGTAACCAGTATATCCATGGGCGTCTAACTTGAATTACGAAAGACAATTTCTACTTCAAATGGCTGAGACAAAGTTTGTTGAGGACAGCGGGAAGCCGATGTGAAATCAAAGGCCCTGGTTTGTGTCAGCGCTCAAGTCTAGGAGCTCAGACTTAGGTCCAGGAGCGTGTGGGAAACCATTGCCTTTCCCCAACAAAACACCCTGAGCACATATTTTATTTTGAGCACATATTTTGAGTCATATTTTATTTCTTATAAAACATTACCTTAAAAAAAAACCTACCTCATGGACTTGACCTTCCTGCAGTCACCAGGTTTGCAAAAGCTGTAATCTAATGTGTGTTCTAGATGTAAAGTTAACACCTTTAGTTAGAATCCCTAACGCCTAAAGTTAGAATCCCTGCAGAGACACAGCCTTTCCAGGACGTCTCCTGTAGCCATCAAGGCTTCTTTCTATTTCTTCTGGAATTATAATTTATTACATAGCATTTACAAGTTGGGCCTAGGGTGTTTTCCTGAATAATAATTAGAAGAAGAACATTCCTGGTTCCTGACTTGGGTTGCCAGAAGGACTCCTTTTCCAGGCCAGCAGGACAACGGTGGGAGTCAATGGGCCAGTCAAATGGAAGCCTCTCAGCTCCTCCCAAGTGCTCCCAGCTTTCACGGGGGCTGCTCTGGAGTTTAGGAGAAAGCTGTGCCAATGCGGTTGGCTTATTTTCATGTTTCAGAGAGTAAGTTTGCAAGTATTTGCATGTGGTATCACTCCGGGGGTGTCTCTGTAGAGTTTACTGTTCAGTGTGGGAAGATGAAGAGACTTCCAAACCTGTGAGGTGGAGGGAAGGCGGGAGGGAGGCAGTGCCTGCTGAAGAGCTTGTTGGCTCTGCCATTTACCTCCAGTGACACAGAACATACCAACCATCACCTCCGAAGGCTGGTTGGGAGCAGTGGGAATGTCTCTTAGCCTGTTCTAAGAGAAACCTGGAGAGGCGGACCAGGAAGGTCACCGTGTGCCTAGACAGCAGAGGCTGGTCCTCCTCGCTGCCCATTGTGGGCAGTTACTAGTGGGCTGCTTCAAACCTGAGGTCAGCACTGTCCCGGCAGGGCAGGCAAGAGGGTGAGGTGTGGGATGGGCATAGGGGTTGAGAAAGCAATTGGTGGGGGAGTTGAGGAAAGGGGTGACTGTTGTCATATTAATGGCAGGGTGACATCAGAGCAGGTTTTGAAATTCTGCAGACCTGAGTCTACGCCCATTCTTGGCTGTGTATGTGGATGGGTGTGGGTTACAATGGTGGCCCGCGTCCAGCCAGGGCTTGGGCCACTGGGCGAGGAGCACTAGGGACGTTTGACTGCTTGCACCCCAAACCACCTGTGAGAAGCTACAGGACCCCTGCTCCAGGGGTGGGGAAGCACAATCTCGGGTCCCCGAGGAACCAGCAGAAGCTGGCTTGTGGGTTCCCAGGCCCACACAGGGAGAAGGGAAAAGGGCAAGGAGGAGTCCCTGGGGAGGAGAGTCCTTGGTTCGCTTCTTGGCTTGGTGGAGATGTGGCTGGGAGCGCAGGGAGGCCTCCTGCATGAGACTAGACAGGGCTCCTTAGAGGAAGAACCGCTCCATTGCTCCAGCACGGAGAGTCCAGATGAGAAGAGGCAGTCCACGGTTTAAAGCGTTTATTGTTGGCAGAGATTGTGAGGAGTGAAAAGTAGAGGCTGGCCATGGCCACATGGAAAGCGGGGGAGCAAGAGGGCAAAAGTGAGAGAGTAAGAGAGAGAGGAGGGGGCAAGCGGCCCCTTTTATAGTGGGCCAGGCCTACCTGGCTGTTGCCAGGTAACTGTGGGGTGGAGTCCAGACAGAATACCAGGGGGTTGGGGCGTTGCCCTACGTGACTGATGGCCACGAAATTATGGAGAGCTGAGGGCTCATGACAGGAGCCTAGTGTCTGGGGGTGTGGCAAATGGCCTTCTGTTCCTTGCAGAATTATCTTCTGGGTCTTCCAGGGTTTAAACCCAGCTGGACCAGAACAGGGGTTGCCTTTCACGGTCCCACAGACGGATGTGGAGGTTCCTTCTCTATCCTCGTGGTGACAATGTAGTCTAACTACTGATGAGAAGAAAGGTCTTCCACAAAGGGATGGAGGTCCTTCACTCTAAAAGTTTGAGTTGTTTGGGCCTTATGCTAGGAAAACTCATCTTTGCATTGCCTCTGTCTGGGACACCGCATTCTCTCTTCTGTGGCTAGAGCCTGAGAAATGAGCACAGACTATTCTAAAATTGAATTTCGCTCTGTCTCAGAAGCGCAGATTTCTCGGGGACGGTGGCGGGCAGAAGGGAGGCTGGGGAACTAGGGTAAGCTCCTGGGAAGGCGCCACCAGCAGGGCGTGGGCAGGGCTGCAGGGGCTGCTGACTGCAGGGAAAGCTCCTCCCTCCTGGCCTTCTCAGACCACTATCAGGCTGGGTTGCTCCGCTTCTACCTCCAAACATTAAAGTCCTTCTGTTGCTGCTGTTTTGACCATTATAGGAATTTACCTGGCTTGCCTTTCCTTTCTGCAGAAATTAACCATTGACCTTTTGTTTTTGGAAAAGAAAGCACTCTGCATGGATTTGTGAGGCACAGCCTCAGAGTCCTGTGTGCATGCAAGACAGCCATGTGGAGCACACTTGAAGATGCTGGTCTGGCCCAGAAGGTGCTGGCTGCAGGTGCTCGGCAGTTAGCACCCTGGCACCCCCCTATCTGCCCCCCCCACCCCGTGTTCAGCCCTGGTGCTGGAAGTGTGGAAGACCTTCAGGCAGAGCCTACGTGAGAGTACAGAGCTGTGAGTCCAGCCCTCCGGGGCTTACAGAGTGCCCGGGAGGGGCAGACCTACAGAAGGATCCCAGAAGAGAGAGAACTGCAGAAGGAATCCTGGTTTGGGGAGCCCCAGGTCTTTAGTCTCACAGTTGCTTGAGTCTGATATTTTCAAGCCTTTCTCCAGCTAGAGATAATGCTAATATCCCACAGAGGCAGCTTTTTTTGCAGGGCATTAGAAAAATGGGGACTTTCTCTCCCAATAACAATGAGAATTTATTCTGAGGCTTTGTGATAAGAAATGAGAAAGAAAATCATTCCTAGAGGCAAGAGGAGCAGAAAACCATCTCAACAAAAGGCACAGACTTCTCATTACGAGTGATTACTCTTTCAATGCGCATATCCACAAGCCTATTCTTTGGTTTAAAATGAAGGGCTCTCAAGTCTCTCATGATCTCTCTGTTTCTGGCTTGATGAAGGAAAACTGACCCAGAGAGGCTGGTGGAGGACTGCTTTCCTCTCCCCCAGCTGCCTCAGCGGACTGCACAGCTGCGTGGGTTGTGACTGGAGACTGTTGTTGGGGTGTGTGTTTACTGGAGACTGTCTTTGGGGTGAATGCAAGGGGTAGAGTCCCTGGAAAGAGGAAGGAACGTCACTGTTCCTGCCACTCCTCCCCCGGGCATCAAGACAGATGCCCTGTGGTAGAGCTGGCATGCACTGCGATGCTCTAGTGAGTGTCTTGGTGCCCTCTGAGAGATGCAGATGTGTCTTCCTGGAGATAGTTGTGAAGACTATCTGAGCCTGCAGGGCTCTGAGAACAAATTCCATTGCTCCCTCCTCCCCCTTTATTAGCTAAAAAACAGACAAAACTTCAACCTCGTGGGTGCAGCATTTAATTCACAGAGAAAGACAAAGGCGGCAAAAATGACCTACATTCTGGGAGGCCTTGTGACGAATTAACGCCTATTTACAGGAAATGTGCTTGTGTGGGGCTCTGGAAGCCTTGGCTATGTGAGCAGGCGAGGGGGCAGCCTGTGACAGGCAAGGCCGCTGAGCTTGGTGGCTAAGTAGGTTCTGGATGATTCCACAAACAAAGCCATCCCAATGTGTGGTGCTGGGCGCCTGGGGACGCTTCCCATGTCTCGCAAGGGCTTGGGTAACAGTAACTTCGTTATGCGCCTTCTATCTATGTAAAGCAAAGGAGCCAGGCCTGGCTTTCAGGGCCTCTAGTCACCTTGCTGTTATCAGCTGCCCCCGGACAAATCCTTAGAAGAGATTCCAATACATGTTCAAGGGGAAAAAAACCATCGGTCTGTCTGTCTGTCTGTCTGTCTGTCTCCTTTCCCTTCCTCCTACTCCTCCTGACTTTGGTCCTCCTGTTTGTCTCTTCTTTTCCTTCTTTCCTTCTTTCCTTCCTCTCTCTCTCTCTCTCTCCCTCCCTCCCTCCCTCCCTCCCTCCAGTGCTGTGCTGGAGGAAGGCACCTGAGAAGGGAGGTTCCCTGGGAGCCTGGATGGGGGGCAGTCTCATGGGCTGCCCTTTCCAGATGCTTCCGAGCTAACTGTTGCGAGGTCCAGCCTGGTCTTCAGTCCTCTGCCCTTTCATGCCCTAGGGTAATGCTCATCCTGTACTGAAAATAAGCACCCCGAAGTCCAATTCCACTGTGTTCTTATAGGAGAAACAGATGGGTGGCTCCCACCACCGAATTCCCAGCTCTCGGAGCTGAGTCCTGGGCACCTTGCCGTCTAACCTTCCCTTTGCCTCTCACTTTGCAAACTGCACTAACCCCTTATTCTTCAGGCTTCGCCCCTGCTGCTTCTCCAGGCCTGTCTGTCCACACCAAAACGATGTCCCTGGCTTATCTGGCGCCCAGGAGTGTCAAGGGTCCCCTTTCTCCTTGAAGGCAGTGTTATTCATGTCATTTTTTTCCTGAGGTGTCATGTCCACAGGAAGTCAGTGTGACTGCAGCTTGCTTCCAATGATTCCCATACCCTGTAGCCAAATAAGGTCCCAGTCGTGACTTCAAGTCCCTCCTCCTGCCTGCCCAGCCCAGAAGCCTTCCATATACTATTTATCTGTTTTGCTATCAGACCAGTTCCCCATTCTTCTTTAACAGAGTGACAGAAGACTTCTGCCATGCTTAATCACACCCACCTGGGGTAGGACAGAACCGGTCACCTTTAATCTTTCTCCTCGTAAATGCATTAAGACTGGCTACAGCTACGTGGGGAAAGTCAGAAGGGTCTGACTGTGTCTACAGTAACTTCGTTCATACCTTCTTCTAAATGGTTTTTGGTCAATCAAACAACTAAGGCCTTTTCACTGTCTCAAGTCTCTGAAATCCTTTCAGTTTGAGGGCAAGGTCTAAATTGCTTTGTTGGATCGGTGTGTGTGTGTGTGTGTGTGTGTTCACGCATGTGCGTGCACACACGCGGGTTTGATGTCTCCGTGTGCTTTTTCTTTGCACTACAGCTCTCTCCCTCCCGGCAGCATGAAGAATGATGGTTCTTCTCAGGAGCCTAACACACTGCTCTCTGCGTGGTGAATGTTGTTACCTGACTCCCATTCCGCGCTGGAGGGAATCTCGATTCACAGAGGAATAGAACCTTACAAACTTTAGCATGTAGCTGTAATTCTACTTGTGAAGTGTCTGTTCCCAGAGGACTGGCCAGTGATGGATGCCACTGTCAGAAACCCAGATGCGCACACTCACGCACCAGCAGGGGGTTATATAGACAGCTCACCCAGCAGGCCAACGCTGATTCGCTGACTCACCCACTCGCTCCCTATGGGAAGAGAGGTGTCAGGAAACCACCGAGGCAGCAGCAGGAAAGAGACAAAGGAGGAGTCAGAAGAGGATTAGATTTGCACCCCCCCCTGCTCCCCCCTCTTCGCCCTCTGCAGAGGCTGGGTTGGGCCTTGCTAGGGACTGGGGGTTACATTGCCGTGTGGCCAGGACCGAGGGCAGCTGGTTTGGAAACACTGCTCTGGAACCTTGCTGTCAGCTGTTTGTGCGTAAACAGACACACATCTTTATCTTTGCATAGGAACAGAGGATGTCTACATTTCCCTTAGGGACGGATGCCACCTACCTAGACTAAGCTCACACTAGGACATTTAGTCTCCCTTTGGAGAGTCTATGCTGCCCCCAGCAGCCTGGGAGCAGAGGCTGGTTGCTTAAGAGGGTGTCTGAGGAATAAGGGCGTTACATGTGTGGGGGAGCAGAGAGCAGTCCAGCAGGCCCACCAGTGGCTCAGGGACAGAGGGTGACTTATCGATAACGGCAGGCCAAAGCATTGACATTCTTGACCACATAAAAGCCCATGGTGACTGGAGGGATGACCAGCGTCCGGCCGGCCCGCAGGGGGCGGGGCTTCAGTTCTGGAAGGGTCCCGTCGTCCACCATCACCAAGGGCTGGCCGTTGAGCTGCACCGACCTACAGCAGGGAAAGGCGATTCATTAGCACAAGCTTGCATCCTGGATTTCGTCGGCGGGTGAGAGAGCTGACGTGCAGCTTGTTTAGAACTATGCTGAAATGACGAAGACAAGCCACCAGCTCCAGTGTTTCAAGTTTAAGAGTGAGTTTCATATCTAGTGCGCACTGGGTGTTTGCACTGTAGCACCAACAACACAACTGGTGGCAGTGTGGGCACGTGTGACCGCACTCATGTCCCGTGATTGTTTTTATTCTTTCTGGGTAATTACACATTTTCAGCTCACAGAAAGGGGGCTGCATGCATAGCAGACTTTGAAAAGACAAACAGCTCATCTCGGGCTGAGAGGGAGGGGAAGGCAGCCATGTTTGGCATACGGCATGGAATCCCAACGGCCTCTCAGCTCTCTCTGATACTGTTCAGGTTATGTGGATCGGAAGAAACATTCAAATCGGGTCGCCAACTGGAAATACAGCTGCAGATCACTGTCAGAGAACCAGCACTGCACAGCGAGGGTCTTTGGTCCTTGTTTTGCCTCCATGGTGACAATGGCACCATGTCACCTGAACTATAAGGAGACCGGAATGTTATCACCTGAGGTAGAGACTTCTGTTTGCTGTTCCTTCTGCATTATGAAGGACAGACAGATTCAGACAGCGATAATCAGACCCATGCTTGATAGAGCAGCGAATTCCCAGAGATAAATGTGCTGTAAGCGGCACCCAGTGAAGAGCGGGGTGGAAGAGCCCCAGGCTGGTGTCGCAGGGGCAGACTTGGGCTGAGCCCAACTCCATCAGAGCAGCGCACTCTCTTGTTGGAGTGACTGAGGAGCGAGTGACCAGCAGGAGACTCCTGGGAGGACAGTGAGCCTCTGGATGGTGTTTGTGTGGGGGAGTGGACGGAAGGTCAGTACTGACTTCACCAAATATGTAGGGAGCTCCCGACTCCAAACGCCAGGGGCGCCTCTACTTCCTCACGGTGAGGGCAGCCCATTTATTGGAAGGGCCACTGGGGAAGGGACCAGACCCCAAAGAAGCCTCGGGTAGGTTATAGTTCTTTTAGTTTATTTTCTTTTATTCCAGGTGGTGTGGGTATCCAATAACCAGGTGGCCGCTGCTTCCTGCTAACGGGAGCCATTCTTCTGTTACCTGCCACCCAGAGGCAGAGTGCCATGCTCTGTCCTTTTAGGAGGTATTACCTACACTCGTGACCGTGACTGTGATCTGTACCCAAGTCTTTCCTTTGGACTTATGTACTCCTACTTAGCAGCCCCAAAGAAGCTTCAAAGTCACATGGTCCAGTCCAAATCCTGCCTGTATCTCTGCTTTTAAATACATCTGTGACAACACCAGCCACCATTTAGCCGGTCACACAAGTAGAATGCTGGGAGTCTTCTGAGCCGCCACTTCCCCAACTCCCAGACAGCGTCACAGAGTCAAAGTCATTCTGCCTTTAATGTTTGCCAAGCCGGCTGTGTTTCCGCCTTCACCCCTGCCTCTCCCAGCATGCTTCAGGCCTTCTCGCACTGCCCGGCACCTCCCATCCCTCCCACGATGCCAACTCTGGCTACTTCTCTACGTTCAGTCCTGGGGTCTCCAGGCTTCGGTCCAGCTGAGGACCGCAGGGGCAGGTGGGGTATGAGCAGTTAATGTGAGGACGTCATCAATACATACATATGCAAAAGTGGTTTAGGATTTTTAAAATGCCTTACACATAGATGGAGTAAATTTTTTTTTCCAGAGGAAAGTGTTACGCAGATATGTACAGTGGGATTAAAATATTCAGGGGACATGGCTGAGATGAATAAGATACAGGTTCACTTAAAACTGTTATAAAATTATTATTATTATTATTATTATTATTATTATTATTATTGGAAGACATTTTTATCACTCTTGAAAAGATAATTACATTTTTATTTATGTGAATACGTATCTAGACTATGCTGTGTGGGGTTCCCTCTCGGAGGCTGGACCTGTCAGTACACTAGAATTACATCTGGCCATGGCTGTCTGATTTGAGTGTCAGGAACCAAAGCTGGTCCTCTGGGAGCGCAAGCTAGCACTGCTAGCCAGTGAGCCACCTCTCCAGCCCGAGGAGACTTTATGATAAAGACCGTGGTGGGACGGTTCGGCATTTGTTCACACCGGTTTCCGGGTCCTTTGGGAGACGCTGCCCCCAGCTGCAGGCACTTGTCTTCCACTCTCGGCCTAGCTGTGAGGGGCCTTGAGTCTGCTTGGCTGTTTCTTGCTCTGGAAAACCTTCTCTAGCCCTTGGGTGAGGGAGGCTCTCTTAGCTTTGTGGTGTAGCGATTCACTGCTTTGTCTCTCACCATGCTGTGAAAACAGTCTGCGGAGGTACAAGGCAGGGAATCAACATGCTTTTGGAGTAAGTGAGTGGTCTTTGAGACCCTCTGCAGGATTTCCAGGCTTCCCCCATTAGTTTCTCTGCTCTAGAGCAGGCCCCCTGGAGGTTTGCAGAGAGTGCCTTCATAGATTCTATTAACTAGCAATTACTCTGCCTCTCAGTGAGATGTTAGATAAGATCTGAATTATCGCTGATCCTTACAGTCACTCACCAGACACCTTATTCCCACCTGACAGGAGGCATTGATCATTGCTAGTGTTTTTCATCAAAAAAAGAAAGAAAGAAAAGAAAGAGAAAGAGAAAAGAAAGGAGGAAAGAGAGAGAGGGAGGGGAGAGAGAGAGAGAGAGAGAGAGAGAGAGAGAGAGAGAGAAGATATGCATGGCTAGGCAGATGTGAGTTAATCTCCTGGCTAGGCAGATGTGAGTTAATTTTGTGGGTGAGGCTGTTTGAGACCTTGGATCCTCAAAGTCTTTATCCTCAAGTCCCTCCGTTACGAGAGGGTAATGTGCTTTAGTACCACTGGCTTTTGCCCTCTTCTCTCTGCTTATGTTTTTTTTTTTTAATATTTATCATCCAGTGAAATCATATCATGCTAAATGTAACACTGTCCTTCAGCGATATACAGTGAGGAATCAGCACATTTGCAATCGCATCAGTGTCAAAAGAAAAGGTCAGGGATTGTGGAATACTTTGGTGTGAAGGCAGGGTTCTTGGATTTGCTTGGCCTGGCCTTGTTCAATCCAGATGTGCCGCAGCCCCATGTTCCACATTAGCAAATCAAAGTCTAGAGGGTCTCAAACTTATCCGAGTCACAGCCAGTAAGAGGCAGGCCTGGTACGTGCAGTGATTCCCTCACCACGGTCTTGCCTGGCCTTCATGACAGGGCTGAAGCCCCCTGTGCAATATGAAAAGCTTTGTTATTTTTGTAACTGCACCACTGACACACGGTCAGAGAGGTTAAGTGGCAGGGTCACAGAACTAATAAGGAGGTAAGCCAGGGGCTGACCTGCTGACCATCTCCTATTCCCATGGTCTGTCTGAGTTTCTCAGGTGGCGCTCACTGGACCTCATTTCTTTCTTTGCTGTTCTTATCATCCCGCCTTTATCATCATCTTCCTCACTGGGTCATGACTTTTCAACCGAACGCTAAGTGGTCCAGCCCAAGCTGAACTATTTCTCTTAACTTTCCAGTTTCCGTGAATTAATTGCTGAGGGTACCTAAACTATCCAAATATTGGGACAACTGTGTTTTATTGCCTTTTGTTTTTATAGAGTTTGAGTTACTTTCCAATTTCTAAGCCTGTTTTCTCAGTTTTAAGTGTTAATTGAAATGGGATTCTATGTCAGTTCAGAGCCAAGCCCTCTGCCCCTGGTTCTCCACGGGAGCGTCGTGGCCCGGGCTTTCACCTCCACTGCTTGCCTGCAATGTCTGGCCCTTGTGTCTTATTGTGGTTCTTAGTCATGAGGATTTAAGTAGGGGTCTGACTCTTCTCAGGCCCCAGGATAGAAAGTCTAATGGCCGCATCCTTGTGTAACCTTGTCTGTGTCTGTGCATGCTTTCATGGGGTTGTTTTTTGTCAGAAGCAGACTCAGGAGCTGGTGTCTGTTTTTGACTGGCATTTTGGGGGGCCTTGAAGGGAAGATAAAAAAGACCCCAGATCTACCTCAGACACTAAGCTTAGGTTTCTCCAGAGGATGGAGAAACACATAGATCGGATGAACCCGAGGTCTCCCTGGCCCTGACAGGTTGTCAGCCAGGCTGCCCAGCCCTGACACTAGCCCAAGGCAAAGTCCAATGCCTAATTCAGAACGATCCCGAACAAACAGAAATCTGAGCGTATCACCCACCTGTCTAAATGTCCACTGGCTTTCAGGACGTCATTTCAAGTCCCCCTGGGCTGGCCCTTTTATCAATACCTCGGGCTCCCTGGTGGCTCATTCTAACTCCCGCCCACTCTACCATCCCACTTCCGACATCCTGTGCTGCAATTTCTCAGGTTAGTTTTCTTAGGATTCTGTCTTTGTTGTTTCCATTGTTTGGAACTTTCTCCACACGCTGCCCCCAGCTGCTGCTGTGTCTTCTTTAAAGACTGACTTGAATTTTCTTGGGTGCGCAGAGGGGGTATTCACACACTAATGCACGCCCCTATGGGGGCCAGAAGAGAGCACTGGAGTCCCTGGAGCCAGGGCTACAGAAGTCTGGAAACAGAACCCGCTCTTGCTGCCGAACCATCTCTCCAGCCCCTTAACTCATTTTCTTGATGGTCTTGCTTGTTCTTTATATCAGGCACAAAGGCCTCTCAAAAGTGCCCCATAACTCTTTGCACGTCTTGGGCCTCGACTTGGATCGTGAAATTGCTGCTGCTTGTCCTCACTCTAGACAGGAGGGCTGATGACTGTCTCGCTCCTTATTCTCTTATCCATCCACATCCGGTACAGCTTACATTACAGGAAACATGAAAGGTAACTGTACAGTCAGAAGAACTATGACTCAGAAGGGAAAGACAACACAAGCCCAGAAACTGAATTCGGTCTAGATTGCAGACTTTAAATGTGTCAGTCTAGATAGGTTTCTGGCTTCTTTCAGGATACTTCTAGATTGTAAATAATGCGACTGAAGGCAAGAGAGAAGGGGTAGGGACAGGAGGCAGAACCAGTAAGAATGTGTTAACCAGCACGTGTTGCTTCAGTTGCTCTCTCCTAGATCGACGCTAATTTTGAGCCACTAGGGGGCACTCTTGTTCTATACAACAGCGAGGGGGAGCGCCAGACTGCAGGGTTGCTCCCAGGAAGCCGAACTTGTCCTCTAGTCCCTGCTGTCCTCACCCCATCTCCCCAAGGCCGGGAGGTGTACCCTGTGCTTAGTGTGTCAAAGAAACAAGTCGTAGTATCAATCAAACCCAAACCCAAACTGCACTGTGGCCCCCTTGGCAGGGGTCCCGTCTGGAGTGGGGCCCAATATTAAGGAAGCGCGATGCAGTTCCCGGGAGGTGCGGGCTTCCCAGCCGGAGTGCCTAGGGGGGACCCGCCGCAGGTGCGGAATCGCTGGCCCCGGCGCCAGGCTCTCCGGAGTTCTGGGGGTTCTGGGTCCCCCGCCGCCCCCGGCCGCACCTGTTAGTGTAGCTTCCCGAGCTGGGCTGGGAAACTGGTGTGTACAGCTGCCCTGCCCTCCTCCAGGTCAGGGCCAGGTTAGAGCCGGAGGGGCCCAGCCAGGTTTCAGAGCCGTGGGCTTGCTTCCCGTCGGGCTCCGGGAGAGGCAGAGCAAAGGAAGTTCCTTTCACATGGCCCGGAGGAGTGCTGATGCGTCGACGATGGTGGCCAAGGCTCCATGATTTTTGTCTTGTTTCTTTTGGAAGGGGCAAGGCTCTGGGTCCTCTCGGAGCGCTCCTAGCTCTCAATGATCTTTCAATTGTGACCCAGGGCTTTCTTCCCTAAGCCTCCTTCCTGTCTCCATCCTCAGTTGTATGTAGTTGTCTGGCTTTCCCCTACCACAGCAGTTCAGTAACATTTGAGTTCCGATGGGACTGGCTGTGCTGCTTCAGAGAGGAGAGCAGAAGTAGTAGTAGTAGAAGTAGTAGTTCCTACTACTCTCTAGTAGGAAGAACACTTCCTGTCCCCTTCGCCCCGCTAGGGTGAAGCCCCACTGCTTGAAGCCGATGGAATCATTCACCCTACATTCTACCCTCCGAGGGGCACACTGACGGTCTGAAGAGCTTTGATCAAATGCCCGCTAGGGCTGTTTCCTGTGGCACAGGGAATCCCACAGGTTCAGTGTCAGGGACATGGAAGGACTTTTTCTGTAATGTAGGTTTGGGCGGGGGGGGGGGAGGGCATGATTTGAACAGTGTTCCATCTAAGTCTGCACAGGATTCTACCATGTGCTTCCAGTGCCTTAACTAACTAGCAAGCACACTTGGCAGACAAGATGAGCACCTAGCTAAGGAGCCTCCATTTATACTGATACCGCTAACCTCCAACTGATGAGAGACTCATCTGGGGGTAGTTTTAGAAGAAAATTTAATTCTGCAACCGTCTCAAAGCTCCATGTCATAGGCATATCACGCTCAGACCACAGGACACAATTGAAACCAGATACAGAAACTACAGAGCTAGTCCACGGTAAACTATGTCTGATTCCCACTGTAAAGAACAGCGCCACAGTCACCAAGTGGTGGTTAAGGGGTATTACTCATATCTGCACAGTTCTCTGTGATGTCAATTACAGTAGACTTAGGCTTTGCCCACCAAGCCAAAAAAATCACTAGAGCATGCAAATGTGTGGCCAAACACACTATAATAAACACATTATATAGAAAAACACAAATGGAAGGAAAATCAAATTTAGCCTGGATTTCAACAGCTTCTGCGGTCTGGTGCTAGGGTATCTCTGTGGTCCTTCTCCTCACCCCACAGGCGTCCTGTATTCTAGTCCTTTGTGAGATTTGTCACCTCTAGGACAAAACGAGCCTTGAACTGATGTGCTCGCAAACCTCTGTAAGCTTATCTTGTGGCCTCAGATGGCCTCTCATACCACAAGCATTTCCTAGAAGCATGGCTTCTCTTTCTGGACAATCACAGTGGCCTCCAACCTTTAGACTTTTCCAGGTCCCACGCCAGAACTCCTCTCTCCTTCCTGCCGGCTTCCAGGCCCCTGTGCTGTTCTGAGTCCTTCCTCACTGTCTCAGAGGTAAGGCATCCGTTTTGGAGACTAAGGCATCTTTCCCCAGCCCTACCTGTACAAAGCGGGCAGAGGCAGTGTAGGGCAAGAGCATTCATTCCCTGTAGGGCAGAGTGCAAGCAGCGTGGAGAGTTTTCCCAAGTGTCAGCAGGAGACGGTCTATAAGCCACACTTGGAGAAGGCCATATGGTCATGGCTCCCTGGATACTTCTCGAAATCCATTAAAGTAGAGAAATATCTCCATTTTATTGGCTTTTAACAGAGGTCTGTGTATCACATCAGGAACTCTGTGCGGCCCTCTGAGGTAGAAGAATGACATGTCCCATAGATGTCAAAGGGCAGTATGTGCCGTAACTCTAAGCCATTCCTGTAAAAGAAGCCTGGAAGGGGTGACCTCCAGAGGTTGCCGGTGTTCGGCGCTATAGGCTCTGCAGGTGGAACAAGCCACCTCCTGACGCATGGGTTCAGGACTCAAGCCCATCGTCAGGAATAAACCGGAGTAGAACCTGTCACCTCCGAAAGGTGACACATTTCCATCACCAAACCACAAAGAAGACAAGGGCTGCCTCTCCTCAGTCTACGAAGAGCCACCGACACACTTAGCTCTCCTGTCCGTAGATCTGGAGCCAGCAATTCAGAGCCCTGTTAGCTACACCAGGAAGAAGCCATCCTACGGGAAAGGACAGAGGCCGCTGCCTGAAGAGAGGGTCCCCACCTAAGTGTGAGAGGGACAGACCAGAGCCATGATGGGCAGCTGTGCAGAAGTCTGCAGCTGTTGGAAGGGAGTGGGAGAGAGTACACTCTGGAGTTAAGAACAAACGGAAGGCTCCCAGAAAGCAACAGTGGAAACCGTGGATCCGCAAACATCTTGGTTTAAGATGTCAAGTCACTGTAAAATAGAAAAATCATTTCATAATCCTATAATCTGCACATTACTAATCTGGGATTTGAAACAAAACAAACAATGAGGCTCTGAGAGGCCAGCTCTCAGCCTCCGACTCGGGCGTGAGAACTCCCACGGGCTCAGGGCACGCTCGCACCTTTGGCAGGATGGCCTGGCGCCTGGATGGGGAAATCAGAGATGTGAATCATCTGGGACCCGTGTTCCAGGGCTGATGCAAGGCCACCGCTTCCCGACTTTGGTCACATATTTGAACCACCTAGGGAGCTTTCAGAATTGCTTCAGCCCAGAGCTTTGAGCTACTTGCTCTGGGGTGTGGTGGGCACTGGGGATTGGAAGCCAGTAGCTGTTCAGAGTGCAGCCAGGGCTGAGCAGCACCGGGGTGAGAGGGGGTCAAGCAACCCTCTGGCTGGCACGGTCTGAGCTCACTTTGGATAAAAGCTGCCTTCTTGACTCTTGCTGTCCCGCGTGAGGAGGCATGGGTTTAAACCCAGAAGATGTGAGTTTTTTCAAAAGGAAATATATTGGTAAATAAACTGAGGTGGACATTTCTGCCCTTTCAGCCAAAGCTGCCCCCACACTATGCTCTTAGCTCTGGGGAAGCTGTGGAGAGTGCTTCACACACAGGGGAAGGACACACCCAGGCAGAGGAAGCCTGAGCAACAGCCTCACACTGAGAAGCAAGAACTGAACACACGGTCCCTTTGGTCCTCCCGAGTCCTGGGTTGTGTCATCAGCTCCTCAGTGACAAGCTTTGTTCGGGTAGAAGATTCTAAGGGGGTGCAGACTATCCCACCTGGCACCTATACTACGTTCTCAACTGTGCACACAATGACTTACTCAGACCACGCCCTACACACGGCTACAGCTGCCACCTCATCGTGAGCCACAAAATACACAAAATTCAGCAAGGCTGACGAGGCCCTCGAAGCTTCTGTGACCGAGTTTGCACAGTCTGCAGCCCATCTCAGACCCCGAGTGTGAGCATTTTTAATAAGTCCTTTGTTCACTTATATTTGTCTTCCTGCTTTCGATGGTGTCCACTTGGACACCCAGACCTGCCCGTTAGAGTCTGAACTGCGCGTGCTCACTCAGCCCAGCTCAGAAATGTCCCCAGGGAGCCTTCTTGCTATTTGGGGGCTTGCAGCAGGCTTGCTTCCCCTGAGGGGCTCCAAGTGACCTTTGAAAAGGGCTGTAGCTGCCCTACAGGACCCCTTTCTCTAGGTAAAGGAGGTTTCCATTCTAAGATTTGCTTTTTAAAAAACTGGCCTGATTTTCTCTTGATATTTAGAAGCCTACCTGAGCCCTGCGTGGTTGGCAGGTTCTCCCAGACCCTCTCAGTCTAAGTACTACAGCGTGGAGTTCCTTACCCGCTACTGCATACAAACCAATTCCAGCGGAAGAATGGGGTGAGGACTGCGAGTGCTCTGCGGCACGGTGTACCTGCCATCAGCGTGCCAGGAGTTACATCCTCAGGACAGAGCAAGGGGAGCCGCAGGGAGGGTGTGGGGGAGGGGGGAGGGGCATACAGAGATGAGAAGGAGAGAGCAGTGCGCATTCACCTGGTCTCAGAGGTATAAAGGCACACACATTTAAATGATGTAAGTGGAATGGAAGAAACCATAAAGAATAGGATGGAAAAGAAACACTTCATGTCAAAATAATACTCTAAAAGTGAAATATGTGAAAAATTAGTAAGATACTAGAAAATATAGTTCAATACACATGATAGATGTCAGAGGGGGAAATTGACTTATATTAGAGCAAAATTACATGCTTTTAATAACACGAATTAATATCCCAATGGAAAAATAAGCCAGGGACACAGGAAACTCGTGAGAACAATACATTAGCAGCAGAGAAGAGCATCTTAGTCTTACACACGCGCAGTGAGCGTGGCGGAAGAGCGGCATCGTTCTTTATGAAGTTAGTGGAGACCTGAAGCTGTTAGATCCTGCGAACAACACAGGTCCCGTTCTTGCTCAGACCTCTTCACCTAAGGCTGGCTGGGTGGCAAAAGGAAGGACGATCCCATGAGCTACGATTCTACACTTCAGTGGATGCCAGGGATCAGGAATCCCGTGTAAGCAGGCTGCACTGAGGACATCGGAAGGACTCCAAGGATCACCAGATCAGAGCTAGCAGGAGAGAGATGCTGGAACTCAGAGCACAGGGTGCAGATCTACTCTGCTCACCTTTCTTAAAGGACGTGTAGAAATGACAAGAAATATCCCTTTAGCCTCATGTAAAGAGGGCCATGCCTATAACCGGAGTCATGTGATCTCGGAGTAGACCAATTCAGGAGCTGCACTGTGCCATCCAACAGAAGCTGAAATCCTTTTAGGCAGGTACAACATGTCAGAAACTTCTTATTGGCATCTTTAAAAAAATTTGCCTCTAAAGCGCCATCTTTTAATAACTACACAACTTTTACAGAGTCTCTCTCTCTCTCTCTCTCTCTCTCTCTCTCTCTCTCTCTCTCCCCCTCCCTCCCTCCTTCCCTCCCTCTCTCTCTGTCTCTCCCTCCCTCCCTCTCCCTCTCTCCTCTTTCTGAAATTAATTAGAATGATATCCTGGCAGTCTAGTAAACAAAAACCTATAGTGTGTGTGTGTGTGTGTGTGTGTGTGTGTGTGTGTGTGTGTATCTGGTTGATCACAGTTTGCACAGTCCAGGTACCACCTACTGTCCCCGGCACTGGATGAGAGTGCACTGGCCCAGGGTCTGAACTCCTCACTAGGTCTGTTGGGATCCAAACCCCAAACATGGTGCTTCCCGATTTACTGATGATAAGGGGCTGGTAGAGCAGTGGCCGGTTCAGTTCTCAGGACTTCCACAGCAGGCAAGCTCGGAACCCAGCCATGCAATGGCATCATATAGTCGGTTCTGAAAGGGACATGGAGCTATTTTAAGTCTTAGCGCCTGGGAGTTAACTTGAGTCTTCAGAACCTTTCTGTTTAGCTAGCATCAAATGACACCTTTCTAACAGCATGGAGTTAGATATCAATGCTATTCTTTGATGGAAAATTTAATGAGGATGAAATCAAAGCAAAATTTATGTCCCAGAGAGTTGGAAAAACAAACAAACAAGCAAGCAGTTTGAGGATAAAGAAGAAAAATGTTCATTCTTTCCAGAGGCTAGGCAAGACGTGTGGTTCATAAAGGCCTTGGGATTCAGCAGATATGGCTGTATCTGTGGCTGGGGAAGAAGACCCAGAGCTGAGGGCCAAGCACTAATGGGACCCTGCGCCCCACGGCAGAATCTGCTCCCCACCGTGGAACTGGCTCCAGGCTGATTCCTTTTGGTCTTATTTCTAATGACAGAGATAAGTTTTTTTCTTGAAGGCAAGGACCTTAGAGTTCTCTCTTCACAACCTTGCCACCAAAACTTCTACATTACAGAGCTCTTGAAGGCCTGGCCTTTATACTGCTCAAGAAAGTGCACTGTACTGTGGGCAGACAGTAAGTGACTGCCACCATTACCGAACAGGGCTGGAACCAATTAGTCCTTGCGGAGGAGGCCTCTTCAACTACATTAATTCTGGGCAGAGTTTAAGATGGACGAACCCAGACAGTCTCATGACATTTCGGTTATTTGGTGGTACCTTTGTCCTCTATAATTATGATGGCTTGCTGCTGGACTGTGGGGACAGCACACCGATGAGGACGGGTGTGGGTGAGGACCCAGAAGGACACCAGGTGCTTCCTTGATTTGTCATTTTTAGTTGTGAAATTCTTGGGTGACTAAGACAATGCTGCAAGACTCAGTTTCTCTACCTCTAAAATGGGAGGTACACCCTTCCTGGTGGTGTTGCTAAGGTTATCTAAGGTGACGGCTGGCTACTGCAGCTATTATAGCAAGTCTCCTCTGTATTAGCATAAAGTGAAAGGTTCTGACAGACTGAATTGTGGCCAGCAACCACGGAACAGCCTCTGGTCTATGAGGCCTAATGCACACTCTAAATGAGGGTAGGGGAAGGAACAAGATCCCCTCCAAATGTCACTAAGCCCAGAACTCTTAACAGACACTGGTTCCCTGTGGTCTGTGTGTGGGAATGTCTAATATGATGAAAAGTGTCCCTTCTTTTCTAATTTTCATATCACACCCCATGTAAATGGTATTGGAGGAGAGGGAGAGAGGGAGAGAGGGAGAGAGAGAGAGAGAGAGAGAGAGAGAGAGAGAGAGAGAGAGAGAGAGAGAGAGAGAGAGAGAGAGAGATCTGTCCTCACACACCTGACTGACTCTCCCTGGAAAAGTGACTCTCACTTTTAGACATTAGTTGGCTTCTCTCATCCAGATGTTGCTTATGTTTGTTGAAGGACCTTGGAGACATTTATGCCCAGGCATAACTGATTCCCTAGTGATGAACATTTCTCCATCTGTGGTCATGAGAAGACACTTTCTGTAGATGGCAGAACTCCACCTAGAACAAGTGCTCCTCTCCTCTGACGTATTCAAAAAGGGACTGTCTCCCATACAGCTGAGGTCTAGCCCACAGAAGACCCACAGCTGGGGATTTTTGAGAGAAAGAAGCCAGCTCTTGCCACCACCACCCTTTAGCATAGCCTCTGTGTGTGGTCCTTCAGTGGTTTGAAGAAGTAACTTGGCTGGTGACCATTGAGACTGCAGGCTCTGGGCGTATGGAGGACACTGACCGCAGAGCACGCTGGTAGCCACGGGCAGTGCAATGGGGCGGGGGGTCAGTCCTCTCTCATCCAGCCCTCTGTGGCGGGAATGGCTGCACACATCCTCCTCACACACTCCTGGCCGCGGAGGAGACCCATCCTGTCCTCCACCAGGCAGGACCAGGTGAATCCGAAGTGAAACTTGTCTCTTCTGAACTGAACCCCTTGTATCTCTACCAGTTTGAAGTATTAGAGGCCAAATTTGCCAAATTTTGCTTGGCAGCAAAAGCCCTAAGCTTACCTGTCTTCTTGGAATCAATTCTCCTGTCAACTAGTCTGTGATGAGTATGCACCCTCCAGATGCAGGAGATTCTTGTCTTGAACACTCGACATTTTCTAAAATGCCTACCCTGTAGGGCAAAGAGTCCTGGCCTCTTGTCTGGTTCCTAGGATGATACAATGATTCCCACAGCCATCTAAATAAAGACTCAAGGTGTGTATGGTGTCGGTACTGGTTGACCACTGCGACAGCAGGTGGTGAACTCAGATCTGAGGTAATGCCGGAGCGGAGCGGCAGCTTCGGGAGTTCTTCCTACCAGAGGGCTGACCCCTCACTTTCCACTGACACAGTCATAGCCTTCTAGAGACGTCAAATCTTCCCAGCCTTGACTGCAATTCTGAGAGGATAACCATTTCACGATCTTAACAAAACACCTTCTGGCACCCTCCAAATGGAGACCTAACTGCCGGTTTGAAAGGGACTTGCTTGTGTGAGATCCTTTTCTGGCTGCCCCAGAGAGGAACGGTTACATATCCTTTGCCCCAAGAACTTTCCATTCTCTTCTGAGTTAATGTGGCTTTAGGCTGTAGCAAGGAATTAGCAGATATAGAACAGAGTCAAGCCCAAGAGGCTTTTAAAAGAAAGAAAAGAGACACCGAAGGCTGAAATCACTTCCTAGGCTTTCCTTTCATCCTTTCTGGCACTTTGCTTTGCTGACACCACCCTGCGCTTCCTTGGAGACCCCCAGCCAGACTCGCCGAGGGCTCTTGGTAGCATAAAGGGGTGTAAGACGGGGAACTAACCAGTCAGTCCACTCAATTGTCTGTCAGCCCCTGCCCAGCAACTTATAGGCCAAGACGGCATAGCGCAGAGTCACAGCCTCCAGGGCCTGGATAGGAGACACGATAAATTATCACCACTTCGTAGGAAAGGGTCAGACCAAAATGTCACTGTAAAGTCCCAGGTTTAGCGGTGTGCTAGTGACAGGTCAGATGTGGGACCAGGAGCTCCTTACCTCTGAGTCCAAGCCACTGGTTCTCCACTTCCTAATGCCCTTCAGTACAGTTCCTCATGCTGTGGTGACCTCTAATCATAACATTATTTTTTTTTGCTACTTCACAAGTTTAATTTTGCTACTGTTATGAATCATAAATGTATATATTTTTGGACACAGACGATTGCCAAAGGGGTTGGGATCTACAGGTTTAGAATCACTTAATACCACACATATAATAATATGCATACATATAATATATATGATAATACCAACATATAAAGTAAAATGTAAACTATCTTATAGCTGTGTATCTAGATTTATATCATAGATGTACGCATTCGTGCTTTGTATCCAGAGTAGGCTCTGGATTCACTGCTGCCCTCTGATTTGATCTCACTCTCTTCTCTTTTTACAGATAAAGAAATCAAGAGCTAATCACACAGATGAATGTCAGCTCCTGCAAGCCTTCAGGCCCCATTTGATCTCAGCATTTTACCAAGTCCTTCTTCAGGTTTCCTGTGGAATGGAATGCTTTGTCTCGTCCTCCTATAGTCTGAACAAAACTGTAACACAGCTCCTTCCGAGTCTGCTGAGTAGGTGAAGTGCAGGGTGGCAAAGTGTATCACATCCAGAGAGTCAGTGGCGTCAGGCACCCTAAGGACAAGGCTGTGTTCACCCACAGTGCTGGGGTGAACAGTGACGAGAGCTATGCCCTTGGTTGCTAGGGAAACAGGCTCATTTGAAGACACTGCCCTCTTACCACCATCCACGCTGGTCAGCTTGGCTTGGTTTTTATGCTGTTCTCAGTATGCCTTTTATAAAACCATAATCTTTAACACACAAAGAAGTGTGAAAAAGACCATTCTTAGGTACAACAATTATTCCTCCTCTCCCACCAAAGCCTGGCCCTGAGTGGAGGATCCGGAAGGAGGTGGATGCTCATGCAGTGTTTACGGTGCACCCGGGGCCTGACAGGATCGCCTCATGCCCCGTGTCCCACTTGAGAGGAAACGGAGGCTCACAGAGGTTACACACTAGAACTTGTCTCATATAGAGTAAGGATTGACACCTTGACCTACTGGACAAAAAGCATTCCGCTAAGTATGCATTTTCTTCTTGACACTGGACAGGCTCAGCTCCCAAGCTCTCTGGTTTCAGGGACTCTAAACTGTCATGATCAATCACTTGCCAGGGACTTAGCCTTTATATATATATGCTAGAAATATCTCTGCAGGTCATTATTGAATTCTAGAAAGAGGTTTGCCTGCACTTAGGGTCCTGAGAAAATCAGAACCAGGATGAGAATTTAGGGCTGCAAAGGACCGTAGCAAACACAGAGCAACACGTGAGTGCTACGTTTCAGGGCTTGAGATGGAGACGGGCAGGTTGAGGATTTACCTAGGTCATACAATCATTTTGTGGCAAATCTTAGGCCAACACTGGGTGTCTTGCTTAGGATGAGGGATGAGAATTCAGCATGCCAGCCATAAACTACAGGGTTATAGATAGTGACAAAACTTTCAAGGGTCCTGAGGATGTAGGCAGGATTAAAAAAAAGTAAAAGCTATGTATATGCAGTGGAAGGAAAGAACCAGGATGTGAAAATAGAGATCTGGGGTGGGCTAAGGAGAGTCAGTAAGTGACTTCCCAGACTGTTTTGTTCCATTGCACATACAGTTGGAAGCCAAATGCAAGCCACCAAGGTTGCAGTGAAGCACTGACCAATTATAGCACAAATATTTGCGGGCAGCTGTGGGAGTGCGAGCCACCTGCTCCAAGTTTACAGCTTTGTTAAACTTGGTAAACATTAAAAATGCAACGGGAACGCCCTTGATCTGCACAGCATCCCATGCCTGTTCTAAGGGGCCTCGCTCGGGGGCTGGGGCCTTTCTGCCCTTGGCCAGGCCCTTCTCAATCTGGGTCAGTACTGCCTTCTGCCGGGACATCAGTGCCGCCAGTCTCCAGGAGAGACTGAGGGAGGCTGTTTGGAGGCCACAGGGATCCTAGAATACAATGTCCCTCAGCAGTGGTGTGCCAAAGTTATATAGTTAAGGGCCAAAATGACTCTTGATCTCTGAACTTTGGGTCTCTCTCTAGGGCTTCTTCCTCTACCTTTGGCTTTGAAGATAAGATGAAAGGGAGTCATAATGTTCTACATTATAGCTGGAAGAGACATGCATGCTGTCATGTGATAATATGGCAGAATTAAGAACTGATGTGTGCAAATACCAACAGTACCCTGGTTGAGAAATATTTTGTCTACTGTTTGATTCTGCAGTTAAATGTAAACATGGGGATGGACACGGACCTGCCTAGAGATTTCCCCCGAAAGGATCCGAATCTCCCCTTAGGCTGTCTATCCCAGTCACCTCTGTAAGCCCGGCGATGAGTAGCAACCATGTTGCCTTCAAGAGAAAGGGCGACTCCTGCTTCCTTTGCACTCAGCTCCCGCCCGCATGGTCCTGAGCTCACTCTGGCTTGGCACTTACTTGGACTTTAGGCCGTCCTGCCCATAGGGCTGCAGCAGGTACTGGTGAACGAGCTTGTCCCTGAGAGTCCCAGCCAGTTTGATTTTCTTTCTTGATCGATGTAGGTTGATGATGAAAAGTGTAATAGAGCCACGGACATAGTTGTGGCTGAGTTCAAGAGGCAGAGAGGAGCGGGAGAAGACGAGACAGAGTGGTCAGTTAGATGCTCCCAAAAAACAGGGCCACCCCAGCAAGCGCCCTCATTTCCTGGGTCATCCTAGGAGACCTTCAGGATGGGGTGCCTGGTTACTGCAGTTTCCTGAAGAGAAGGCACCCACCTTCCACTACACCCCATGCTTGTTTAAATTTATTGGGAATATATGTGTGTGTGTGTGTGTGTGTGTGTGTGTACACACACACACACACAAAATGACTGACAAAAAAGAAAAAACAGGAAAATAAAGAAACAAGGAACTAAAAGAAAATTTTGGTTGACATTCAACATTTATAAATCTTAGTTTGAGAATTATCTATAAAGCATTTTGACTATAGGATCAAACTATCTACATAGACCTTTTCAGCTCGTGTATACGTGGTCTTGTGCTACTATAGTTTCTTTCACTCATTCAGGAATGCTGAATTTCCAATCATAGAAATGTAACATAATTTATTTAGCCAGTCCACCACTTTTATGGATTTATGTTGTTTTCAGTTTTTTTGCCATTATAAATTATGTCACAAAAGCCTTAACTTTACATAAGCCTTTTGTGTATGATGCTTATTTTTGGCGGTAACATTCCTGGATGCTGGAATCACCGGGTCAAGGAGTGTGTGCGCTGGCTGAGTTCTCATCAGCTCTCCACTCCTCCCTGTGGTGTCACACGTTCAGATCTGTGAGTAATGCTGAGGAACTAACTGTCCACTGGACGGCTTGCTTGCTGCCTCCGCTAGGGGAGGAATGGAGGCATCTTGTTGTTTAGCTTTTACTTCTGCAGACACAATCTCTTGCTAGGTAGCCTAGACTGTCAGTGAATTATGAGCATCCTGCCTCAGTCTCCTCCTCTGTGCCAGGATTACAGGCACATGCCGCCGTTCCCAGCTCGACGCTGTTGGTCACGAAGGCCGGGGTGCTGAAGTGAATATGGAGAGCAGAGCCCAGGGAGCCATGGTGGACAAGGAGGCGTGTGACCGAGAAATGCCATCTTCTTACTGGAAGCCATGTAGGTTTGGGCATTCTTAGAAAGGCTCAAATTCAGATAATAACTATTGATAGCAAATGCCTTTATACACTGAGGCATCTTAATGGTCTTGGGTGAAACTTTTTTTTTTTAAACCACAGCAACATCACTTATTCTGATAAATACACACATTTTCATAATATTGATGTTATTTAGACAGTTTGTAAAAATTTGCTTCTGCCAGCTCTGTTCTAAGAGTACTCATCTCTTCATGTCCTTAAGAACACTGGGTATTTATCTTTTAAAATATCTGTCAACCTGAGAGAAGAAATGGGATCACGATGTTGTATTTTATATTCTTATTCACACTGAATCAGTGTTCTTTCATTTGCCCAGTCGCCATTTTAGAATCCCTTTAGATGAGAGCAGGGTGTTTGAACTAGGGGAGAACATCCGTTGCATGCAAGGAGAACCTTTCGGTGCGTATCAGCAAAGCTACAATGACTTTCCTCTCTGCAGGAAAAAGACCTTGTTTCTAAGAGGTCCCGTGGGACCCCATCTGGATAGGTTAATGAGAGGAAACAGAAAAAATGACCCAGCCCAGCCTTCAAAAGAAGAGTTCAGAGAAACTCTGAGACAAGCTTGCCCAGAGGAAAACGCTGCTTGCAGATATGGAGCCCCTGGATTCTTGGGTCACTAGTCTTTGTGCTTACAGAGGCCAGGTGGAGTTACGCAGCCAAGGGCGGGCTGGTAAGATAACTGGGAGTTTTGAAGGACAGGTTCTCTTCATTTGGGCTCGAGGCCTGGGAATCTGTATTAAGATCTTGCCAAGATATTTGGCTGATGAGTTGGGTTTGGGAACTACAATCTTAGACCAAAACACTGAGGTTATGAGAAGGACTTCCAGAATATCCTCCTGGCTACGTATCAGACATTTTCCCGTTACATCTGTAAGAAGGTACACTGTTGTGTTGAGGCTTCTTGGAGGTCTGCATTTGTGTTCTGATAAATCATTAAGTGGTTCCCCTATGCAGTCCTTCCTCCATTCCACTCTAATCCCCTGCAGCACGTACATTAGCTTTTGCAGTCAAATGACTCGGAAGAGGATGCCAATTGATTTGAGCAGGCCTGGGTTCTGAAGAAGGATGCTGGCGGCTTGCGTTGGCAGTGACTGTCATTTCTATAGGTGGGAATCTCAGCTAAGCTGAGCTATGTACAAGACAGATGAAGACATCATTAGCTATAGGTACTGTGGGCTCCAGGGTGTGAGCAAATTGGGCGTGGGTGGGTATCAGTTTAGCCAGACCACAGTAAACCCTTTTGCAAGCTATTAAACAATGGTTTTAAGGGCCAGCCGTGGAGGAGAAAAGCACGTGCTTCCATTTACGAGTTTCTCCTTGGCAGGCTGGGGCAGAATGTGCCCTTGGAGACTGCAGGAAGAAGGGCGGGATGTGAGGAACTGGTGGCTTGGAGGGAGACCTGAAACACAGCATTGCTGGAGGGAACGCTGTCTTTCCAAGCTGCTTGGCAATGGTTTGATTTCTATGTACATAGTTCTCCTGGGAGAGACAAGCCAGCACAGCCCAGGGAACTAATTGAACAGGTTCTCAAAGAACTCAGGGCCCTCTTAGGTAGGAACTGGTAATGAAGACTGCCCTAAGCAATCACCGCTGTCCTTGGTTGAGGGGCAAAGGCATGAAGCAGAGGACTTGTGGCTACAAAGACACATTCTTGGGAAGGGGTTCCCACATGAACCTAAAGCACTGTGCTGAGAATGTACTAAAGAATGTATATTCTCTGTCCACAAGTAACCAACCCTGGAGGAGTATGTACTCTGTTAAAAAATGGTGTCTGGAGGCCTGGTCAGCTTGCCATTTTTAATGCCTGATGTCAAGTCCTCGTGGCCTTTGGTTATCTTGGTCATGCCCTTTCTGAAGAGAAGTGTTCCAGTAGAGTGTCCGTCCTGTTCTGCGTCTCACTTGTGGTGAGACATTTTCACCAGCAGCCAGCCCGTGTGTCTGGAGTTCGTCTTCTCTGGCTGCTCTTTTCCTGCCTGACATCTCTTTGTTGCCATGGGAGGGGAGGAAGTGAGTCAGAGGAGGGGTGGGATGGGAAGATCCTGGATGCAGGAGGTGGGAGATGTCAGATGGGAGGTGTGTCCTGAGTCCCAGACAGAAAACAGTCGTGTTCTAGAAACATCTCCAGTGAAGCGGGAAGTCTGGGAAAGGGAAGGGAATGATGCGCCTCAGTCATTGATCATTCCCAGCGAAAGTTAATGCGCTTGAGAATGTAGTTGGTCCATTTTCTCCAAATCTAATTCAAAGGTTTTGGGTTTGGTAAAACTCAGGCCCTGTTTTGCCAAACATTTTTCCCCTTAATTTCAAAGCCCCTGTGTATTTTAAGGGAAATTTAATCCACATGTTCCTGATTCATTTACACTTAACTCATCAAAATATTGTTTTGTAAGAGTCATTTGATGTCCAAGAAACCTCAGGAACCTTTTTTATGAGCTTTAAAAAAAAAACTTCTTCTGAAAAACAGGAAGTCAAGTTTTGCCAATAGTAAATGACTTGAACCCCAAAAGGCTCCATTTTGCCTCAGCAGCCACCAGGCTTCAGTTGGTTCTGAGTGTGGCTGAGGACCTCAGCTCCACCCCAGACACATACACGGGCTCAGCGGAATGGCCATAGAGCAGTTTCCCTGTCGACACTTGATTGCAGGGAACAGATGGTCTGCCAGTACCGTGTAACTGGTTAACTCAGTCGAGGACAGAGGCACTTGCTGGTGTTGGCTTGAGAACCCGACTTCTCCTAAATCAGTTTTAGGGGATCAGACTCTGCGAGGCCAGAAAGGATCCATAATGCATGAGAGACGTGAAGGTGTCCCAGTAGGTGACAAATGACTATCAGGAAGATATAAAAGGGCTGTCTATGCTCTGCGGGGCACGGAACTGATTGATCTCTAAGAACCTTCTTCAAATGAAAAGCTCTGCCACAAGAAGCCTGTCATTGGCATATAGGGGTGCACAGAAACCGCAGCACTTCGTACATATAGGTGATGCCACAGTCCACAGAACTTTAAAAGGTGGTGGAAGTACAGGAAACATAAGCCCCTGTTGTGATAGAAGATGCTTGTTTCAGGCTGTTGGTCAAGGTTGACCAGTGTGAAGCCAATATATCTGTTGTGAGATGATTCTGTATCTTTGTCTTCTTTGCACACAAATAACTTTAAGTGCATTGGCCAATAGTGCTGCTCCTAACTGGCGAGGCTGTGAGACAAGACAGGTCCATGGCTTCTTGGAGCAGGTGTTCTCTTATCGTTGTGCCTAACTATCTGGACACCTGACACTTTTTGCAAGGAGGAGACCTTGGAAAAGTATCCTTGCATATTTGAAGGAATGAAAAAGACCTTTAACTTGGTTCTTATCATTGCTGCAGTAGTTTAATTAAATGAAAGTCTTCTTTCTTTTAATGAGGAGAAGGAGAGGTTGTTTTGGTAGGAACTTGGTGGAATTTCTTTCAAGAGGTTCTGATTGGCTTCCATAGAAGTGGGGGAGCAGTTGGGGCAGGGAGGGATTGTTGGAGGTCTCATGATAGTGAATGATAGAATTTTACACCATTTTCTGATGCTCGCTCTTCTGGCTGATGTGATAGGCAAGAATTACACCTACAGGCCATCAGGGGCACCACGTTTCATGTACATGCCAGGAGCTTATAAAACCTTTTCCATGCCTGACACTGTATTAGACACAAAAGATATAAAGAGGATCATCAGCCCCAAGTTCGAGGTACCATCAGGATACAAGTGAGGCCTTCTCAGGAGAATGTCCGTGAACACTAGTGAGAGCCCTGGGGCGGGCATCCATGAGGAACCCTCAGTGAGGACATACAATTCTTCTCAGGACGCATAGGTATTACTGTCTTATTCTGCCTGCATGCTGACTACTATTACAAAGGCCACAGACTGGTATGTTTTCCAATAGGGACAGAAGGTGCCAAGAGTAATTTTTCTCTCCTGAGGCTGGGGGTCCACCTTTTGGGTGGTTGCCTCAGGGCCTGCCATAGACAAGGAATACAATGTTGCCTTGTGTGATGATCAGATAATTCCAGGCAAGGCCATAAAGCAGTCAGTCCCTGTCAGGTGAGGGACAGAGCTTCCTGCCGAGCAAATGGGATGTTGAAAGCTTCTGGCCTGTCCCCAAGACAGCATTCCCTCCTCTACAATAGGCACTTGTATCTACAGGCAAAACAACAGCCCCTGGCGCCCACCTCTGCTTACAGTGAGTCTTTGAAAGCATCTTATCATGAGGAACAAACAGGCTTGGCTTCTGTCTCATCAAGGCCAGAGAAGGAACATATGGTGTAATCTGAACACAGCAGTTCTTTGTGCCTCTCTCCCCTTGATCAGCCCCGATAGGCCCTGGATGGAGGTCTGATGGGAGCCAGGAGGCAGTCCTGCCCCCAGGTTTTCTCTGTAGTAAGAGAAAGAATTCTTCCCAGGGAAACCTCCTCTGCCTTAAACAGGAAGTGATGTAAGACATAGTTGACCAGCTGGTCTTTGTTTTAGATGCAGTTTTAAAAATTTCCCCTATGTTCTGTATGTTTTAAACTTAAAGAGAAAACCTGCCAAACTTTACTAGCAGTTGACTTACCTGTTTTAAAGAGAACTGTGTTGCTACCCAGTAGTCAGGCTAAAAGGAGAAGGAGAAGCACAGAGCACCACAGTGGATTATGATGCTTCCAGAACCCCTTTCCCTGGAAAGGAACTCTGCATTTCACAGCCCTTTAACACTTAACAAGCTGAGGCTTCTGAACTGTGTAAAATGATGCTTCCCCTTGGCAACTCCTTTCCAGAGATCTAGTGGGACACCCACCAGTCTAGACCAAGTGTGCTACTGTCATAGATACTTATTTTCTTAAGCTCTGTGGTAGGTCAGGCCTTAGCCTCAGCCTCTTGTCTTAGCTCAGGCTCATACACACAAAATCTTTGTGGGCATCACATCAACTGGCACAGCCAACGTGCCCAATAAACATTTGTAGCTTGAGGAACGTTTTCACAAAATATTCAGTCTTCTCGAGTAAATCCTAGAGATGAAAGGCTCACTTGACAAAGAGTGATTGATCCTCTGCAACCTGCAGAGAGAATGGTGATCACAGGGGCAGTATTCAATTAAGACCAAGGAACCACGGTGGGCTTTGAAGGGTCCCAGTACCCCGGCTTTCTAAGAGGGGCTGCTATTGGGTGACCTGCTCCCACCATTCCTGTGAAGACTTACTTGTGGTGGTTTGTGCAGTGAGCATAGATCCTCAATTTGTCTCGGATGACTCTTCCTGGCCTAGGCTTCCGCTGGAGCCCAGCTACATGCACTGCCAGGACTTTGGGGCCAATCAGACGCTTGTAAAGTAGAGACAGCCAATAGTCCTGAGGGGAGTAGAGAGGTGGAGAGTCAGGGAAACAACGTGCATTCAGGTGTGCTGAGAAAACATGACAGAACACAGGTCAGAAACTAAGTGCTGCCAGGAGTGTGGGATGGCTGTGCTCCTGAGGAGCTGGCTGCCGGCTAGAATGAAGCGAACCCTTCCTAACACAACCTTTTCACTGACTAAGTGGGGGAAGAGGTCCCTGAAGTGGACTCAGAGCAGCATATGAACAAATGAATCAAGTTCTTCTCAGACGAAATAACCAGTTGGGGTGAGGGGCTTACATTTCTAAATTTGCTTCCTGTGGCTTCATTTTCATGCTGGTTTGTGGTTTGTTTGAAGTTGGAGAATGGGGATTTCTAATTCTTAGGATGTCACCAATATAAGAATATAAAATATCACTCTCCAAATGCTGCCCTTGAGGACTGTCACAGATGAGGGAGGTGAAGCGTCTCCAGCAGGAGTCCATGCTGAGGTCCATCCCAGAGCCAGAGAGACAGGCAGAAGAAAGTTTGCACAGAGTTCTAATTCCTGGTTAGTTTCTATATTCGGTGATACAAAGAATGTTCCTAAAGAGAATTTATAACTAATCAATAAATATCCACTCCGTATCCAACATGTGTCCGAGCTTACAGAAGTCTGCCTATCACCATCTTACTTTTGGTTGTGTTTGCTGTTACCACATCTTGTGTTTGTATTTGATACAACATATAACTGACATTTATATTGTGTAAACTCTTAACGTTAACTGGTGGTTTATGAACTTAGTGTTTATAACCCACCCATGTAAGACCACTACAAACTCTGGAATTCAGGGTAGACTCTTCAGTGTTGAAGGTATCAAGTGGTCTTCACTGTGTTCATCTTTCCAGACAGAAGGCTCTCGGGAGTGTGTGTGTGTGTGTGTGTGTGTGTGTGTGTGTGTGCGCGCGCGCACGCACGTGCATACGTGTTTAAACTGTGTGATCGTTTATCACATCAGTGGCCTTAAAATGTATGGTAAATTTTATAAATCAGAACAAATATCTCAAAGAACCTTTGTCACCAGAATAGTTCTGTATCTGCTCTGATAGCAGGCTTTAAGCCCTGCCCAACTCTAACTTAATTATTTTTAAGTGGCCATAGAATGGCTGTTAAGTAAAGTCTCCTAGTACTTAAAATGTAAATGTTTGAACATTTTTTAATTACATCAATAATTTTTAATTTCTAAACTGTAAATTGGCTACTAATAGCCTGGTATGATATAATCTCTCTTCTGGTTGGAGATGTTTTCTATTTTATAGATCTAAAATTTGGCTCAGAAAGCTCACAGGTACATTCTAGGTCACAAAATTAGCCAGTGGTGGCCCCCACACAAAAACAGGGGTATATTTTCCTCCAACATTGGTGCAACACTTAGTCTGAGAAATAGAAAGTTACATTGTATTAAGGTACAAGGAAGCTTACAGGCAAATGGTCTGTGGACCCAGACTCTGGAAGTGACCCTTAGTTTCAGTATAGCCAGCGACTGTGGACTGTGATGTAACCTACGATTCTTACAGTCCAGAGCATTTAGAATAAAAGGCTCAAGCATAGCACACTGTTTCTCCAATTCCAACCCAATTTTTCCTCTTTAAAAATTACTCTTCATCCAATGTTTTATCACAAACAATTTGCTTTTTATTCAGAAAATCTGAAAAAGCTAAATAAGTCTGCTCTCAATTTTGCATTTAGGCATGGCTATGTTGTGTTATGACAATTCCCAACTAAGGTAAGATTTTCAACTAAAGTAAGACATAGCCATAGCAAAAAGCAACACTTAGGAAAAATATTGCTTAATCTCAAAATACATGTAAAGGTAGAAAACATAATTCAGAAAGATCAACCTAAGTATTCCTCATCATAATTAATGATAGTTAAAATCATAGCAAGCCATCCTAACTTTGAGCAGTCCTTTTGTATTGTGGGGTAGCTAAATGCCACACCATCTCCAAGAAAGACTCTGAGGACCCTGGATTAGTCTCTGAGGAATTTGTGATGGACGGGCTAAAGAAGATGACACTTATTTCTAGTAACTACAGCCTTTTCTTCAGCCTAGCATGGCAAAATCCACGTAGAAATTTGTATCTTAGCCAGTGAGAAGTGAATAGCTTAGGAGTTAAATGCATTCATAGCATCATATAACACAGCCACAAGTCTCCACAGCTCTTTTCATGCTGTAAAAGGGAACCTGTACCCATTAAACTTTAACCCATTTCCTTCCTCCCCCACTCCTGGTGATCACTATTCCACTTTCTGTGCATCTCATGTAAGCGACTCATGAATTCTTCCTTGGATGACTGGCTTATTTCATATAGCATAATACTCAAAGGGCTCATCTATGTTGTACACATTCTAATCTCCATTCTTTCTAAGGTTGAGTCATGTTCCAGTCTATGTACATATCAGGTTTGATTTAACTTGTGGCCTCATGTATTTTGAAAAATGCCCCAGGTGTAATGAGAATGATGCATCTGCTGTTTAACCTACTTGATCTATTGTGGTTTGGGCCTTCTGTTCCCTAACTGATCTTCTCTTTAGATGTCTTCTCTGTTATGAATAAAGCACAGATATCTTCAGCTGTAACGGTCTGCTTCTCCATTCATCTCCGCCAATTCCGCCCGCATACTATTATGGTCTGTTATTAAGTATATGGGGTTTGTTATATAGTTAAATTTTCATGTACTGAATCACTTCAATGATTGTGCTTTTCAGAACTAGACTTTCTGCTTGGCCTCCTTTTGGACTTTGGATTTATTGACCCATCTGTTTTGTTACTATATCTAGTTCTTGACTTTCTCAAGATCATCTTTTAGGAGCTTTAAGGCAGTAGAATCTTTAGGAGAACTCTCCTCAGCTCTTCTTCAGGGACACTTTTTACTGATTTGCTTTTTAAATGTTTCATATGCCATTGTTTCTTTTATGCCTGTGATTTTTATTTTTGACACTGAATCTAACAATATTGCAACTTCTAGAAATCACGTTTCTCCTTTCCTATTACACTTTGCTAGTGTTTGTTTTTTAAGTTGTTTCAGGCTGAGTCTGTGCCAAGAAGCACTGTATATGTAAACCTGTGGTTCCTGCCTTGCAATGCTGCCACACTATTTTAATGACCACTGTTCTACATTCCAGCTTGAGATCTGGTAGAGCAAGTCATTCGATCCCATTCTCAGGACGTGCTTGGTTTATAGTGGGGCTTTGCGCAGACAGAGACATTTTAGGATTAGATTATCCGATACCTAAACCAAGTCTGTTGAGACTTTGGAATTACAATACATTCATAACTCTAACGAAGAGAGTTTACATTTTACAGTATTAAAATTTTTTAAGCCATAGGTATGACAGGGGCTAACAAACAACTCTTGGGTGGTCTCTCCCTTCCTATATTTCTGTCTATTCTGAAGATGAAGTTGTTCACAATTGCATGATTTTTTCTATTAGATTATTTCTATCTTTTATAATAAAAATGTATTGGGAAATACATGGAAGTTTCTGAAGCTCAGAGCATGAAATTAAAAACTGCTTTTCCAAGTGTTCCAGCAGTGATGACCAGGTAGTAAGCCTAGCAATGGGGGACTTCAGTGCTAGGCCTCAGACTTGCTCTGTTGGCTGATTCACTGATTTTCCATCTGTAGAGAAGGCACTTTCCTTCTGTCTGTCCATCCCTTTGATGTCTTTTCTGAAAGAGCTCTTCACTTTCACTTCTACAACAGCACACCATTGCCAACATCTTCATTTTCCATTCCCAGTCCAACTCAAGGGCAACGTGTCCTGGGAAAGAGTGTGGCCCTGACAATGGCCAAGAATTTTCTCACACACTGAAGGCTACTGTTTGGTTTTTACTCTTAAAAGTGTCAGTTCACCACAAGATCACAATTTAAAGGTAAATATACATGAGTTCTAAGATGGTATTGCTACATATGCAGTACACACACACACACACACACACACACACACACACACACTTATGTACATTAGGCTGAGACCATAGACTGGTACCCTTGGGTAGGAAGAGCCAGGGGAATAGCAAAGTGGAGTAACTCAGCCTGATGGGAACTCTGGTTAGTTGTTTGGATGGTGGAATCACAATAACGTTTTACATTGTTTTCTCCTGAAAGTCACACACAGGCATGATTTTTGTTTGTGGTAAATAATGTATTAGATACTATATAAAAATACAACAAATAAAATCTCACAAATGGGTTGTTTTCTGAGATTTCCTGATACAGAAAGGTTTGCCAATCGGCTTCCATCTCTGAACTGTTTTGCTGCAAAAGGGATACATTACAGTGATGCCAATCATCTCCAAGGTTACAGTGATGCCAATCATCTCCAAGGTTACAGTGATGCCAATCATCTCCAAGGTTACAGTGATGGCAATCATCTCCAAGGTTACAGTGATGCCAATCATCTCCAAGGTTACAGTGATGCCAATCATCTCCAAGGTTACAGTGATGGCAATCATCTCCAAGGTTACAGTGATGCCAATCATCTCCAAGGTTACAGTGATGCCAATCATCTCCAAGGTTACAGTGATGCCAATCATCTCCAAGGTTACAGTGATGCCAATCATCTCCAAGGTTACAATGCATCTCCAAGGTTACAGTGCTGTTGATCATCTCCTCTCTTGGGAGAATGGAGAATTGTGACTGACATGTCACAAGTTGAGGGTAGGAACTCTCATCATGAACCTTTTCCCCCCTTTTCAGAATGTCTTTTCATTCTTGCCTTTCCTTCCCCTACCTAGCTCACCTTTAAAACAAACAATCAGACAGATACACAAAAACAAAACAGAACAAACAAAAACCCCATCGGATCTCTTTCCTCCCTCTCTCCCCTCCCCCATCTCTCTCCCTCCCCATTTCTCCCCCTTCTCCCCCATTCCTCCCCTCTCTGCTCCCCTCTTCACCTCTCTGCCCTCACTGTTCCCTTGTGAAAACTACTTTTACTCAGAATCAAATGTGTTTTCCCTCCCTGTTTCTTTCCCCTTCCTTCCTTTCCTTCTCTTTCTCTTAAATGAATACGTTCTATTTATCTAATTAATCACAATAAATATATATGAATGTGATGATTCCAGACACTTAAGGGAATAACATGAAAAAACAGAACATTTATGACTATGTATATCAAAGAAAATAATACATATACACATAAACACATATATTTATACAAACTAACAACAAAGACAATGGATGAAAGAACACTGCAAAAGTCTCCAGACAGTAAGAGTCATTAATGGGCAAAGAAAATTCTATGACCTTTTATGTCAACAGTGAGAAATTTCCAAAGGAAGGAATGCATTACAGCTTCCAAGGGACAAAGAAAGACACAGACATTCTTTAAATGTATCAGGCATGAGAAGCTGAAGAAAAATTGTGTCCGTTTATTGGCTGGGGACGGAAAACTAATAGCAGGTGACACCACAGTGACAGGGGTTTTAAATCTTTCTCTTTCACTCAGTATTTGTCAAAAAGTCAATTGTTGTCTGAAAGGAAGACAAGGAAGTGTATGGAATTAGTTGAACCAAAACAAATAGGAAAGGGGAAACTGACAGAGGACTATAGAGCTTCCTAGATTGACTGCTGAGCTGTATCCTTGAGGTCTGAAACTACCAAAGCAATCCCTATAGCCCAGTGCCAAGGAGAGGCACTGCCGTGGAATACCCACTGTGTTTAAGGCCTCGCCATGTGGTTGAAGCTCAGGATAACTAATGGCCTTGCTCTGATAGAAATATTTGCAAGAGGAGAGCAGCAGTCAGTGAGCTCCTATAGCAAAGCATCTGATCCAGCCAAGAGCAGCAGCAGAACCTCCCACTGAGTGGGAGTTAAGGCTTGAAGAAGAGGGGAAGAGAGCTCAAAGTCCCAGGGATAGGAGGGAGTTCAGTGTGCCACAGCCTCGCTGTCCTTGCAAACAAACGCAAGGGTGGGCCAAAAAGAGGATGGCAGAGCCAGCTCTCAAGACCCTAAGGGTTTTAGATGTCACCTTAAAATAAATGAAAAGGTTATTACTACTATTATGGAGTGAAGCAGAGACAGTGACATCATTTAGTTTATAGTTATCAGGTTGGCTTTCACAACTGTTAAGAAAGTGGATTGAAGTAAACCACTAAGGAGTTAATTTATAAGAAAGGTGATCATGGTTTGGTTAAGTGAGTTGTATTAGTGAAGAGTAAAATGAGATATATCTTGGACACAGTAACACTGATAGGACAGGATGATTGGTTGGATACATGAAGTATGGAAGAGGACTCATGGTTTTCAGACATTCACATTTTAAGACTCTGGGGGATGGGATGGCAACTGGTTGCTTGGCAACAATAGCAGTGTTTCCCTTCTCTGCATAATCCCATCTCCTTCTAATCCACCCATGGTGCAGCAAAGCTTGGTGATGCCAGATTTTACCAGGAACAAATAGGTAAAAATATAACCACACAGGGAAAAGGACCCATTCTTATATCTTATTGAAAGAGGGAACTGTAGGCCAGATCCAGAAAACTCCACGTGATGGAAGTGTGCTTTGAGCAATTTTTCTTTTCTGGAGGAAAAGAAATTCTCTCTGACCCAGTGATATTGCTCAGAGCTATTGGATGGGCTAGAGACAGAAGATTTATTGTTTCAGTATACACTAGACCCTTTCTATCTTGTCTTTTAAAAAAAATTTAATTTATTATTTTTTTACTTATTCACTTTACATCCTGATCACTGACCCTCCTGTGGTCACCCCTCCCACAATCCTTCCTCCACCCCCTCCCCTTCTCCTCTGAGTAGGTGGGATCCCTCCCCCCACCTACTTCAAGTTTTTGCCAGGCTAGGCACTTCCTTTCCCACTGAGGCCAGACGACGGAGCGCAGCTAGAAGAACACATCCCACGTACAAACAACAGCTTTTGGGATAGCCTCCACTCCAGGTGTTCAGAACCCACATGAAGACCAAGCTGCACATCTGCTGCACATGTGAACGAAACCTAGGTCCAGGCTGTGTGTGCTCTTTGGTTGGTGGTTCAGCCTGAGAGCCCCAAGGGCTCAGGTGAGTTGACCTGTGGGTCTTCCTGTGGAGTCCCTGTCCCCTTTGGGGCTCGCAATCCTTCCTCCTAGCCTTTTATGCCTTTTATGTTTTTGGGTTTTGGGTTTATTGGATAAAGGCAGATGAGACACGGTCTACTCTGGATCCAAAGATCCAAAGACAGAACTCATACTTTTACTGTAAAATTGCCCAGAGAACATGCAATGGGCGAGTCAGTTGAGGGAAAAATGCCTTTTGAACTATTCTCGTTTCAAGAACTTGGATAGGCAGATTAGACTAAGATCTAGGATGCCAATGAAACAGCCTGCTCTTTAAAAAGTTGATATCTACATTAGATTCAATAATTCTACATCTCACAATTTCTTCCTAAGCAAGAAGCATACATATGTGCAAACATTCATCTATGAGACGGTTGCAGCGACTTCGCTGATGTGCACATAACATCTGCCCCTCCTGGCCACAGCACAGGATTTTCTTACGGACGACAAGTCAGCTGTGATTGTGCACTCTTAGTTGGATCTCCTTTGAGATAGGTGACAATATTGAGCCAGTTGGACACTGATTTTAGGGAACCTGAAAACTGAGTGGAGTGACCAACTTGACCAGTGTTATGTGGCCAAGTGCCTGGAGAAGCCTTTTCTACGCAGCCGTGCCATTCACGGATACTGTCATTAGGCCCCATGGTGCTTCAGCTTGTCCTCTCTACTTCCTGTCTCTTCTCCTCGGTGATTCAGGAGCTAAGCTACACTCTGGTCTTGATTCAGCACCCAGCATCCACATACCAGCTCACAAACACTTGTAACACTGGGTGATCTGAAGTCTCTGGCCACGCACAGGCACATGCCCATACCCTAGCCTACCCCCACCCCCTGCCGCCACCACTGCCAACAATTAAAAATAATATAACACTAAAAAGATTTCCTATCTTTTCCTCATTATCATCACAGAATCTTAATTGGCTGATGAGTCAATGGGATTAAAACCTGAAAATAATTGTTCAATAAGTTAACTAAGAGATAAATTTTGACAGATTCAGCTATGGATATTTCATAGTTCCTAAAAATAACATTTTGGAAGAATACTAAAGGATTTTCATTATGTTCATTAGAGATTTAGAAGGAACAGAATAATCATACAAGGGAAGACTGGCTCTGTGCTCTAAGGACCATGGCAAACCTCTCCTCTAATAGGACTGGAGGGAATTTTTTGAAAGAATATTTCTGACAGGGGACTAAAAGGAAAATAAACAAAGAACTCAACAAGGAATCCAGGAAAAAATGACCCAATTAAAAGCTGGGCTAGACCCACCCCATGTGAGAGAGGCAACCCCTGATACTATTAGTGGTACTCTGCTATGCTTGCAGGCAGGAGCCTAGCATAACTGTCTCCTGAGAGGCTTCACCCAGCAGTGGATGGAAACAGATGCAGAGGCCCACAGTCAAACATCAGGCAGAGCTCAGGGAGACTTGTGGGAGAGTGAGGGGAAGGGTTGAGGGAGCTGGCTGAGGAGGTCACGGGCACCACAAGAAGATCTACAGAGTGAACTAACCTGGGCCCATGGAGGTTCATAGAGAATGAACCACCAACTAAAGAGCATGAAGGGCTGGACCTAGGCTCCCTACATATTTGTAGCAGTTGTGTAGCTTGGTCTTCTTGTGGTTCTCCTAACAACTGGAGTGGGGATGGGAGACTGTTGCTGGCCATGTTGCCTGCCTAGGATCCCCTTCCCCTAGCTGGTCTGCCTTGCCTGGCCTCAGTGGAGGAGGATACACTTGGTCCTGCTGTGACTTGAAATGCCAAGGCAGGTTGGTACCCATGGGGAGGGTTCCCCTTCTCTGAGGGTAGTGTTATGTGAGGAGGGGGGCTGCAGTCAGGATGTAAAGTGAATAAATGAATAAATAAAAATGGACTAGGGATCTGAATAGATAGTTCTCAATAGAAGAAATGAAAATAGATAAAAATACTTCAAAAAAGTGTTTCATAGTCCTTGATAAATTGGGGAAATTAAAATTAAAACAACTTTGAGATTTCATCTCACCCTAGTCAGTATAAGATCAACCAAACAACTGGAAAAAATTACTGTGGAGTATGTGGGGAAAGGAGACTCCTCATTCACTGTTGGTGGGAGTGCAAACTGGTGCAGCCACCTGAGAAATACATTCACCAGGTGACCCAGCTATTCTACTCCTTGGCATATGCCCAACGTACTCAATGTCCTACTCTGGACAAACTTGCTCAGCCATGCTCACTGCCATGTAGTCACAACAGCTAGGACACAGGAACAACCCATATGTCCTGTGATAGATGAATGGACAATGGAAATGTGGTGCGTGTACATCATGGAGTACTATTTCACTGTAAGGAAAATGAAACCATGAATTATTCAGAGAAGGTCATATTGACTAAGGCAACACAGATCCAGAAAGGCAAATGTAGTATATTCTCTCTTGTCTGTAGTTCCTAGCTCCATATCTTCATGTGTGAGTATGTAATACAGCAACTGCAGAAACCAGGTCTGATAGGGACTTAAAAGGGGACTAGCAGGATACAGATGATAGGAAGGGGGAAATGGGGAGATGGGGAGATGGGGAGGACGATTTAACTGAGGAAGAGGGAAGAGGTCAATATAGGACGGAGGAGGGACAAATAACACTGAAGTTATTTGATAAAGGCTCAAGGAATTATATTATTTGCATTTACCTAAAATCATATACAATATATATAATCACACACACCATACACACATGCACATGCCCACACACACACCTTAAAGTTATGACATTAGGGCTGAAAATGCTCCCCATGAGTCATAAACTACCTGACAAAAGCAGCTAGTACCAAGCATGAGAAACCTCCCTTTGAGTTGTTGGTCATAGTTCAACCATTCCCAAAAGTAGTCCAGAGACTCCCAAGACAATAGAAGCTATTGCCACTTCCCTTGGCTGCCACTCAGAGTCCAAAGGTAAGTCTTCATTGATGAAGCCACTACACACACTACACATATAGGACATAGGACTCAGTTCAAGTTAATATGACCTAAAGCCCCCTTCCTGTGATCTAGCTTCCACAATACCAGAAAGTACTATGTTAGCTGCCCGGAGGAGGGGGTTTGGGGGGGGGACAAGCAATAGTCTTATCCACCTGTGACAAGTATAAGCCATAACACTGTCTAGTGCTGCAAGATACCAAAGGTGTAGTAGTGACACTCATGTCTTAGAGGCAACCAATAGCTGTCTGATAGGACTTAGGCCAACCCAACAGAAGGGAAATCATGCTTGGTACTAGAAACCTACCTAAGTACTCACTAAGTACTCACTGGGGCTAGTGAGATCACAGATCTTAGAGGAGAACCTACTGCTGCTACTTTAGTAGACTAGCAGATTACTAGCTTTATTTTAAACCTTGTCCTTATATCCATGGATAAGTTTAGCTTTCATCCCTTGTCAAAGAAACTTTGTTTTACAGTAATGAAGACCATTACAGGAAACCACAACTGAATACAATGCATAGATCAATGCACCAGGAGTCCAGCTCCAATGGATACATCATCAATACAACTCTTGTACCTTAAGTTCAGTGAACATCATGGAAAAGGGGCCAGAAAGGTTGTAAGAGCCAAAGGACCAGGAGGTCTGCTATGCGACTATCTCCTAGAAATGACAGGGATGCCCCCTCGATGTCAACTAAGGTTGGCTTTCTTTTGTATTTCACTCAGTGGAAGTCTGCAGTTCTCGCCATAGAGTGTATCTTGAATGCTCAAGATACACAAAATCTTTACACAAATTCTTCCAGAGAGTTCTGGAAACAATCACAACTATTTGCTCTTTTTAATAGATGATGATACCAAGGCCAGGAGACATAAAGTAGTTTATCTAACTAATAAATTTAGTCCTAGCTGAAAACCCAATGCTCAGACACCCTCTATGTCTTATAAATGTTGAATGAGTGCATGCATGAAATCAAGCAGATAGTTTCTTATTAATGATCCCCAAATTATAAATAAGAATTTTTTTTTTAGGATTAAGAAGTGATGGCCTACTCCATGAAGTAACTGAACTTCCCAAGGGAAATGTCTTATCTAGTGAATTTGTGACTTCACTCAGACTTCTTTTTCACTTTCAGAACCACTGTTGCTTCCAGCTACAAGGCAGCCTCATTCTTTTCCCTCTTCTGAAGGAAGGCCTCTGTGAGACTCAGTAAAATGGAAGGAAATAATTCACTGGCTGAACGAGGTACTTGGAAAGCAAGAGGCAAAAACATTCCTCCTACCTGGACTGACTCCAAGGGCATGAGCTCTTCTTGTGGCTCTTTTTTTTTTTTTTTTTTTTTTTTTTTGAGCAGAGACAGATCCCCAGGTGTGAAGGTCACTGTCTAAACCCTCACTGTGTGGAGAGGGGTCCAAAATACAAAGAGACATTTTGGGAAAAAATTGAAAATTAATTATTTAGTGAAGAGGAAAAGAGTAGGCAGCCAAAAAAATCCTCACCTCTAAAAGTAGAATTCAGCAGGAAGGCAGACAAGTATTGCCAAATTTCAGAGTCTCCTTGATTTCCTGAGAGATTCTTGGTTCTAACATGGTTACAAAGAATGCAGGGGGCAAGCCCAGCACGGTGAAACATGGGGGCTGAGGCAGGAGGATCCCGAGTTTGAGGTTAAGCATCTTCGTCTATATAGTGAGAGATCCTGTCTGAAAACCCAGCCCAACCCAACCCAATCCAAACCATATCAGACCAACAGAGACCAGCATCTTACAACAGGAGCAATCCGTTCTCTAGACTCATAAGGACCTGAGCTAAGATATGACCTTTGTGTCATCATCACTACTGATAACATGGGCCGGGTGATGCTTATTCTGAGGGCTGAGCTGTGCACTGGCCTGTACCAACTGGATAGTAGTATACCTCTTTCCTAGTTGTAATATTAAAAATGCCAAATATTTCCAGTGGGGAAAGATCACACCCTCACTTCCCCACTTGGAGAGTCACTGACCTACAGAGAGGCAAACAGAAAACACTGTGTGTGCCCTTCCCGAACATCCCAGACTACCCTATGGATGTATGTATGCTCTCACAAGCCTGAGCTGAGGACCTGTTTTTGCTTAGGGTAGCAGAGGGAAGAAAGTGTCTCTTAATATTTTATGTTTGAAGATAATATGTAAAGATGTCTAATCTTTTATTATTGCTTGTTTAAGGATGCTCCCTTCCATTTACCTAAGCCATGTAAAGTTTGCAAGCATGAGATGCTTGTATTGCAGTCTTTGCCCTTACAATACAGTTGCCTCTTGAAGCCCTTTGTTCTGGCTGCTGTGTCCATTCTCCACAGTGGCAGAGAATCTAGGGCTCTGGAGTCAGAACTCAGCATACCAACTCCAGTTCTCTTACTTGTGTTCACTGTAAGCCACTCAGCTGTGCTAAGCTTCATATTCTCAAACCATAGGACCTTTCCTTGCTAGACTGTGGTAGGCAGTTGATGAAGCCTGGGAAAATGTCTGACTCACTGGCAGAAAGAGCCAGTTCCTGCTTAGATTTTCTTCCTTCAGTGTTTGCTTATTGTGAAGAAGGCACGGGGAACACCTCCCTCCAGAGTCCAGTGCCCTAGAGTATTTATTTAGCTCTCTCCAGAGCACAAGGCAGGTAGGTGGGCAGTGCTGAGACAGTCAGGGAGGCTCTTGGATGTGACTCACACCTTTGTACCAGGTTTGTTCAGAAGTGACTTGGGAAGGCAGCAATGAGAGATTGGATGTGAGGGCCACAAGCTCTTTTGGGGTGAGTGTCCTCTGTGGCTACTGAGGCTTTGCTTCTCTGAGATGATATCTTCTAAGCAAGCTATAACATGGGTGATGGTAACTAGAGGCTAGGCTTACATCCCAGTTCAGCTCCAGCACTTTCTAGGGAGGACTGTCTCCTTTTAGGAACTTTACTCTGGAGCCTTAGAGTTCTCATCTGTAAGTAAGATAATACTTGAGCCTAGCTCATGAGGCTGAAGATTAACAGGACAGTACATGTAAAGGGAGCACCCTAGTGCCTTAAAATAGTCAATGATGTTGCCGTGAATAGCGATTTTCCTGTAAATACCCCTGTCCATATATGTCATATTTGAATATGTTTTAAAAAAGAACCAACACTGGGGCCAGCGGGGTTTAAGGTAGATAAGAAAATGTAACAGCTAAGCAAGGAAGAGAGAACATGCAGATGACATGTGTGGGGGAGAGGAGGGTAACACAGGGAGAGGATAGAAGAGTTGGCAGAAAAATTAAGATCCAGAGGGAACAGTGGAGCTGTTAAAAGAAATTACATGTGTGTAATGTAAGACCTTGTGTAATTCAAGGTCTTAGGGCCAGGACAGGGCATAGTCATGCCTTGTCTATATGTGAATGGATGAGCTATCAGCTGGCTTCCTGGCTAGATTCTCCCGCCACCACTGTCGCCATCATCGTGTTGTCATCATCACTGTCATCTCCTCGTCACCACCACCACACTTGTCATGCATAGAACCAACAGTCATAACTAACAGTCTCATACTTTGAAGAGCTCAGATTTTTAGTTGCTCCAGATCCAGTAAGGTTTCTAAGCAGAGCCGTCCTGAGATTCTACACTTGCTTCCTTAATTGGTTTTCTTCTAGTGTCAATTGAAGTATAGGTCCTTTGGCTGAGTGGCTCGTTTCCTCCCCTCAAGGCTCAAGGATCCAGAACACACAGGGGACGGTGATCTCCACCAGGAGAGCTCCAGGGATGCCTGGGGAACACTGTGTTGTTCACAAACTCATCTGCAGCTGCTTCAGTTAAACAATTACTATCTCCGAGTAGTGGCAACACCTATAGGAGCCGAATTGGAAAACAAGCTACAGATCACACCTTTTTTGTGCATGCACTTACTAACAAATATGTGAAAGAAGTACCAGCCAGAGAAGGCTGTTCTTCTGCTTTGGAGACTTAAAAGAGCATTTAGTTCAATCTGGCACGCATGGCTGAACCAGAAATGGCTATAATGTGTAGCTGGTGCGAGAGCATGGCCCAAATCTTGTCGTTCAGACTATTCTCTGCAGAACAAATATGTCATACTGGGATGAGAGATCAGGCTAGCTCCTTGGTGATTTTTGAACACCCGAGAGAGGTGCTTCTAAGGTTGGGATGTTTCTTGAAGCCTGAATGCTCGCTTCAGGGAACTAGGCCAGTCCCTCTTTCACTTTTACTCAGCAGAGTAGTTTATAATCTACAGACCCTAGTGCTAGCTACCTAGGGATTTCAAAACCAGAGTGATAGGAAATGCTCCAAAATTATATCCCATTTCACTTTTTAAATGCAAACTATGTCTTTTCTGTTTTCATTGGGTTCTACAGCTGTGGGCCATGGATGGGGCTCACTGAGGGAAGTGCTTGCTATGCACACATGCGGATCTGAGTTCAGATCACCAGGATCCATGTATAAGCATCAGGGTTGCTAGTGTGCACTTGGAATCCCAGGGCTGGGATGAAGGCAGGCAAATCTCAGGGGAGAAAACTAGCCAGTCTAACCCAAATGGCAATTTGCAGAGAGACTTATAAAAATTAGGTAGAAAAGTGATTGAGGAAGACATTTAATGTTCAGCCTATGGGCATGCATGTGCCTGCACATGTGGACACGGACACGGACACACACACACACACACACACACACACACACACAGAGCTGTATACTCAGTGGCTTTAAGAACATTTTAGTTATATCAGGATTTATGTGTTTATAATGATATTTTTACAATCTTCAGGGCACACCCAAACCAGGGTGTGAATGTAGACATATGAGTAGTGACAGGAAAATCAGTGTAGGGATAGACAATGTCTGCTTCTTCTTATGTCCTGTGATGGGGGCTGTTTCCTTTGCTATTTATGAAGAAGGGAATATCTGAGGTATGAGTTATGTGAGGCAGCTGCAGGGTGAGGGGAGACAGGCTTTGGAAATGAAGACCAAGTCCATCAGGAAATCCTGAAAGGAGGCGATGGCAGAGGCCTTATGTAGAGGCTTCAATATGGTGCTACTCTGTGGAAACCCAGTGAAGACGTGACCTGTCACTAACCAGAAAAATTATCTTGCCAAACTAGGTTATTTCCAAAGAAAATGTACTAAAATAAAATTAAATAAGAAGTTACCTCTATCCCAGGGGTTTTCTGGGGTGAGGCTCAAGTCTCCCTATAAGGATGCTGACCCAGGGGGACAAGCAGCACACTTGGGTAGGCACAGCCCATGGCTGCGGTCAATCTGCCAGCCACCACTTTGTCTTTGCCATTCAGGAAGGGACTATGGGCTAGTGGTGAGAATATTTTGGAGCAGACCTTTGCCAAAACATTCTTATCTTCAGTAAATGCAAAGGAAGAGCCACAGTGCTGTCTCAGTAACTACCTTGGACATTTTCCTCTACAACCACCTGAATAGTGAAAATCCCTCATTAAACACTAAAGAGAGTCATTATAGTTTTACAGGGTTTGCATAAGGTAATATCAGTTGATGGAGAAGTTGAAAGGAATGTCAAATTTGTCATAGGAACCTACTATGAAATGGAATGCAAATTCTTTAAACTGTGTTAAAATTTCAAAGTTCAAAGGAAAGTCCAATTTTAGAAATCTTCAGGCTGGAAAATAGCTTATTGAATCTGGAATGAAGACATTACTGTAAAGCCATTGCATCGCTTAATAATGCTGACATTTCCGGAAGCACAGTGATACAAGCCTTAAACTGTACAAGGTCATCCTTTTCTCCTCAAGTACGGCAGATGGGACATTTCTTCCTAGGTTCACTTCCATGCCATTCTGAAGTTTTAGAAGTGAGTAGTTGTTTTAGAAGTATGAGTGGGAAATTGAAAATATGTTTTGAAATCCCCTGTATGCCTTAGAAATTAAAGTCTACATAGTGTATATTTACTACCCCATTTCTTTTTCTCCCCACAGAAGCTTCCTTGTCAAGTATAATGAGAAAACGGCAGTCTACTTCTAGCTCCTTTCTTTCCCACTGTAAAAGATCTAAATAAAAATCAGATGTTTTTGCCAGAAGATGGACCAAAACCCCAATAAGACACTTTGAAAGGGCCAATGGTTTCTGCTTCTCCTGCTTTTTCTCCCAATTATCTTTGAAAAATATTGTTTTTCTTTGTTTTCTGATAATTTCATACAATGTGTCTTGATCATATTCATCCATTTCTCCCAACTCCGCCCAGATCCTAATTAACCTCCCTACCCACCCATCTTCATGTCCCCTCCCCTCTCTCTCAACATGAAGTTCACTTTGTGTTGGTTAATTGCTCCTTGGCTTGAGGCCTGCCCTGGAATATGGCTGACATATCAACCATCATTGCACCAAAGAAACTGACATCCTGTGGAGGTTTGAATATGTTTGGCCCCCTAGACTCATGTGTTTAAATATTTGGTCTACAGGGAGTGGCACTATTAGCAAATGTGTCCGTGTTGGAATAGGTGTGGTCTTGTGGGAAGAAGTGTGTCATTCTGTAGGTGGGCTCTGAGGGCTTCTAGTGCTCAAGCTCCACCCAGGGCTGAAGAGTTAGTCTTCTCCTAACTCTCTCAGCTCTTCCAGTACGATGTCTGCTTGGATGCTGCCATGCTTCCTGCCATGATGATAATGAACTAGACCTCAAACTGTTAGCCAGCCCCAATTAAATGTTGTCCTCTGTAAGAGTTGCCTTGGTCAACTCTTATAAGGTGTCTCTTCACAGCAATGGAAACCCTTACTAAGACACATTCCCTCTTCCAGAGTAACCTAATGGCAACAGTAGGATTGAGCCTCCATGACCACCTCCCCTTCTCCATGCTGAGACTTTGTCTGGCTTGAGCTTTTGCAGGCCTTAGGTATGTTGTCAGTCTCTTCGAGTTCACATGCTCACCTGCCATGCTGTGCCTGGAAAACACTATTTCCTTGACACCATCAACCTCTATAACCCTTCCTCAGTCCCAGGGATGTCTTCATGGCCTGTTAACCCACAAAGGGACCTGTGCTCAAAGGAGCACTGTACTTAGTGGACACTGCTATTGCCAATAATTTTATTATTGAACTGTTTTTGCAGGTGGCATACAATGGGACAATGGATGACTCTCTGAGAAGAAATGTTTATGGTATGTTTGAAGTCCTTCACTGCCCAAGTCATCATAGTGCTTGCCAGTCTCCATGATCACAATGCCATAACGCACAGGAGTTGAATGAAACTCAAATGAACATAAGGGAAAGGGTGTGTAAGGCTGGAGGGGCTGACAGCCCTGAGAAGGGACACTTTCTGTTCCTGTCACAACTTTCCCAGAATAGAGAAGGTGATGACATTCTAAGATGCACAAATGACTAAAAAGTCCTATCGCATCTTTTCGTTCTCATGCTATTTCCAATGCCTGCTAATCACCTTTGCTGAAAAGGACATGGAAGAACGCAGAAGCGAGGGCCACACACTGGTCCTTTCTGTGTCAGCGCCTTGTGCTTGGAGTCCGGCAGTTCGGAGTACTGGTATGTAAGTGCAGAAATACAATGTGCGTTGTTTTGGTAATTCTGCATATAATTCAAGGCTTTTTAAATAGCAATTAAAACATATACACATCATAAAGATGAACAGCAAATTAATGCTAGTTAATATTTTTTCTTAGAACAAAATTAAATAGCAAATAAAAATGCCATAACAAACCGAGAGAGACTGAGAGAAAGAACAAAGCTTTCAGTTTGGTCACTGTTTTGAGGCAAAGGGTCTACATTATCAGGACCAATAAAGTTTTGTTTTTTAAAACTCTATGCCATGGTGATATTCCATTCTTGTTATGTATTTCAAAGACATCATCAAATGGAATAGACTTCTAACTATATAAGAGAGACCCAGGAGCTATGTACTGAGAAGGCAGGATTAAGAGAAATCTGAAGTGGATTATTGTTTTATAATAAAAGAAAATTGTTTGTTATTATTACTATTATTGTTGTTATTTTGAGACAAGGTCTAGCTATGTATTCCAAGCTAACCTTGGAACTGGAGCTCCTCCTGCCACAATCTCCCAAGTGCAGGTATGATAGGATTCACTACCATGCCTCGCTGGGAAAGCCTTTAATGAGAGAGAACACGGTAGCAGGTAGTTAGCAGAAATAGGAGGATTTGCTCTGGTAAAACTTGAATTTGTGGGTAAGCAGTGTCTCTCATAACACACTATCATTGTATTATTAGATATAGCAGGACAATTACAAATGTTAATTTTTTTTGATAATTTCACACATAAATGTGTTTAGATCTCATCTACACTTTGCTCCCTGCATCCACCTCCTCCCAGACCCTAACCACCACTCCCACCTTTAAGCTATCATTATTGCTTCCTTCCTCACCTCCTCCTCTTTTTCTTTATAACACACGGGGCTCAACTGTGCTGCCCATATGTGAATGGGTATAGGGTGTCATTCCCTGGAGCACAGGCAAATGACTATGGGACACATCACTAAAGAAAAGGACTTTCCCTTCCTTGGTGGTTGTGAACTGTCAGTAACTCCTCCACTAGGCAGGCATGTGGCCTCCTGGGCCTCTTTTCTCTCCACATGGAGCATAGACTGGCTTGATCTGAATCACAGCTGCTGTGAGTTCACGAGCGCAGTGGCCTTCACCTATCCAGAGGATATCATTTGCAGTAGTATTTCCCAAACTCTGGCTCTTAGAAATCTGTCTGCTCCTTCTTAAGGGGTGTGGCAGAGATGAGCCATTAGAGGCACACAGTCCCCTGTCACATAGTCTCTGTACCTCAACAGTTGTGAGCCTTGGTGTTTACTACCCTCCTCAGCATAAAGAAGCTCTTCTGAGGAGGGTTAAGAGTCGTTTTGGTGACTCATGAGGTCCTGGGGGAAGCCTGCTCGGTAGCCGGGTGGCCTATTCAGAAGGGTCTTCATTAAAGTTTTATTCTGATTACAAAACCAATTCCTACATTAAATTATGGAGAAAGCAAAGCAAGCCCATGGGCTGCTGCTGTGCCCTGCAGCTGAGTGTGTGGTCTCTGGATTCAGAGGAGCAGGAAGTCAAACAGGACTGCGGGGTGGGCTAGAGGCCGCGACTCTGAAGGCAGATACTGGTAGAAGGCGGTATCATTTGTTTACTTTCATAAAAGATCTCAAAAATTTGGCAGCATGAGTTTGGTATTGTTTGCAGCTTTGAATGCCAGCCACGAATACTGTTCCAGAGTAAAGTTTTGCTGTGATGCTCCAGCATTGGAGCCAAGGCCTACAAGATGCCTCTGTAAGTTCAGCTCCTACAACCAGCTAAGAACAGATTGTCTAAGGTGTATGTCCCAGTACTACACAGGCCCTGGCTATGCTATGGAGCAGGAATATGACAATTGCCAGAATCCTGCAGCCAAGAAGCCCACAGTCCCTAAAACTAGACTTTCTACTTCCAGTTTTCTATGGTGTTTTTATGCTTAGAGGCAGAAAGGAGTGTATGGGTCTGCCAGGTGAATGAGGGGAAGGCTGGGCCATACAGACAGGATCTTTTATTTCCCTTCCCACTCTGAGTTGGTATTTGCATAACTATAGGGAAAACTACAATTTTGGTGTGGCCGCATAATGGAAATGTGTGGAAGCCATTCAGGCAAATGCTGTTTCTCTCCTAGCACTGCAGTAACCATACTATTAGATGTATCGGCATAACTGTCTGATGGAGGTTTTGTTTGGATCACACCACCATCTCCCACATTAAAGTCCAGTCGTGTATACTTTAGCGCTAGTCTTAGAGAACAAGTTTTGTTCCCAGTGGTTTGGTTCGGATTTCGGTGCCTGAGCTCATGCAGTATGGCCATCTGCTCACAACTTTAAAAATAAATAGAACATTGTTTCTAAGGACCTGAGGCTAAAAGACAGACATGGTCATCATTAAGTTTACAGATGACACTGACGGGAAGAAGCATGGGATAAGGATTCCAAATGGGAGTAAATGCAGGGTAGAGACCTGGGAAGAACATCCCAACCATAAAATAAATGACGAGGAAGGGCGGCTTGGTGTGTTCACGACGAGATTAGGATCAGGACCCACTGGGGTTGGGAGAATGAGGCTGGTCTAAGTTTCTGAGACACAATATTCTGGGCCCGAGAGTGCTAATAAAAATTCACATCTCTTGCAAAGATTTTAAACTAGTCCATCCTTGCCTGTAGAGAGGTGGGAACACCCCAGGCCCAGGGAACTCAAGCCCACGCTGGAATTTGTATGGTGTTCATGATTTAGGAGAATACTCTCCTGGAGGTCACATGAAAGGGAGGAGACTCTCAGAAAGATCCTTTCATCCATTCTTACCACTAGCCCTACCCACCCAGTCTGTCCCTGTCTTCCTGTCTCCGTCCCCACTCTTTCTCCTGGTGCACAATGCTGCTGGCGCTCTGTCTAAGCTGCTGCCATCGGCCCTGACCCTTCATGGCCTGCTGGGCACAGGTTAGTCGGGTCATCTCGTGACACTTGGATCTGGTCATAAGTCCCAGGCAGATCCTTCGCCTGCTGCTCACTGTCCCTCACGGCTGCTGACACCCCCTTCCCCCCCCCCTCCTGTCTACTCCACTGACTCACGACAGGTCACCTGGCTCTCTCGTCCGTGATTTCTCCGGATCTCCTTCCTTGGCTCCTCTCTCGGGTACTTTATTTTCATCCTTCAGGGTCTGCACAGAGAATTGTCCCTACTGCTTTATCTAAAATAGCCACTTCTTCAGAATCTCCCACACTATATACATTTGCCCAGGTCTTACAATGTTCCTTTTTGTATATGTTTCAAGGCTGACCATTTGGTGATGGATATTCAAATTGGGGTCCTCCTATTTCCCTGGTCCTCAGCATGCCTTAGTTGCCTGTAAGGGTGCTTTTCCCACTCCCACATTAGCATGTCTATTGGTGAACACAACTCCTGCATCTAAGGCTCAGTTGTCACTACATAAGAGGAGATGTAAAGACTGAAAGCCAGTAGCACAGGGAATTTGCTGTGAGATTATCTCTCTTAGAAATGGCAGGAGTTACACTCGAAGTTTTACCAACATGGCTGCCTAAACATGATCTGCACATGGGCAACACCAAGAGATACACCAACAGCTTGTCCCTGCCCAGACTGACTCTGAGTTCCTGGAAAGCAATAATCCATGTCTGTTTCCTGCAGCTACATTTCAGGACACAGGACAATGCGAGGGGATGACACTCAATAAGTATTAGGTAAGAACCATAACGCCCAGCATATTCAGTACTGGCCTGTGAACGCTGTGCTCATTCCTAAGGAGGGTATTGGCCAGAAAACTGATGAATACACACAGATATATAACAAGATCCCAAGTTGTTCCTCTGAGAATCATAGAGATGCAACAGGTGGGAATTATCTGTGATCGTGTGACCAAGGAACTTCTGATACAGAAGCTTTGAAAACATACATATTTCTTCTTCTATGTACTTCTGGCTATATCTCCAAATGGCTCTAAATTTCACACGGGCTACGTTCACATTAGGGTGACTTTGGTCTCCGTGTTAGATCACCCATGATGACAAAGGAGACAACAGTCAGTGGGCTCCTCATCCAGAAGGGCTCCCGGTGGGCTTTCTGGCTCAGTCCCAGACACTCGCTGCCCTCCCGGGTCTCCTTCCTCCAGCCAGCTTCCAGCTCATTCGACTGGCTTAGATTCAAACAGTGAAGTTCTGAAAGCTGAGCTATATAATCCACGATGCTTCCATTCTCTGAGTCTATGTCATTTTTATATTAAAAAAAAATCACTTAGTTCAGGTTTCAGAGTATTTCCGGAGGCAGAGCTGGAATTTCAGAAACCAGTGGAGAAGCAAGAGGATGTCTTGAGCTTGGATCAACCCTCCTTCCCCAGACCACATGGAGAGCCCATCAGTGAAGCCAAGTGTGTGCAGATCAAACCACGGGGCCAGTGGAGAACAGACACCCAATTAGTTACAATAACCTTTGACTGCTAAGCGAAAGGAAAGGTATACAGAAACATGGACACCCAGAATGAATCTCAGGACCAAAACACTCTATTTCCTATCTGATGTGTAAGCGCGAGGGGTAGCCCTCCTGAGAGATATGCGGTACATTCATTAGAACACAAGGGGCCAAGTGACCGGGCAGCCATGGCCCCAAATGAGCTTTACAGTTACTGCAGATGAAAAGGGAAGGCCATATATTTTTAAGAGGAAAAGCCATATAAATCTGACAGCTCCTCCCCACGCAGAGCAAATCCTAGTCATCTTGGGCCAAACCACTCTATTTTTCTAACAGAGACTTTCACAGTGGGGAGGCATTGCGAAAAATCAGCAGTGATGACCACAAACCACTCGTGTTACACCCTGGGCCACTCATGGTGGCTTTCATTTTCATTTTGAACAAGGTAGGTTGCTGTCAGTTTTCAAATACATACCTACACATGCACACACATGTGCACACACATGCACATATGCACACATGTATGTGCATACACATGTTTACATGTATACCCACACATACACACAAGCATGAATGCCTTACTCAACACACATGTACCTTACCCACAATAAATTATGCAAAATTTCTGTATCTCTCCTTAAATTGCAATAAACTTTTCTGTTTTAAAACCTGAGTTATTGATCTTAATAATAGCATCATAGGTTATGTTTTTATTTTTTGTTGTGTTGACATAGGCGAACAGAGATTGAAATGGTGTAGATAGTGATGTCTATCAACACACACACACACACACACACACACACACACACACACACATTCTCTGCTATGGGTTCAATACACTTTGTTCTCCAAAGGCTCAGTGCTCAAGGCTTTGTTGCTAGTGTGGTGGTGGTTCGTAGATGGGGGGAGTGGTGGGCAATTAGGTTTTAGGAGCTCTAGTTTTGTGTGGGCTAATGCTGTCTTTCAGGGGTAGCTCAGGTCTTGCTCCAGCCAGCTTCCTCAGGCTATCACAAAGGGAGGCCACCCTGTGTGCTAGGCAGCACCTTTTGCATGAGGATGATCTTTTTTTCCTACTTTCCCACCATTAGTGAAGCAGCTAAGAAAACTCTCACTAAAGCACTTCTGGCATCCTTTTTGGTGCTGCCAGTTACCAGGACCGTGAGCCCAACCCTCTTCTGTGTGTTTTGCTAGCATATGTATCTGTGCACCACATGCCTGTGTCTACAGAAGCCAGAGGCATCAGATCTCCTGGAGCCAGAGTACAGACAGTTGTGAGCCACCGTGCAGGTGCTGGGAATTGAACCCTGGTCCTCTGGAAGAACAGCCAGTACTGCTGAGCCATCTGTACAGGCCCATTAACCTCCTTACGTTTATGTTATCCATACTTAGGTATTTCATTGTAGCAACATGACATTTAATACAACATAATACATACACTTTACTTAAAAATTATAACTTAAAAATTACTTTTTACCATAGCCTTGCAAAATTGCCCACATGTTACTTACTCATTTCCTCCATTTCTGTTTCCAAGCAGCTAAATGTAGCTGGAGAAGAAGCACACAACTGAACAGATAGGTTTCACTTGAAAATGATCTCAAACTTGAGCCGTCCTCACCATCCGGCCAGTAATTCCGCGACGCTCCTCTGTGTCCTTGCCAGCCTTGCTTTCTGCTCTGGAGATGACCACTTTACACACTTCTTTCTCCTCAGGATTTCTTCCTCCCAGCCAGACGCTGACTGCCTTGGTTTCTGAGCAGAGCCACCAGCCATGGCTTGGGCTCTCTTTGTTCCCCACCACCCGCTCTGGGCATGGCTGCCTGTGCACCCTTTCCTCCTCCACAGTAGGAGGTGCGGCCTTCCCTAGGCCAGGCTGGTGGTGGGGAAGCACCTCATGCTGTTTCTCATTTGCCTCTCCCGTCTAGCCATTTTACCTGAGACTCAGACATACGGACACATCTGTATGTTTAGGGAAGATGTCTCTTTTGAGATCTAGACTGAGCTGAGCACGCGCGGTATTCCCATGTATGACTCAGGAGCGCCTCAGACTTACATGTTCAAAATGACTCCTGATTCACTTTCCCCTATGAACTTATTTTTCTCCCCAGCCTTCCTCTTGGCAACAAATGGCTTCACTGTGCATTAGTTATTTCGGCCTCTCTAAAATCCCCACATCGACTCCCATTTTGAATGTTAGTTTTCCCTTTCTAAATATATCTGGAAACTGACTGTCTACAGCCCTTAGCCCCATCCACAATCACCTTGACTGGACTACTGGAATAGTTTCCTGCCTAGTTTCACATCTATTCTTGTTCTGTTCCCAACTGTTGTCCACAGAGTGACTGAGTAGTCTTTGATATATACGATAACATTTCTCTCGTGGTTAAAATTCTTCCAGTGGTTCCCCATAGCACTTCGGATGAATCCCAGATTCCTTGCACGGTCCTGCATGGCTGGTCCCTGCCAGCACTGCCGAGGTCACTCTGGGCTGCGTTCCCCCATCTGTCACCTCTCAGCCACATTGGCTTTGATTCCATTCCTTGGAAATACCAGAGCCTTCCCGTTTAGGGGTCTGCACATTTTCCCACATGGCTGGAATGTCTCTGCAGCCTTCTGCACACTGTTCAGACCTTTCTACAGATTCTCCTGCTCGTTCTCACTTCTCCTTCAAGCACACAACATGATGCATGGTACTGTATTCCCGTCTTTTCTCGTCTCGTGCTGCTGATGCATTGCAAGTTCCACAGGGCAGGGACCACTATTCATATGTGCATACATATCCCTTTCCATAATAGGCAATGTGCAAAAGGAGGTAAATAAATACTTGTAACATTTGAACAAATGAATGGATTAATAAATAAAAATATTTATTGTAGCATTATAATAGAAATGACATGAACAACTAAAATATCTATTATTTTAGTAATAAGGTTATAAGCAAAAGGTCATATAAATCATGGCAAAGCCTTAGAATCCTAAGTGGTGGGTTTGTGGATCTATAGCAAGCTGCCTAAAACATACTAAGTAGAAAAGCAAACCAGAGAACATGACATTCGGCAAGGTTTACACTGTACATAAGTGGTTATGGAATGCTCTGTTATGGAGTGCTGAGATGATCAGAGTCATCCTTGAGGCCTCTGGTACACACTTCCTGGATCCTTACCAACCACACCAGGGACTTGTCTGATTGGAAAAATCTGCAGCACAAATTGGTGCCCCACTGGCTCCTTTTGGTTTCTGCCTTGTTACTGCATTTGTGTTTATAGACAAATATAATGGAGGAGTGCCTGAACGTGGGAGGGAGGGTGGGATGGGGTGGCTGCCCTTTCTCTCGCGGCTCAGCGCCAGCTTTACTTCAGTGGACTTGTGTGTTCCAGTCTCTCGTGGAGGTCTCTAAATCTGCAAATGACTCTGCCTCATGTGTGCAGAGGATCACCTGGAGGACTTGTTAAAACCCAGATCTGGGCTTTATCCCCATGGGTTCTGATTCACTGTGGGGGCCTGAGCCCTTGTTCTTACACCAAGGTCTAGTGAGGCTGGTGGTCTGCGCTGCCTTGGGAAAGGTTGCCCCAGTGCAGCAAGTCCAACTTTACTTTCTCCATATATGAGGGATTCTGTGGCAAGATTTATGGGGATGTAGAGGAGACCATCCATCCCTTTTGGTGTCTTTTAGTCCAAAAGCCTTTGAGTTTGCTGCCCAAATGCTCCCCACAATCTCTACTTAGGAGCAGTAATGAATAGCTGTTTGGAACGCTGCTCCTCTGCTTCAGACAGCTCGGAGCCTGTAGTGTACACATGGCATTTCATACCCAATCTTTAGCAGACCTGGGGCAGGATGCATCCCTGACTCCTATCTACTCATAGGGGCCTTGCCCTGCTCCCATGGTGACCTCCTGGGAGGGAAAGCAAAGGAGGACACAGTGAAGCAAACTCCTAAGGGAAGGGGTCAGGGCCCTGTGGAGAAGAGCCTTGACGTTAGCCACTCATTCCAGCTCCATAGTGAGACTGTCTCAGTTTCCCCTTTCTCCTAGTGTTAGCTATAATGGTGCAGGCTACCACACTATGGAAGCTTGGGACAGTGTATGTGGAAAACTATGTTCCTTGTTCCCATTAGTTTATACATTCTGGATAAGATAAATATCTAAGTGTTTACAACAGAAGACCTAAAGTTATTAACTGCTGAATGCAAATACTTAGAAATATAGACAGACTGAGGAAATTTAGGGAAACTTCGAATAGATGATGCAGTCCGTTGCCCCAGCTGAATGAGAGAACAAGGATTTTGAGCTTTGGGGAAAGGAAAACATGAGATTCTCCCCTCAGTCTGTGCCCTGTGTGCTAAAGGAGCTGGGGGGTGGGGGCAGGAAGCCGGCTTCTACACGTCTGCTCAGTGCCAGCATCAAAAGCAGCGCATCCTCCCGGCAGCACCCCGACTTGCTGGGGTCATTTGCCAACCTTCTCAGCATGCAGTTCTTGCTGTGATTTATTTTACTCTGAGCTTGGTACTCAAGTAACCTTAGTACACATAGATGATTAACATTCATAGTTAAAAACCCAAAGATTATATTTTTAGAAGGAAATGTCCAGTTTTCCTAATATATAGCAAGTTAAACCCTTACATATCTTGCCTTCTTAAAGGTCCCTACCTTTCAATGTCACTAGATAGGTGGGCTTTGTTTTCCTTTTAATTGATCACATCACAAAAATGGAACAGCTGTTTGTCTGAGTATCTATGATAAAATGCATTACAGAAAGTCTGGTGAAAGCTTCTAATGTACAACCTGATATCTAATTGTGGGACTATTAGCAAACCACTTAAATCCTCATCATCTCAGTTTTCATCGTCTATGAATGAGGGTTGTGTTGACTAGTCATATGTCAGCTCGACATAGCTAACATCATCTGGGAAGAAAGACTCTAAGAAAATGTCCCCATCAGACTGACCTGTAGGGAAGTGTGCTTGGCATTTCCTTGATTAAAGATTGATACAGGAGGGCCCACCACTGTGTATGGTGTCCCCCACACCAACCCCTGGTGTCATGGGGCATCTGTGGAGCAGGCTGAACGAGCCATGAGGACCAGGACCGCACTACTTCACTCCCTGCCTCTGGCTTCCTCTGAGTTCCTGCCCTTCCCTTAGTGATGGAGTGTGACCTGGGAGCTGAGAGATGAAATAAACCCTTTCTGCTCTGCTTTTGCTCTTCGGCTTTGTCACAGCAATGGAAACGTTAACACAAAGATCATAACAGCACCTAAACTCAGGATTGTGTGAGATAAATTAACACGGGTAAGCCCTGGTAGCTACTGGGAGAATTTTTTCTATTGACATTTAAACTAAATAGACATATTAGGTGACTTAGCCTAAAAGACCACCTTTACTTGCTGAGCCATCTGACCAGCCAAGGAGGATACTTTTAAAAGATAGTTCGTATGTAGTCTTTGCCAGTTCAACAAGGCAGATTCCACATTCATTCATTCATTCAACTATTGCTCTAGATATATGAAACTTTGGGGAAGAAAATGCTTTTGTGCATGTTGGGAGTCTCTAGCAGTTCCTCAATAAGCCTCCAAATTATTTATGTGATACAAAGATTCAAAACTGAGAAGGTGTCCAGATCTGAAAGGTAATTACAAAGTGAACAGCACAGAAGTCCTAGCAGGTCTCCAGTGCTCCTGTGTACTGAGGGGTGAGCACGCGTGTGCTGTGGTCAGCTTAGGTCTCAGCTTCGCCTCTGCTTGGTGACCTTGGGCAGGGGTGTGCTGGCTGCTCTCTGCTACCTTAGTCAACTGATAAGAGAATATATGAGAGTGTCTATCAAGGGGGGATTGAGAGGACTACATAATATGTCTGGGGTATATTATTATTGGTATAATGATATTTACAATCCTGGGGCCTCTTTTCTATAAAACAAAAGTAAGCAAACTTCTCACTTCCCTCCGTTAGAGCGTGTCCTGAGAGCTGACAGATGGCATAAGCCCGTTCCTCTCTGCTTTTGCCCATGGTGCTGTTATAGCAATGGAAATGTAAAGGTCTACCTGGCTGATGACTCTCGCCTCTCTCCCGCTGACTCAGGAAAAGCTTTCTTTCTGTTTTGGCCTCACTGACCCTGAGTGATTTCCCTTTCTCTCCCTTTTCATAGAGTTTTTTCTTAAATTTAAAATTGTATAAAATTTATATTAAATTGTATAAAAGATATTCTATTTTTTACATCATTTTTATCTGTCCCTTTGAACTGTACCAGTTTCTCCCTCACCCAAATTTGTGGTCTCCTCTGCTTTATTATAAAACCTGGTGAATCAATCCATTTACTGTTGCCCCTGTGCACATGTGTGCAGACTGGGTCTGTTCCCATGTCAGCAGCAGCTCTGGGCTTACTTCTGATCCTTTACTATCCTGATTCCTGCTGAGACAGAGCACCAGGCTTGTCTCTTTCTGGAATTGCAGATAATCTTAGGTATAGGTGTTGTAGGGCTCCCAAGGAATCTCCCAAATCCTCTGGATCTTAATTGGCACCTTTCCCTAACTGTTGTTTGACACTGGCTGCTATCAGGGGCACTTTGGGCCACAGATGGTTCACCTGATGGGCTAGGTCTGCAAACGAGGTGGCTGTGATATCAAGAAGCCTTGCTTCAGTCTGACTCCCAAACTGTAAAAAGTAGAGTTTTGTAGAAGATAGGTTTTTGGAGGTATTTATGGGCGTCACAATGGGACATTCTAAAGATATAATAATGCCTTAATACAAAATTTCCTGGCTTTCTTTTGAGTCACTGGAACACAGTGTTTATATTTCGTAATGTTAATCACATGCAATTCTTCTAAATCTGGGATCTAATGGATGCAAAAATTGGTCCAAATGTCAATTTTAAACATATGTTTCTTATATTGAGTAGACCTGTGTGATTCCAAACACCAGTTAACTCTTTGATGAGATCAGGGTCTGTTTTCCAGAGGTGGCTCTAATTGGTATTCAAGATGGGGAGGACTCTTTAGATCCCTCCAGCAGTGGGGTCAGCAGAGGAAGGCTACATCTCAAGCCAAGCATGAAGGCCTGGGATAGCTTGGTGAGTACTGTGTACCCACAAGCCGCGGGAGTTAGGAAGCTGTCCTGCACACTGTGGTAGGATCTGGAAATTTAAAAACTGTGCAGAACAATAAAAGCCAATGTGAGGACCCTTTCATGGGGACTTTAAATGCAGATGGAGAACATACTGATTTTGTTGGTCATTAATAGTCATTTTGAATTTCAAAATGACCATTTTCATTTTTTTCTAATGATGTGAAACAGTCTTCAGTGTCCTCGGAGAGCCATTAACCAGACTTTGTGCTGGTATCCAAGAACAGTACTCGTTGTTTGTCTGAAGAGAAGGAGGCTGGAAGATGACTTAGCTGTTAGGACAAACAAATTTATAGTTCTCAAAGCCACAGCACTCAGGCTTTAAATGCAAGGGCATCCCAACTGGAAGAGCTGGCGAGAGTCATTACACGAGGCACACGGAGGCGGCACCTGCTCTGCAGATCCCACACCCTACGCTCCCTCTATCATCTCTCCCAGAGGACAGTTTTGCTCTTAAGAGCTCCTTCCCACTTGGTGTTTGTAATGACAGTGCCATGAGTCACAGTCGTTTGGATATTTAAATTGAAATTGCCTTTTGAGCCAGTAAAAGTCATGGAAGAAATAAACTTTACAGTCATAACCTAGATTTTCTTTTCTTTTTCCTTTGGAGAAGTGTCTTGCTTTGTAGTTCTGGCTTCAGCTCCTCAAGAGCCGAGCTCACAGGTATGGTACTATGCCTGGCCACAGCCCAGGACTTTGTGCTTTATTTTGTAACCAAAGTAAAATTACTCAGTTTAACTAGTCATTAGTCTTGGTTCCAGATAACTTTGGGCAAAAAATATCTAACTCTCCACTGAAGCCCTGATCCTCCTCCTCCTGATCCTTCTGTTCAGTGCTGGGACCTCATCTACAAGAGGCAAGTATGTCACTACTGAGCTACACTCTCACTGCCCGCCCTTCTTTCCTTCCTGAAGAGTCTTTTGAAGCAAATTTTATTTTAAAAATGAACATCCTTTATTCAGGTATACAGGTTCTAGAATAGTCAACATAAATCTAGTATATTATCTCCTAAGGGTCAACAATATGGCTACTCAAACAAGACCTGAAAACTGACAATACCAATAGACATGCTAATGGGGAAGAGAAAACTCTCAAGGGATCCCACTCCTAGACAAAGAACGACTGGCAACTGGTGACTCCTGAGAGGGGACAGTTAGCCTCTCCTGGGGGTGAGCCCCTTAGCTGGTCATGCAACGTAAGATGGTCAGCCCTGAACCCATGTAAACCCAAGCAATGGCAAACAGACTCAGCAGGATGGATTTACAAATTTATGTGTATGTGTGTGTGCAAGTGTGTGTGTGTGTGTGTGTGTGTGTGTGTGTGTGTGTGTAATAGTAGTGATCAGAGAAAAGGAGGCTATCACTTTGAAAGGAAGGGGGGCATGGAATGGGTTGGAGGGAAGATAGATAAGGGAAGAAGTGATATAATTATATTTTAATTTAAAAAATCTTATTACCTTTCTATCCCACTTTCCTAACCCCAATGTCATGTTAAAACAGATTTCTTGCTTTTCAGATAGAAATGAATAATTTCATTTTTAGGCATGAAAAAATTTAATCAATTTTATATCAAAGCTTTAGTTTTTTAAATCCACTGTGATTCATATGTTGGCTAGTTCAGGCTTGACATAAATCAGAACATTGTAACGGGGAGGGAGTGTTATAGTTTTATTTGCTAGTTTCTATTGCCTTTTCTACCAGTTTCTCAAGCAAAGGGAAGGGATAGAGGGGAAGGAGAAAGGTAAAATTGGTATAAAAATGTCCTTCTTGTTGGAGTTTCACAGGCCCTTTCTACCATCTGAAAATCCTTTCTCTTTGGCACATTTTTGTGTATTTTTTCCAATATGTTTCTTTCTGCAAGTCTTCTCTTCACACTATCATTCCCGATTTCCCCGCCCCCTCTTTCCCCACCGTGTGTGTGTGTGTGTGTGTGTGTGTGTGTGTGTGTACATGCAGTTGAGGAGCACATTCTAGGTAATATATATAATACATTATATTAATATATATATATTATATATTAATATAATATATTACATATATACATATATATGTATATGTATATATATTCACTGAACTATGCCCCAGTGCCCTAAACTGTTCTCTTTGTGGGAAATATACTTCATGGGTGACCACTTAAAACTCCTCTGTTCACCTATGCTTTTCACACTCACAGCCTTTTCTGCTGGGGCATGATCCTTTTACAATGACAGAACTTGAGTTGTTTTCTATGGCATCCACTGTAGCCCAAGAAAACATGTAACATTTGCTCTGCCTTTGCTAGACTGTGACTTGATAAAACACTTTTCCCTTACCTTACACACTTGTTAGTAACAACTCTAGCCTGTGTCTCTGTGCTAGCTAGTTTTATGTCAAGCTGATGCAAACTAGAGTCATCTGAGAGGAGGGAGCCTCAATTGAGAAAATCTCTCCATAATATGAAGTTGTAGGCAAGCCTGTGGGGGATTTTTAAAATTAGTGATCAAAGTGGAAGAGCCTAGACCATTGTGGGTGGTGCCACCCCTAGGCTGGTGGTCCTGGGTTCTACAAGAAAGCAGGCTCAGCAAACCACAAGGAGCAAGCCAACCTCCAGCCCCAAGTTCATGCCCTATTTGAGTTCCTCCCTGCCTTCTTCAGTGAAGAACAGTGCTGTGGAAATATAAGCCAAATCAACCCTTTCCTCCCCAAGTTGCTTTTGGTCATGGTGTTTATCACAGCAGTAGTGACCCTAACTAGGACAATCTTTAATAATCCTCTAAGAGCAGGAGAAGATGTCTGTTATATCCTCCTTCAAACTCGATATACTTTTGAAGCCAAAGAAATATTAATACATGGCCAGGGTGGAGTGCAATAACCTTTCTGTGTTTTATGCCAGGATAATAGACTATCTTCAAAAGTAGATACTACGCTCTCTTTCAACCTCTAACTTTCTTCTTAAAAGAGGCAGGAGATGAGAAGTGGGCTCTGTGTCTAGAACTGGGTTTGAACTACTCCTTAGGAAGTTATGCTTAGATTTCCTAGCTCTGATCTCTCCTGCAAATGCATTTGTACTTAACAATTACTGTTCCCAGTGTTGAGACTTCAGTGGAAATGGATGATAGAAGTCTTATTGGTTCAGAGGCAAATGCTCACTGAGCATCAGACCTAAGCAGATTCTGAGTTTATCATTGCAAAACGCATCCCAGGCAAAATAGTTTCATTACTTTATTTTCGGCCGTGGAGAACCCAAAGACAATCACTAAAGGAACAGGTCAGATGGAAATCATGAGGTGAGGGGTGAAGTACTTCTGTCTGATGTGAACAGACAGTACTGACGCTCCTTCTTGTTTATCTCTTAAGGTGTCGCTAAGTGACGTAAGTCTGGAAAGGAGAGATGGGGAGGAAGGAGAGGATTGGACCCGATGTCTGACATCAGAAAGTAAAGTTAGCACAGGAGTCCAGAGCTGGATTTGCTTTCCAGGGTGCGGCGAAACAAAGATTAGTCAAATGGGCGGAGAAAGAGTCAATCAGAGTCAGGCAATCCATCCATTGAGGAGGACGAGGATGCTCAAGGCTCTATGTCTGAAAACAGTGCTCCGTCTCTCAGTCATAAGTGCATATGACACCAGGCCTGCCTGGCGTGTGGAGAGTGCAGTAGACACTAGGAGTGTAGCAGTGAACTTAACAGTCTATCCAGGGGGAGAGCAATGCTCCACTTCCAAGGGACTAATCTCAACACTTCACTTCCAAGGGACTAGTATCCATAGAGTTTGGCTAGAAAAATTAGTGCAAGGACAGAAATATATGTGGGTAAACACTGGGGAGGGCTAAATCATGCAGAAGTCTACAGGTTATTTTAAGGAATTTATTCAGAGATGATGAATACTATATAGTAAATACTATAAAGTACCATGCTTTAGAAACTCGGTTTGGTTGCAGTATAGACAACAAGTTGGAGAGAGTCTGGCAGAAGGGCATATGGCTTGAGTATGAGATAAAGGGATAAACTGAGGTCAAGCAATTTCTGGTGTTACTGGTGCCATTTCTTTAGATGCAAACACTAGAGGGGGATTCAAACTAAACACAAGAGCATGGAAAGGACTGGGGGAGGAGTGGACATGTTGAGCTCACATTTAGGTTGGACAGACGTATGTAAGCGAGGCTGGAAGAGACGTGAGTGCGGAAGGATAAGTGCCGCTTAGAGCCCGTGGGTGGCTGCGTCTATGTAGAATAAGAAAAGAAGAAGGCCTGAAGGACCTGGAACATGGCTGGAGCCGGCAGAGGAGCTACAAAGAGAAAGGGGGAGTGGCAGGGAGTTAGCGTTAGGCAAGAGACCAAGAAAAAATGGCAACTCAAGTCAGGTGTTAGATTCTACTGGCTTTCTTGAGCTTCCTGTGGGGCTTGGAATAATTATGGGAACAAACTTATGAATATTTTGTATTAGTTTATTGGGGCAGCTGGGAGCAAACAGGGCAGATGATTTATCCTGTTGAACTATGAAATGTTTCCCAACATAGTTCACCGAGGAAGCCTGTTAGTGGTTCTCAAACTTTGGCTGTATACTGGAACCATCTGTGGAGTTTACAAAATACTGATAAATGGATCCTGTCCCTCACAAAGTTTTGATTTAATTGGTTTTGAATGCTGCCTGGGAATTAGTTTTTTTTCCTTAGAAGATTTCCCAGATGATTCTGTATGTGTACCAAGGTTGGAAACGACTGACCTAGATGCTATTTAATCAGGGTGACTTGATTGGACATCAGTGTTTCCTCATGAAGAACACATATTAATCTCTGGAGAAGTACTTTGTTTAGCATGATGGCAGGAGTTTGGGCAGGCCCTCGAGGGACGCAAGCCAATGGAGACATAAACAGCCATTGGGGGGGGGCAGTAAAGACACCAGCGAGGCCACGAGCAATGCGTTTACGGGTGTGGCTGAGCTTTCTGCAACAACCTGTCTGAACCATCCATAAGGTGCCATCAATCTGGGCTTCCTCCCCACGGCAGCACCAAGCAGAGCACCGGAGCGAGCGCTGCTCTCCGGTGGAGCTGCTAAACGACCAGCCACAGCTGAACCCTGGGCTCTGAAGAATGACAGAGCGGTTGAAATCTGTTTTTGGCTCTCTTGTCAAACTGCTTTATCAACAAATCAACTCCACAACATTTAACAGTCTGGTAACTGCAAGACATGACTCTTACCTTCCTTAAAAGGCATGTTGAGAGAGCTGTTTGTATGATCCTATTTTTAAATTTTAACTTATATTCTTAGACGAGGGTGGGTGGCATTTCGCTCCAGCCACTTTCCCACAGGCCCCTGTCTTTCCACCTCTGCACACGCCTGACCCCACTTGCTTGACTCCCTCTCCTCTGTTCTCTTGTGTGCGTTCCCCACACCTCTGCTTTTTTGGTTCCTGACGCTTCCCTCGGCGTGGTCCAGCATTTCCTTCTGAACCTCCCTCCACCCTGTACTCACCCAAGGCATGTCCTTTCCGGTCATGCTCTCCCTCTCCCTGCACCACGCAACACTGCTCTGTCTCTAGCAGATGCTAGTCTGGAGGGAAAGGCCCGTGGGTGACAAACGGGGGACCTGGGGTTCGGACAACTTGACAACTGTATTCCTGAGATCCTACATATTCTAGGATTCAGTTTCTTCACAGGACAGCCAAATTGGTGTGGGTCAGCTCTGACTGCACAGGGTAGAATCACCCGAAAAGCCCTTTAAAAAATCCAGCAGAAGGATCTCACTGCAGACTAGCACAATCAGACCTACTGCCCTGCCCAGGCAGGTGCAGAGCAGAGACTGTGCTCGGAACCTCCGATGCTGGGTCTCTGCTCACAGCAGGCCTGGCTCTGCTTGCAGGAACATCAACCCCTAGGTTTGGAAATGAAAGGCATGGAGGAAGGAACACAACGGATTGAGAGGAGGGACAGAAAGGACTGTGCATCAGTCAGCTTCAATTAAATTACAAAAAATAACCTGTTCTAGAACAATGATACACAGTAAGGCACTTACAGCAGAGGCCACCAGCATGGCTCAGAATGTGTTTCTGCAATGCTAAACAAAAGTCTAGTTTCTTAATTTTGACTCAGGAGCAAACATCTCTTTATGGTCATATTGGACAAAACGGGAGGCGCACAGGCACATCTATGGATCAGAAACGCAACAGTTACTGGAGGAAAACTACTGTGACTCTTGAGGTGTAGCTGACCAGCTCTCTCTCCCTGTAGCTTTGCTTTTCTTGAACAAGCCGTGAAGAGACAACTGTGATGATTCCGAAGGACATTCCACATTTCCTTGAACTATGGGACATTGACATTTTAAGGGAAGCAACTGACACTATTTGTTGACAATAAAAAAATTTGAGTTTTCAAGTGAAAATTTACCTTTACATCCATGAGACTGAAAATATCTCAGTAATTAATGACTTTTAACAAATAGATATCACATCCATGATGTGATTTTACATTTTTTATATTGAGACTATTCAGCAATGTGCTAATATTTTCCAAATTGCCAAATGTTAATTTATATCTTGATGGTAGGACACACTGGTATTGGGATTTCACTGAGATAATAACACCTTAACATTTAACATTCTATAGTAACAATTTAACATTAACACTTCAGTGATGGGAGTTTTGGATTCTGTGCTGCAGGTAGCCTCTGCACACTCACTCCTGAGCTTAGGTGTAGTGTCAAAGGAGAAGCGTTGATTATTTGGGAGTGCGATTCAAAACTCCTCCATTTCCCCGTACATGCAAGTGCAGCTTGCCTCCATGCAGTTCAACCAAAACAATGCATCATACCAAGTGAGTGCGGGTATGGGTGAGCAGTAGCTGCCACAGGTGAGCCAGGCACTCCAGAGACTTGTCAAAATGCCAAATAATACCTCTCTTCTATTTTTTGAAATATATCAATTTTTGTAAATTGTGTTCTGTATGATAGCACATTTATTGCTATTTTTTACTTAATATATAAATATTTTAAAGTTTCTTTGGCTTTAATTTCTGTGAAATACACTGTGGCAATGCAAGGTAGATTTTGGCATTTCTGGATTCCTTAATCATTATGATTTTTTTTTGTTTTGTTTTGGGATGACATACTTTATTGCTTAAAATGCTATAATTCAAAAGAATCCAGGGTAGAGAATTGGATTTAGTGCTTAGACAGCATAGTATGTGTTTCCACTTTCCCACATAACACATAGTTCACAGAACTACTTAGAAGATATGTAAATTAACACTGAGTATTATTCAATTAAATCAGACAAGATCATATAAATTTGGTTTTGGGATAAGTGTTTTGAGAAGGTGTATTATTTTATGATTATGGGAGTACTCTCATAAGAGTGTTTTTATTCTACATGACTCAAGTGTAAAGGTACTTATTGAAGATGCACTTGAAGAAGGGGAGATCTCTCATTTTGCTATTCAATGAAATTTATGCATATACTTATGTGTATATAAGTTTATGTGTATATATAATATATATAATATATGCAATAATGGTTTGTACAAAATTTGAACATGTTATATTTATTCAACTTTAAAAGATTTTTGCAAATTTGATTTATCAAGGTCACATACACCTCTGTATTGATACTACTTTCTGCACAGACCTTTGTCCCACTCTATGAAAACAGGAAAGTGGGAAGCAGTGGATGAGGGAGCAGGGGGAGGGAAAAGGGCATGTGGGACCTTTGGGGTGTGGGGAAACAGAAAAAGGGAAATGAATTGTAAATATAGAATATATCCAATAAAAAATTTTAAAAAAGAAAGAAAGTAAGGCATATTAAAAATAAGACAACAACAAAAAAAAGAAAATACCTTTGAATTGTAGTCACTGTATTCATATATTCTTCATTAGAGAAAGAGTTAATCCTTTTTTCCTCGTGTAAAAAAATGTGTACATCCTGTGTAGCTTTACATTTCCTTAGAATTCGGAAATATTTGCATTAGCATATTAAGAAACATATAAATAATTATGATTGTCTTTCAGTAAGGGTTTGAATTTTTTACACTTATTTCTGTATGTGTGCACATAGTTGTTTTTCTCTGTTTATTGTGTGGGTTTGGGGGACTGAGCTCAGGGCTTGGGGCTGGAAGTAATCATCTTACCAGTTGGACCATCTAGCCAGACTCCTGTAAGATCTTGAGAGGGTCTCTGAGACCTTTAAAGGTTTGGGGTCCATGGCTTGACTACAATGTAGTAGAGAGGACTACAAATGTGAAGAGAGGGAGTTTGTCTCTTTAACTTCACACAACGTACCTGGCCCTAACTGCCTACCATAGCATTGCAATGAAGGACCTTTGTGATAGACAAAGGAAACAATGGCAATCCACTCTTCTCTGACTCACTAAGCATTCGTGGTTCTATGTATCGGTACTTTGGTTGAACAGATAAAAATCTCTACCCTGTGGTGCTTTTACACTAGAATTAGCCATCCTGGTCCTAGTGCACTCTGCTATTCATTAAGTAATCCGAAAAATTATAGAACTTCCTGAATTCTAGGATTCTGTATATTTTAGCTGGACTTCCAGGGATGACTAATGTTTTACTGGAAATGATACCCCACATTTTCACCTCCCTAACTCATCAAATGCCGATGAGAGCATAGTCCTTCTCTCTTTTCCTCTATCTTTTGGTGTTAATGATCAAACTTAGGTCCTTGTGCATATCAGGCAAGTACCCAACAACTGAGCTACAACTCCAGAACTAGGTCGCCTTCCTCTACCCCGCCTCTCTCTCTCTCTCTCTCTCTCTCTCTCTCTCTCTCTCTCTCTCTCTCTCTCTCTCTGTGTGTGTGTGTGTGTGTATATATAATTATATATAATTATATATAATATATAATTATCCATATATATAATTTATGAGAGAGAATTTTTCTTGCAGAACTGGTATATCCCTGGCTGTCCTTAAACTTGATCTGTAAAACCAGGCTGGTGGAGCTAAGAGACCTGTCTCTGCCTCCTGAGTACTGGAATTAAAGGCATCAGCCACCATCACCTGGCAATCTTATTTTATTTTATTTTTTTTGTTTTTTTGTTTTTTTTCTTTTTGAGACAGGGTTTCTCTGTGTAGTCCTGGCTGTCCTGGAACTCACTCTGTAGACCAGGCTGGCCTCGAACTCAGAAATCCGCCTGCCTCTGCCTCCCAAGTGCTGGGATTACAGGCGTGCGCCACCACGCCCGGCAATCTTATTTTATTTTTAAAGAATTATTTATTTTATTATTTTATATGTATGAGTGTTTTGCCTGTATGCATGTATGTGGTCTGCATGGGCACGGTGCTCACAGAGGCCACAAGAGGGCATCAGATTCTCTGGGACTGCAATTACAGATGGTGGTAAGTTGTCTTGTAGGTGCTGGGAATCAAACCTGGGTCCTCTGCAAGAACAAGTTCTCTTAACTACTGAGCTAACTCTTAGCCCTGATGTCTCATTTTAAATACACTTCTTCAGCAAAGTTACCCCAACCCAGGATACTCCATATAGCTTGTATACTGTCATATAGTCTGTACTAGAAACACACTTTTAAAGTTGGGGTACTCATTGAACTGTAATTGATTATTTTTGATATCTGTTTTTACTAGTAGAACACGAGTTTCCTTTAAGGAGGATTGGTGCCTATCCTTGTGTGATGTTGGTTATATGGAACAGAGCAGGCAAGCCTATAGATATCTCAAAGATGTCTCCCTAGCCAGCCTTTCTAAATTTTATTCTCTCTTCTAAAACTTCCTAACCACCTAATTGATTTATAAAAATTTTTAATTTTTACCTTTATATAACACAGTATCTTAATACCCTGTTAATTATCGACTGTGGGAATAAGGAGGTTTTAACATTGAAAATTCTACAAGGACCAGAATGCTCTCTCTCATTCACTGTGTATCCTTAGGAACTAAAATAGTTCCAGGAGTATGAGAGGAAGTCAGTTCTTTTTGTTGATTAAATGAACACATTTATTGCTTGAGTAAACTGTAAGTGGCAGAGCATATGTACTGAACTATTTTTTAGCAGTTGTGTTGGGTTTGGATTTATTCATGCATATGTTTTCCCCTACTGTCTCTTGTGGGTAAAAATATACATTTGTGTGAATTGTGAACAAGGTCATGAGCAAGTTCTGTCATCTGTAAATGGTGTGACATAAATTGGCCCATATGGTAAAAGGCTTATGGACTTGCCCTTCACTGGACCATAAAGATATAATAGGCCAAATGCAATTATGGTTGGGTTGACCATGCTCTAAAACCATTTACAACTGTGTATTCAACAATTTTTTGAGAAAATCAAGAGCATATGAACAAACCAAAAATAATCATTAAAAAAAATAAGGCTACATGAATAAAGAACAGAATCCAAAAGATTGTGGGGCAATAAGCAAATTTTTAAAACATAAACTCCTTCAAAAGAACATAAATAATTTAAATAGGTAGTGTCTGGTTTCCAAAAATACAGTTTGTAGGATAGAACTCTATACAGTTAAATGGTAAGGGGTTGAGTAAACAACAGCAAATCCAAAGCACATTAAGACTTAGAGTCCAGCCAGGGAGCAGCAAGCTGGACTCATGGCCATCTCAAATGTATCCACCACAGTGTAACTAGATTCTAGATGTAAAAAGGGGATATTGGGATAATTTAATTTAAGACTGTGTGAATTTAAGACTATAATACTGTTATATAAACTGTATCAAATTTAAAAGAATCCAGTAAAAGATGAGGAAAAGAAGTTGCTGTGTTTTGGTTTTGGTCAGTATTTAATTATTATTCAGGACTCGGATGGCTCATTAAAATTACTCATTAATTCTCTTCATATGACTGAAAAATAAAACATGTTAGTGTGAAGTAAGTGTTTGAATACTGGTAGTTAGAAATATAGTTTATAGTTTTTTAGTTATAATTGAGAAGGGTTTAACATTAAGATATTCTTATAGTATGGCAGGGTTTAATTGTTAAGATTCAGTTTTTCAAACCTGACCTATAAATAAAAAATATAATAAATATTAATTACTTAAATGAAAGCTGAGTTATGCTTCTTTGACATGTACTGTTTAAGTTAAATTCTGAACCACATAAAAGCATTAAGCTCATTGAAAAATTAAATTTGTTTCCACAAAGTATCTAGAGAACTCACTGTGACAGTTTTTAAATTGATTGGTATATATCCACCAATTCATTTAAACTCATAACCACTTAAATTATACAATTTCCAGGGACATTCAAAGGTCTTTCTATTCTACAATCATTAATCTTACACACTTAAGGTATCCAGGTACTACACTGGGTCTTAGAAATATAGACAGGATGATATTTCATCCTGAGTGAGGTAACCCAATCACAAAAGAATACACATGGTATGCACTCACTGATAAGTGGATATTAGCCCAGAAGCTTGGAATACCCAAGACACAATTCACATATCAAATGAAGCTCAAGAAGAAGGAAGAAAAAAGTATGGACACTCTGGCCCTTCTTAGAAGAGGTAACAATATACCCACAGGAGATATAGAAACAAAGTGTGCAGCAGAGTCTGAGGGAAAAACCATCCAGAGACTGCCCCACCTGGGTATCCATCCCATATACAGCTACAAAACCCAGACACTATCGTGGATGCCCACAAGTGTTTGCTGATTGGAGCCTGATATAGATGTCACCTGGGAGGCCCTGCTAGTGCATGGCAAATATAGTGGGGGCCACTTTCAGCCAGCCATTGAACTGAGCACAGGTTCCCCAGTGGAGGAGCTAGAGAAAGGACCTAAGGAGCTGAAGGGGTTTGCAGCGCCATAGGAGGAACAACAATATGAGTCACCCAGTACTCCCAGGGACAAAACCATCAACCAAAGCATACACATGGATTTACCCATAGCTCCAGATGCATAGGCAGCAGAGGATGGCCTTGTTGGACATCAAAGGGAGGAGAGGCCCTTGGTCTGGGGAAGTCTCGATGCTGCAGTGTAGGGGAATACCAGGACAGGGAAGTGGGAGAGGGTCGACTTGGGAACAGGGGGAGGGGAGATGGATTATGAGACTTTGGGGGGGGGGTGGAACCAGGAAAGGGGACAACATTTGAAATGTAAATAAAGAATAGATCTAATAAAAAAAAAAGAAATATAGACATGAACAACTCATGCACAGTCCCTGCCTTCCAAACTGATGATCTCATGGGACCAAAAATGCACCCAGATCCTTAATATGATGACAGTTATATGCTTACTAAGACAAAACACTACTTTTTCAGAGACAAAAGAGATATTCCTAACAGTCTGCATACAGCTTGTTCCTCTGATAACTCAATGAATGTCACTAGGCAGAAAAAGAGCATATTGCTAACAGTAAGCTAAGGGGTCTTTTTAAGCTATATCTTTTTGTCAGTGTCAGAGACTCAGATACAGGCACTGAGGGAGTGCCTTTGGACCCTGCCAGGCATTCCATGGTAAGGAATCCTGTTTGAACTTGTTAAGTACCTGACAGGTCAGGTCCATTTCCTCTCCTTAATTGTATCTAAATACATTAGCATCTGGATCCGTGCTCAAGAGTTCAGGGAAAGTAAGTACCCCCACCCACACAGACGCTCCTATTTCCCTCACTGTGGCAGACAGGAAGCCACGGGTTCAGGGTTGTGAGTAATCCTAACAGACCCTGTTGAGTTTATCCTGTGATTTGATTCATAAACATCCCTGTCCTATACAGCTTCCTTCTTTTGCATATGTACCGGGTGCTCTCAAATATTACCTTTCTATACAACTTCAGGCCATCTGATATCCCAAACATCCATTCTAGCAATCTCAAAATATGCATCACTCCACTAAACTGTATAAACGCAGAATTTCTAGAATGAAGACACTTGGAATTAAATTCTATTGTCATGCTACTTACTAGCTTTGAGATCCTGGGAAAGTTGTTTGAAACCCAATGCTTCAGGTTTTTTGTTTGCTTAATGAGGAAAATACAGAGCTGCTGTTAGGTTAAATTAGACACTTCAATCTATTTAGTAAAATATTCCTGGGGCGATGACAATGAGAACTATTGCTATCCCCACCCTTCCAACACTGAGAATGAATGCCTTGCTTGTTAAGGATCCCCTTAACTGTGTCCTATGCTTCAGATTTGTCTGATAATCCATATCTTATTATATCTGGACATGCTCATTAAGTCTATTCCCTCGTTGCTAGAAAATTTCATTTAAAAAAAACCATTGCACAACAATAGTAAGTTTTTTCCTAGTGTCTAAGTCCTTAGTCATGGGTTTTTGACTGGATTTCAGTACCAGGCATGCATCCCCTGTGGAGCAGGCCTCAGATCCAACCAGAGATTGGCTGTTCATCTCCATAACAGCCATGCCGCTGTGGGCCACTGGATGATGCATCACGCCCAGCAGAGTGTACGCAGGCCTGGGTCTGTCTCTAGTCAACCTTGGATTACGAGGGGCTTAAGGAGCTCTGTTGTTCCCTGAGGAACAATTGGCTACTGATGGATTCTGGAGGAAGAACAGTTATTGTCTCCAGTGTATACCCCAGCTGAGCACATCCAGGATTATGAGGGTCCCTGCTTAAATCCAGTGGATCTCAAAATAAAACACAAAAGGATTGTGAGGAAGGGACTCTAAGGTATGGAAGAGTTTGCTGGGGTGGGAGGGAAACAGGTGAGGGCTGGAGGTGGGAGCCACCAGAGTCGTGGCTGTACCTGCATTTCTTTCTTGCTTAAAATCCAACTTGTTCCTAAGTTTTGCTTGTACGGAAGGATTCCTGTCAGGCAAACTCCTCGTGTACTGTGCCTCTGCTCGCTGCTCCAGCTATGATGGACTTATTTTGATCGTTAAAAGCAGCACTTTTCAGTCTGTGGTTCTTCTACCAAAAATAGCCTTTCTCTCCTAGCCCAGTCAATTTATTCAGCTCAAATATCATTCTGAAGTGAAGACTTATTCCTGCTTTCTCATCATAGAATTTACATTTCTTTCAAAGCACATAAAACAGCTCTGCCTCTATATGTTTAACATATACCATGTCCTCTACTCCCCTAAAGGCCAGCTTGCTGAATACCTTAAACTAGTCATATTTTGAACCCAGTTGCATCTCCAGTACTTCGCCTGTGGTGAACCATTAGGAACAAACCACAGAAGGACAAACAAAGAAACGAATGACCATCCATGGAGCAGTACAGTGTATTTGAAGAGCCACAAATGCAGTGTAGTCTCCAGATCCAAAAGTTCACATCTGTGGCTTCAATGAACTACAAATTGAAAATGTTTGAGAAAAAGTTATCTGCACTATAAATATTTTTCTTTCGTTTTTTATTTATTATTTTCTATATTCTTTTGTTTACATTCCAAATGATTTCCCCTTTTCCGTTCCCCGCTCCCGATAAGTTCCATAAAATCTCTTCCCTCTGCCCATTCCCCAATCAGCCCCCTCCCACTTCTCTGTCCTGGCAATCCCTTACAATGCTGCATCAAGCCTTTCCAGGACCAGGGCCTCTCCTTCCTTCTTCTTGGGAATCATTTGATATGTTAATTGTGTCTTGGATATTCAGAGCTTCTAGGCTATTATCCACTTATCAGTGACTGCATTCTATGTGTATTCTTTTGTGATTGGGCTACCTCACTTAGGATGATATTTTCCAGTTCCAACCATTTGCCTAAGAATTTCATGAACTCATTGTTTTTAATTGCTGAATAGTATTCCATTGTGTAAATACACCATATTTTCTGTATCCATTCCTCCATTGAGGGACAACTGGGTTCTTTCCACCTTCTGGCTATTATAAATAAGGCTGCTATGAACATAGTGGAGCATGTGTTCTTATTGCATGCCAAGGGAATCCTCTGGATATATGCCCAGGAGTGGTATAGCAGGGTCCTCTGGAAGTGTCATGCTCAGTTTTCTGAGGAACTGCCAGACTGATTTCCAGAGTGGTTGTACCAGCTTGCAATCTCACCAGCACTGGAGGAGTGTTTTTCTCCACATCCTCGCCAATACCTGCTGTCTCCTGAGTTTTTAATCTTAGCCATTCTGACTGGTATGAGGTGAAATCACAGGGTTGTTTTGATTTGCATTTTCTTAATGATTAATGATGTTGAACATTTCTTAAGGTGCTTCTCAGCCATTTGAAATTCTTCAGGTGAAAATTCTTTGTTTAGCTCTGTACCCCATTTTTAATAGGGTTATTTGGCTCTCTGGAGTCTACCTTCTTGAGTTCTTTGTATATATTAGGTATTAGCCCTCTGGTGGATGTAGGGTTGGTGAAGATCTTTTCCCAATTTGTTGGTTGCCATTTTGTCAGATTGACAGTGTCCTTTGCCTTACAGAAACTTTGTAATTTTATGAGGTCCCATTCATCAATTCTTGATCTTAGAGCATAAGCTATTGGTGTTCTATTCAGGAACTTTTCCCCTGTGCCCATGTCTTCAAGGGTCTTCCTAGTCTCTTTTCTATTAGTTTCAGTGTATCTGGTTTTATGTGGAGGTTCTTGATACTTGGAGTTCTTATATTTGTTGAGGTCTGTCTTGTGACCAATTATATGATCAATTTTGGAGAAGGTACCATGAGGTGCTGAGAAAAAGGAATATTCTTTTGCTTTAGGATGAAATGCTCTCTATATATCTGTTAAATCCAATTGGTACAAAGCTTCAATTAGTTTCACTGTGTCCCTGTTTAGTTTCTGTTTTCCTGATTGGTCCATTGAGGAGAGTGGAGTGTTGAAGTCACCCAATTATTGTGTTAGGTGTAATGTGTGCTTTGAGCTTTAGTAAAGTTTCCTTTATGAATGAGGGTGCCCTTGCATTTGGAGCATAGATATTCAGAATTGAGAGTTCTTCTTGGTGGATTTTTCCTTTGACCAGTAAGAAGTGTCCTTCCGTGTCTCTTTTGATGACTTTAGGTTGAAAGTCTATTTTATCTGATATTAGAATAGCTATTCCGGCTTGTTTCCTGAGATCATTTGCTTGTAAAATTGTTTTCCAGCCTTTTACTCTGAGGTAGTGTTTGTCTTTGCCACTGAGATGTGTTTCCTGTGTGCAGCAAAATGTAGGGTCCTGTTTCTGTATCCAGTCTGTTAGTCTATGTCTTTTTATTGGGGGAATTGAGTCCATTTATGTTAAGAGATATTAAGTAATAGTGATTATTACTTCCTGTCATTTTTGATGTTCTTTTTATGTTTGAGTTGTTATCTTCTTTTGGGTTTGATGAAAGAAGGTTACTGTCTTGCTTTTTCCAGGGTGTAGTATTGGCGTTTTCCTTGTATTGGCGTTTTCCACCTATTATCCATTGTAGGGCTGGGTTTGTGAAAAGATATTGTGTAAATTTGGTTTTATCATGGAATATCTTGGTTTCTCCATCTATGGTGATTGAGAGTTTTGCTGAGTATAGTAGTCTTGGCTGGCATTTGTGTTCTCTTAGAGTTTGCCAGAGATCTGCCCAGGATCTTCTAGCTTTCATGGTCTCTGGTGAGAAGTCTGATATAATTCTGATAGGTATTCCTTTATATGTTATTTGGCCTTTTTCTCTTACTGCCTTTAATATTCTTTCTTTGTTTAGTACATTTGGGGTTTTGATTATTATGTGACAGGAGTTATTTCTGTTCTGGTCCAGTCTGTTTGGAGTTCTGTAGGCTTCTTGTATGTTCATGGGCATCTCTCTCTTTAGGTTAGGGTAGTTTTCTTCCAGAATTTTGTTGAAGATATTGCTGGCCCTTTAAATTGTAAATCTTCACTCTCAACTATACCTATAATCCTTAGGTTTGGTCTTCTCATTGTGTCCTGGATTTCCTGGATGTTTTGGGATACAAGCTTTTTGCATTTTGCATTTTCTTTGACTGATGAGTCAATGCTTTCTATGGTATCTTCAGCATCTGAGATTCTTTCTTCTATCTCTTGTATTCTGTTGTTGATATCTGCATCTATGATCCCTGATTTCTTCCCAAGGTTTTCTATCTCCAAAGTTGTCTCCCTTTGTGATTTCTTAGTTGTTTCTACTTCTGTTTTTAGATCCTGGATGGCTTTGCTCAGTTCCTTCACTTGTTTGTTTGTGTTTTCCTGTAATTCTTTAAGAGGTTTTTGTTTCCTCTTTCATGACTTCTGTCTGTTGACCAAGTTTTCCTGTATTTCTTTAAGTTATTTTTGCATTTCCTCTTTATTGGCTTCTATCTGTTGAACCATATTCTCCTGGATTTCTTTAAATAATTTTTGTGTTTCCCTTGTAAGGGCTTCTACCTTTTGATTCATGTTCTCCTGTATTTCTTTAAGAGATTTATTTATGTCCTTCTTGTGTTCCTCTAACAGCATCATGATCAGTGATTTTAAATCCAAATCTTGTTTTTCTGGTGTTTTGGGGTATCCAGGACTTGCTTTTGTCAGAGAATTGAGTTCATATGCTGCCATATTGCCTCAATTTCTGTTAGTCACATTCCTATGTTTGCCTTTTGCCAGTTGGTTATCTCTGGCATTAGTTGGTCCTGTTGTCACTGTCTGGTACTTTAACCTCTTGTAAGCCTGTAAGGCTATTTCTGCTCCTCTGGATGACTGGGTTTCCTCTGGCACAGATTGCTGATAGGTTGCCCTACTCTTAGGTGCTGTTGAGCCCTGGTGTGCCTTGCCCCAAGCAATGTTATACTCAGGTTGTCTCTGTGTACCTGGTGTTGCCAGTCTGGTCCGTCCGGGATCTAAGATGATGGAGGCTGGGGAGACCCCTTCCAGGTGCTGATTACTCAGCAGGGCAAATGACCCACGACAGGGCTGGCACACAGATGACCCGCAGAGCTGCCCAGGCCTTGAGCACAGGCAGAGGCCTGGCGGTCTGTGTCCCATGTGATGTTAAACTCAAGATATCGCCGTGTACTTGATATTGCCTATCCTGTCCCTCTGGGAGCGAAGATCTATAAATATTTTTCTTCTCATTATTCACTAAACTACAGAATAATGACTATTTGCAGAGTCTACAGGAGATGAGGTATTGTTGTAAGTATGCAGGAGGGTGTGTGCATGTAATATGCAAACACTGTGTTATTGAACGTGTGAGATTTGAAACTTCCGTGGATTCTAGTATCTGTGTAGAATCCTGGAACCATATGGACCCTGGGAATGGGGGATGCTTCTGTTTCATGACTAAATCACAGAGGAAACTGATGGAGGTTGGGAAAGGGGGAGGGGCAAATAACAGTGCTGACTGGTATGCAGAGACCATCACACTGCAAGTCAAGTTTGATCTTCATTGGGAAATAGAAGAGGCCTGGTATGTTTTGATCAGGATATACACTTTAGGAAGAGCTCACTGGTAGTGCAGAAAAGGGAGATCAGAGAGAGGTCAACCTTGTCTATAGGAAAGATGGGGACTTATTAATAGTGAACATATGCTGGTTTTATCTACCTAACATCAACTCCCATTTCTTCTGGTACCAGCATCCCATTTCCTTTTGGAAAATTACCTCTTCCTCAGTGCTGTTCTATAAAAAATGTCAATAAATATATCCTGTCCTCCCACCAAAGGGAGAGACTATTTAAGTTAAACCAAACAGTTTTTCTTTGGAATATGGGATTTGAACTGAGTGAAACAGGGTGGGCAAATCCCTCCCAACTGTGGCCTCTTATAAAATTGTTTGTCAATGACTGTTCCTTGGGTCTTACCAGGTAACAAATTTCTTAGCATTTTGGTTTTTAAAAAATAGTCTGTGCTAGACATGTCTTTTTAGCAAATTCAATAGTTTCTCACTTAACCTAGCTAGAGTTGATTTCTGTTACGTACAACCAATGAACCACAACTGACACTATTTGAATATAACCACAATTTAAAGGGCTTGCTTAAAATACTTAGTTTTGAATCATCCTGAGTGAGGTAACTCAGATCTAGAATGTATTCACTTATATGTGGCTATTAGCCATTAAATAAATAACAACCAATCTACAATCCATAGACCCAGAGAGGCTAGGCATAGAAGAAGGGCCTGGGGTGAGGTATATGGCTCTTCCTGGTAAGGAGGAAAATAATAGATTTTATGGGTGGGTTGGGGTGGGTGAGGATGAGAATGGGACTCCTGACTGTATGAACAAAGGGGTCTCAGATTGATTCTTGGGCCTGCTTTTGAGACTCTTTCCCTTCTGTTGGGTTCCCTTGTCTAGCCTTGATATGATGGTGTTTGCTCTCATATTTGTCAAAATAGGTTTGACTTCTGATTTTTTAACATAGTTCTTGATTAAAATTCTTCATAAATGTCCTCTGAATATCTTATTTTTATTTAGACAGTCTTTTGGTTTTGAAATTTGTAAAGATTCTGAGCAAATACAGAAGTACAAGTGACTATCTGTTGAACCCTATCTAAATTACCCTTCTTCATTCTACCCCATATCTACATTTGCTAAATTATTTCCAAGTTAATCATCCCAGACACTATTGTCATGTCATCCATTCGGATTTACCTTCTTCTGAAACAAAAGTACATGATTTACTGATTCATAAAAGAAAAGAATGCCTTCCTTTTTTTTCTACTGAGATTCACACTAACTAAAGTCACCATACCACCAGGTATGTGGCCTTAAAAATCTTTATTACTAAGACACTCTAGTAAATCTTAATCACTAGACAAATTGTTCATGCACTTATCTAGGGCAAAGATCATGAAAGAAAGAGGAACACAAGGATCAACACAGTGATCACAGCTTATGACCGGTGAGTAAGCCGGAGAGGCCAGATAGGAGTGATGATGAGGTGCCACAAAGCCGAGGAGACGCACGGCTAGGAGGGATCACTGAATCCAATCTTGAGATATGACGAGTTGTAGATACCATAGGATAGCACACTCTTGTAAATGGGTAGCTAGGAAGTTCTGTTATGCCAACTGAACAAATTCCTTAGCTTTTATTTTAAAATGAAAATGAAATAATGTTAATAATACCTAGTTAAAGACTTCTTTTTTTTTGTCCTCTGTCTTCTTTTTTTATTGGATATTTTCTTTATTTACATTTCCTGGTTTCCCGTCCACAAATCCTCTATCCCATCCCCCTTCCTTCTGCTTCTATGAGGGTGTTCCCCCACCCACTCCCTCTTCCCCTCTGCCCTGGCATTCCCCTACACTGAGGCATCAAGCCTTCATAGGACCAAGGACCTTCATAGGACCTCTCCTCCCACTGATGCCCTATAAGGCCATCCTCTGCTACATATGGGCCTGGAGCCATAGGTCCCTCCATGTGTAGTCTTGGGTTGGTGGTTTAGTCCCTGGGAGCTCTTGGGGTTCTGGTTGGTTGATATTGTTGTTCTTCCTATGGGTTGCAAACCCCTTCAGCTCCTTCAGTCCTTTCTCCATTGGGGAACCTGTGTTCTGTCCCATGGTTGGCATGATCATCTCATTAGATGCTGAGAAAGCATTTGAGGAAATTCAACACCCCTTTATGGTAAATGTCTAGGAATTCAAGGCCCATACCTAAACATAGTAAAAGCAATATACAGCAAACAAGTAGCCAAAATCAAACTAAATGCAAAGAAATCTGAAGCAATCTCCCTAACTAGACAAGGCTGCCCACTCTCTCCCTACCTATTCAATATAGTACTCAAAGCCTTAGCCAGAGTAATTAGACAACAAAAGGAGGTGTCAAAGGGATACAAATTGGAAAGGAAGAAGTCAAAATATCACTATTTGCAGATGATATGATAGTATACTTAAGTGACCCCTAAAATTCCACCAGAAAACTCCTAAAGTTGATAAACAACTTCAGCAAAGTGGTTGGATGTGAAAGTGGCCTTCTTCTACTCAAAGGATAAGCAGGCTGAAAAAGAAATTAAGGAAACAACACCATTCACAATAGTCACAAATAATATAAAATTGGTATGACTCTAACCAAGTAAGTGAAAGATCTGTATGACAAGAACTTCAAGTCTCTGAAGAAAGAAATTGAAGAAGATCTCAGAAGATGGAAAGATGTCCCATGCTCATGGATTGGTAGGATTACTATAATAAAAATCGCCATCTTGTTGTAAGCAATGTACAGATTCAATGCAATCCCCATCAAAATCCCAAATTAATTCTTCATTGAGTTAGAAAGAGCAATCTGCAAATTCACTTGGAATAACAAAAAAACCAGATAGCAAAACTATTCTCAACAATAAAAGAACTTCTGGGGGAAATCACCATCCCTGACTTCAAGTTATATTACAGAGCAATAGCTAAAGACTTCTACATGACACAGTTTAAAACACAACAATGTCTGGCATGTGTTAGTTACAATATACAGTTAAGGAATCTAATTGCATTTTTGGATAGGTGTGAGAATTATGATCTTAGAGTATTTGAAACAGTGAGGTGAAAGATCACAGGGTATATGTAGTATGGAAAAAACAGAAGGATCCCTGCTTGGTGGGATCTTACTTATTTCAACCTATGAATGTTTCTCAATTACTACTTTATCAATTCTACAAAAACTTTTCTCCACATGGATAAACATCCCTGGAACAGAGATGTCTCTTAGGATCTCTCTTCACTTGCTAGCATCTTGGATTTGGTGTGGTATACACAATCAATCTTTCTTCTTTAAGCCTTCAAGACAGCCCGCATGCAAACATCCTTTTATATCTATTACTGTATACAAGAGTTGCTCGTCAATTACTAAACTCCGCGATGGCTGAAGGTCGTGGCTGTGAGGGGGTGCTCAATGGCTCTGCCTACCAAAGGGCCTCAAGAAAAATTGCTTTGCTTAAACTGAACTCTGAAGCAGAATAGGCACTATTTTTAGAACTTCTGGGTTTTTGTTGTTGTTGTTGTTGTTGTTGTTGTTTTATCCACTACTCTACATACATGTAGTTGACCCTAGAGGATCCTGGGAGAGAATAAGTACATAAGTGGTTGCCACACAAAGTTTTGTGTATAAACCAGGATACACAGAACCTCATTAATAAGTAGAAAGAATAGACTTCTAAAAACACTTCTTGCCGTGCGGTGGTGGCGCATGCCTGTAATCCCAGCACTTGGGAGGCAGAGGCAGGCGGATTTCTGAGTTCGAGGCCAGTCTGGTCTACAAAGTGAGTTCCAGGACAGCCAGGACTACACAGAGAAACCCTGTCTCGAAAAACCAAAAAACAAAACAAAACAAACAAACAAACAAAAAAACAAAAACCACTTCTTAAAAGAAGTCTGTGGCCATGCATATCAAATTAACTACGAAAAGAGAACAGTAAATAATAGAAAACCACCAAAAATTCTAAAAAATGGTTTCTATTCTGCTTTGTAATTGCATTTAGTGAAAGAAATGTTACTGGGGTCCCCAGCACGTCAATGAACTGAAGGGCTCACCTCCTCAGGTCTACTCTCTTTATAGACCATGCTTTAAGCCATTACAATGGCCAGGTGAGTACCCCTGGCCTGTGTCAACTGAACTTCCTACCATCTTTCTGTCCATCGCTTCCAGCCCTGTCATCCCACTGATCAAGACCTAAGATTACCTCTCACCTCTTAGGTCCTCAGATCACATGACACCCCGAGCCTCCGTGCTCATCTGAGACTACAGCCTTCTAAAGCTCCTCCAGTGCCATGACAGGGAAGAGGGAACCTCATTGCTGTCTCTGGTATCACTATTTGATTTTTCTCTTTCCTCTCCACAGCACTTCCTGTGACAGTTGGGATTATTATTATCCCTACCAGAACTTCTTTTTCCCAGGTCAGCAGCTGAGTTGTATGTGTTAGAATTTCCAACACCAATAAGCCCATATAAAAACACACAATCCGGTTATGATTATAAGTTGTATGCCTAGATCGGGCAGATCCAATGCTATACTAACTTATTCCCCAGCTATAAGACCCTTTGTTACTTGCAGTTTCTCCTGGCCATGTGGTTTTCCTCCACCATGGCTTCCTCCTCCTCTTCTTCTTCCTCTTCTTCCTCCTCTTCCATCTTCTCCTTCCCTCATTCTCCAAAGCCTCTAATCCACCTTTCTCCTCCAGTGCCCAATCGTGGGATTTAGCCTTTACTGACCAGTTAGAATGGGGAGAAAGGTACATATGAGGTCACCTGAGTACATGATCGACTGCTTTTTGGGGGTGGGGGTAACCCAGAATTAACATCAAAATACATACAGCATCAGGACAACCTACAACACTACCCAATCCTGTCTTGTTTTTTATAATTTTGACAGAAGTGAGTTGCATCACCAAGCCTGGGACTCATCCTAGCCCCTAAAGCTTACTATTTCTCTGCAGTGGACCCACTGGCTCTTCTCTGTGGGTTTCTACACAGTCAGACTCTTCTCCATTATCTGGGCTCCCTAGGCCTAGCACCTCTGATATCATGCCTGCTGTTACTCTAAACTAGCATTTTCTTCTTTCTCTTTGGTCGACTGAAATGTTCCCATACATCTAGGACTAACTCAAGAAGCTTCTTCTCTATGAATTTTCTCAATTGCTATTGGAAATACTCCCTTCTCTTATCTTACAGTATTTTTTTTCTTGTATGGCTTTATTTGACTTACTTTATTGTGTATTGAATGGTGATTTGTACTTAATTATCCACTTCTTCATAAAATTCTAGTTCCTTGTGGTTAGGATCCTCATCTTAATTCTTTTTTTCACCTTCAACAGTACAGTGGAATGCTTAAGTGGATAATTACATGAAAGCAGAGAGATTTTAATAATAACATGAATTTCATAAAGATCATTAATATTCAAGAGAAGTAAGTTAAGGATCTGGAAACCCTTGTAATTTTGAGGTCTGTAAAATCAACAGGAAGATCTGTTGCTTGCAGAAGAAAGCTCACAGGCCTAGGAATAGAGGGATTTGTGTTTTTGTGTCAGCTCTGCCTTTGGAAGGTTACATTTTCTGACTCGGTCTCTCAAGGCTTAGAAAGGCGTATTGCTCTATATCAGATTTTTTTTTTTTTTACTTTTACTTTTTACAGTATCTGCACAACATTTGCATTTTATTTGCTTAATAGTTTTCTTTAAATCACCAAGGCCTTAAATGAGGATATTTAGATAATCTTGGCCTCATTGTAGTAGCTATGATTTTTTAACACAAAATAAGTGTAGCCATTAAAGTGACATAAATCTGTATGCCATTAAAATATCCTTCTGAAAAAAAATATCCTTCTGTGTTGCTAACTGTAAATGGAACATGCTTTGGTAGGCAATAGTCTAGACTTAGCTCCTCTCCCCTTCACTCTCAAGGCTCCTAAGATCTTCCCTAGGGTGAAGCAGTAACTCCCTTTTGAGCCATTAGCCAACCCCTTTAAATGAATGTGTTTGAGGGGAATGAGTCAGCACTAGCCTCTGGGATCAGAATGTAACTTAATAAGCCTTCCCTCACCTCTAATGACTGCGTTCCACTTTCTTTATACCTCCCCTCTGAGCACACTGCTGTGTGCACACTGCCTTTTCTGCAGTCTCCACCTCCCTGAACAGCCCAGTATGTATTTGCCTGCCCAGATCTGCCCTCCCGAGAGCTGTTTATGTTTGCACTTTTGCTGGTCCGCTGGCTTGCCTAAGTAAACTCCTGTTTGAGAACTATACATTTTGGCACAGTCTGGTTCTCTATGGAATTCTTTCATCCATTAACACCTTTTGTCTTACAGTTATACCAAAGTCTTTGCTGCTTTTACTTCAAGCCAGTAAGTCCATGCTATTTGGGTATTTATTGCTGTTCTGTGTACTTTCATTTGTTTTTTATACTTCTACAATGGGCATATATAAAGTTTTTAATGAAATTATAAAGTTTAGTTTGTACAAATATGAAAAGACATCTTACCATAGATGATAGAGTAAAGACAATTTAACTTTATTCTTTTCACATCCATCTAATAACAAAAAGATCAAAAGCCAGAGTTTTTAAAAGTCCCATTAACAACAAAATAAGGATGTGTTCAGGATACTGAGTTAGGTTTCTTTAAAGTAGAATAAAACTCTGAAGTATTACTGCCTTGGAAGAATATTCTTGTTAGCATGGAGAAAGCAGAAGGCGCAGCAAGAGAAACACTAGAGAAACACTGTCTCTAGAAGACTGTTCCTTTCCACAAAAGGAGTGAGTTGAAGTTGATCATCCAACTTTATTTCCTATTATGTGTACTTCTAGTCAGGTAAGACTGACATTGATGGAGGGCGGAACCAGCTCACATGGCTACAACACAGAGAGTCCAAGTCTAAGTGGAATTATGGACACTGACCTCTGGAATGCAGGACACACAGCTCCCATAACTATATTAGTAAACAAAAGATGGCCCCATTCAAATATGTATAATATGTAGAATAGGAGAGAAATAAAAATACATTATTTTCCAACAACATTATTATATATGTAGAAAAGAGGATTTACATGTGATTAAAGTTCAGTGAATTATGTATACTTCAATAGTGGAGTGCTTGTCTGACATGCATGAGGTCCTACATTGAATCCTTAGTGTGCATTCACACACACACACATACATTAAATTTAACAATGTCATTAGATATGAGGCTGACATAAACCAAATCAATTTTATTATGGTATACTAGGAACAACTACATAGAAAATAAAACCTTAATAACCAATAGATTCAGTATCTACAATTATATCTAGTGATAGGTAGAGTAAACCTTTACTCTGACAATGATAAAATATTATGGTGAGAAATTGAGAAATCTAAACAAATAAAAGGATTTGGCATATTTGTAGAATGGTCAATTCTATTGTAAAATATTGTCTTTTTACCTTAAACTACAGCTTCAACGCAACCTGTGTTAAATTTTTAGCAAATTATTTTCACAAATTAATAAGTCAATTCTAAAGCCAATATGGAAATACAAAGGACCAAATGCATAACTCACTTTTAAGAAGGAAAAAAGCTGGAAGAGACTTAGATCTCTGGATATGAAGGCTTACTACAGAGCTGTTGTAATTATGACGCTGAGCTCTGGTGTCAGAACAGACACTTGACAAATGAAGCCTGAGCATCCACAAACCGACCCTCACATGTACAATGTTCTGATGTCCAACTTTTGGCACCAGTTCAAGGAAGTGGGGAAAGGATGATATTATTCAACAAATAATGCCATGTCAACTGAATCCACAGGGAGAAATATTTATTGGTTCCCATCTAATAGCCAATTCCAGGTACATTCAGATATACATATAAAAGGCTGTTGGAGGAAACGTGGGGAACATCTTTGTGACGGTAGAACATGCAAGCCATACTGAAACAAGACCAAGAAGGCAGTTCAGAAAGGAAGACTGAAAATCAGATATTGCAAAAATCCAGACTGCATTTTCACCAAACACGACGGAAGGGGCACAAAGGCCAAGTGACTGAAAGGTAGAAGATACATTCACAGTACAAGTATCTCTCAAAAACTTCATATTCAGAATACAGAGACAAGCACAGACAAATTGAGGGAAACAGGATCAGAAAGCCTGAACAGACACTTTGACAGAGTGGCCATCCTGCCCAGGGAGCATTAGAAAGATGCTCAACTCACAGGGATCAGGACAAGAACTGACAGTGCCCACATCCAGAATGGCTAGGACGAAAGAAAACACCAGCTGTGGAGTGGAGGAACCTGAGCCTCTGTGAACTGCTGGTGAGGATGGGGATCTTCACAAGTGTCTGTAGAGTATCTAAATTTAGACATATACACATTCTATGACTCTGCTACTTCATTCCTAGGAATACAGTCAATAGAGATGTATATGCTGGAGCTGGAGAGATGGCTCAGTTGTGAAGAGCATGGATTGTTATTTTGTAAGAATCAAGTTCGGATCCAAGCACCCCCCCTAAGGTGGCATCTTGGCTGTGGGGCAAGTACCATGTGTCTTTGCCCCTTTGCCATCTGCTTGTTTATCATGGTGGCATCTGGTCAAATTTTAAGTAAAACCATGGCTTCTCAGCAGAGGGAAGGAGAAAGCCGGAGGCAGTTGCGTAGTTTAGTCGTCCATCATTATGAGGACCTAGAATCTGCTGTAAGATTGGAGGATTTGGGGGGAGTTGGGGGGTGATTGCCAGTGTTGGTAGAAGAGCCTGAAGGGGTCAGAGCAGGAAGCTGGGCAGGACTGCACATGGCCCTCTAGTAAGGCCCAACTGAATTTCCCAGCTTACCCTTCCAGTCCCCTTTAGTATCCAACTACATGAATCAGTTTCTCCCATGTGAAATAGGATTCAGCTTTTATCCGAATTCTCCTCTTCATTTAACGGCATAGCCAGACCCAAATAACTGCCAGGTCTTTGAAATGCAGCTCAGAACCCATCTCTTCCACGGGACTCTAGATCCCTCTGAATTCCTCCTTGCAGACAGAATTGGTCTGGGACTGACTTGCCGGTTTTTACAACACTTTGTGTGTTTTACGGGCTCACTAACTCTCCAGGTCCTTTACTTTTCCTCGGAGGGTAAGTCACTAAAGAGTAAAACTGACCGTGGGCTCATCTGCCCCAGAGGTAAATTCAAGAATGTAGCAGGTTATGTTTGTGAATGTTTGTTTAATACTAAATGGTGAATGTCTGTTCTGCTGGTGCATAGGCGAGTTAATAAGGACATAGGAAAAGAAAAGAGAATAAAGGAGCCTAGGACACAAGGCTAGACCAACAAGAATACCAGTGCAGGCCAGAAGAGCAGCCTCCGGGTTAAGATGGCCGAGGAGATAGAGCCCTGGGAAGTGCGGTTTGTGGTGGAGGTCAGAGTGGGCGGAAGGAGAGTGAGTTACGCGGCAGAGGGACTGCTTCCCTAGACACTTGGATTGAGCTGAGGAGGCAACAGGCAGACCTGCTTTGATTCCTATAAATAAGAATTCAAATGCCAGAGGGCCTGGGCAGAGAACTTATTTTCCTAAAGTAGGCAGAGCTGTGCAGTGCAGTGAACAGATTTCCATTTTTTTTTTTTTTTTTTTTAAGGAAACTCCATGTCCCCGGCCGGGCTCCCTGCTCCCTGGGCCCCCAACCCCTTTAGTCCCTCAGCCCAGTGAGGTGGGTGGGACAGCACAGGCAGCGACTCACACTCGCCGCTGGCGCCTTCCCCACTTATTCCATTTACACTAACACACACAGGCCTGGGACAGACATTTGGACTCTGTCATTAACTGAGCAAGTCCCTTAAATCTCCACGACTCCATTCTTTCGTCTGTAAACACTTTTAATACTAGCACTAAATTTACAGGATCTCTTGAGGGTGAAGTGTGTTCACATATTTATACAACCTGGCATGCTGGTAACTATTGTTGTAATTTCTTTATGCAGTAATCTATATTCTTCTTTCAAATTTATAGTTGTCCGAGAATTTGCTCATGCCCAAACCCACAGCATTTCTTTCCTGCCATCTGAAGCAGAGGTTTATGGCTCCAACCTCTTAGTGGCCGCCCATCCGCATCCACTAGCACACAGGACAAAGCAATTTCTGTTTGGCAAATTGAGTAGTTAAGAATGCTGTTTCCATTAATTTTACTACCTACGTACCTCCCGGAGGCAGGGCGAGGCAGTTTAGTTAAACTAAACCAAACAAAGCGTTTTAAGCATTTAAAAATGAGTGCTCATTTGCAGTTGTTCTAAATCATCTCAGCCAGATGGGCAAGTCTGAAATGTTTCTGAGGGGGAAGAATCATAAGTTTTCCCAGTAACCTACAAGCTTCTAACCCTTATTGAAAGTTCTGAAGAGTCTGATACCTGAGATGACTCTACAGTGTATTGTCTAACCTGGATGTGTGCTCTTGACCACTGGAACAAACTGGGGCAATTCTGGGCAAACTGCAGCTCTAGTTACCCTTGGAATGCCTCCCTGCTGAGTGATGTGCAGCGAGAGGAGCGCGGGCTTCAGGGGCTGCAAGGCCTTCGATGCTGAGTGGTTGGTCTTTTGTTATTTTGTGGAGTGGAAGAGGAAGAAGGAAGAGGAGGAGGAAGAGGAAAAGAAAGGAAGAGGAGGAGGAGGAGTAAGAGGAGGAGGAGGAGGAGGAGGAGGAGGAGGAGGAGGAGCAGTAGCAGCAGCAGCAGCAGCAGCTGAGGTCTAACCAGACAAAGCCCGAGGGGGGATTGTTTTGTTTCTTTGGCCTCTTTGCACTGGATGATCATACTTAGAGACGAGCCAGGGACAGCAAATGCTTCACATGTATGATTTCAGTCACCTTTACCTAAATAGGCAGTATTACCAGCTCTGGCACCACCACCATCATCATTATCTTGTTTTGCTGAAGGAGGGGAAAGAAGAGATTGAAAGAGAAGAGAAGAGGGGAGGAAGAAGGAGAGGGGAGGGAGAAGAGAAGGGAAGGGGAGGAAAGACAAAGGGAATGAATGGAGCATCTCCCCAAGGTTACATCTGCAACTGGAGTACAGAGTCTTAGCACCTGGCAGGAAGACCCCGCCCTGACTGGTTGTCTTTGTAGTATTTCATCCTTCAGGATGTTATAGAATGTACCACATCTTCTTGAATTCTCACAGCTCTGCCTCTAGCTAATGAAAATTTCATTTTTTTATATGTAGTACTGAAGAAAATTGGTGCTCAGAAAGAAAACACATTCTGTCCAGGGAGAAGGTGTTGTAGTGGGGACTATGGCCGAGGACTGAGCTCTGACAATGATGTCCCTCTTAGAGAGGGGTTTTCTTTTCCTGTAGCTGAAATGGACTGGACATGCAAGACTTACCACGAAGCCTACCA